>JAOTRN010000041.1:6041754-6068986 GCA_028566695.1 Bagroides melapterus | reverse complement strand
TTCAAAATTTTACCCTGACCCAGTCAATTAAATAATAATAATAATAATAATAATAATAATAATAATAATAATAATAAACAGTCATATCATATCGTATATTATATTCATTATATTTCCCCCTATCTTGTGTGAGCTTTCACATCAGAATAAAGGCTTTGTTGTGTGGTTTGTTTATATTAGTATGCTAATTACAGATGTTGCGAAGATGTAAAAAGTAGATTTTAGTAGCGTTATATTTACATCGCCGTGAAATTAACAGAGATAAGACTCACAGTGGCTAACCGACTCAAATAACACTGCGTGTGGAAAAACTTTTTGAACAACTTGACCTTTTTGTTTTCAGCGCTGACTGAAAAACAGCAACCTCCAGTGTGTGGGTCACGGCGAGTAGTAAATATAGAATATTAACGTAAACACTACATACGCCTTATTACCTTTCACCATGCATTAAAATACCCTGCTGAAATAGCCTGAGGTAATCGGGTTTTACAGAGCAGTCTGAACAGGATAATTTTACACAAAAGAAAATAATCAAAGTTAATAGAAACTGAATTTCATGATTTAATTTTCTTGATTTAAGACATGCGCAGTGTAAAGTGCTGTATTTTAAAAGCATGGAAAAAAAACAGCAAATTATTAGCAAAGTGGTGAATCTGAGAAAGACAACAAATCAGCTTGATCAAATTGTTTTTAATTATACAATCTTACAATTGTTGCTCTATAGGATCAAATAAACATCCACATAAACTGATATATTAACTGAGTTTAATACGAACTGATTATACAAATAGATACACTGCCAGCGATGGTATATGTACAACACGTGTTTATCACGAATGTACATGACAGGAAATTCACAGTAAAATTGCCACATGGAGCTCGTATGAGACTGAAATCTAAGTAATGTGGTTGATAATATTTTATTTCGGTACTCTGACAGTATTTCATAGGTCAGATCATTTACACGTTTTTAAAACGTATGTTACCGCATCCAATCTTATTAAAGCTCTCAAACAGGACTATTTAATAGTTTATGGCAGCTATTTCCATATGTATTCATGTAATGTAGGCTACTAAATGGTTTATGGAAAATAAATATTTATGTACTAAATTATATCTAAATTGTGCCACATGTGATTACAATGTATAATTGAATGAATTCTTGATCGTTTACAAAAAATATGTCATAAATGTGCTTTACATGTTTTAAGGCAACCATGTTGGAAAATTTTTATCTGAAAGTTAACAATGATCTGACAAAGATTAGCTTCATTTTGTGAAAATGAAATGCTCTTTAGGCATTCATGACTTTATGCCTAATTCAAATACTTCTTATACTACACTACACATCTACAGCGCTATATTAATCACAAATATTATGCTATATAATAATAAGCTGCTCGTCTAAATTTGTAGTGACAAATGATGTCAATTGAGAGATTAATAAGCACATTGGAGTATATAAAATAGATATATTCATCTCTTTCCAAGTTGCGTGACTTCTTGTTAACAGAAAAAACAAAACAAAAAAACACGCTGAGTCTGTTGTCTCACCGAACAATACACATAGTATTCATTAGTTTAAAAACGCTGCCCCCTTCCGGCCAACTAAAATAGTGCAGCATTTATAATGGAACGTGTGAACGCGAAAACAAAGCAGCCCTTGAAACAGGACTGAAACGGCAACTATTCATCAGCCGTTTGCTCATGAATGAATACTCACTGTACATTTCTGACAGCTCTATTTTCCTGCAATTAAAAAAGTGCAGAATTAAATCTAAATTTAACAATATGACAAGATAAGAGAAAATAACACTATATCCTTCTGTAGTTCACAGCTGTATAGCCTTTACTGTAAAGTAGGTTACCAAACATATAATGTAAATCTGTTTTTGTGTAGAAAATGGTTTCTGTGAAACCTTTACTAACTCCTAACCTTTACTGCATTAAACATACTATACATATATCATGGAATTGCCTTCCTTTAAAAGTGGGTTTAATTTAAGCTGCTCTGAACATTTTATAAATCCAATAAACAATTACTTAGGTGTTAAAAAAAACAAAAACAAACAAATAAAACACCAATTTAATTTAATCATATCGGTATCAGAGGTATGATGTAGGAATAAAATTGTTTAGGGTGTATTTTTACAGATAAATGTTTACTCCTCTGTTGTTTAGTTTTTTTTAATTTAAAATACATTGCACATAATCAAAATAATCATATAGTAGAAAAATACAAAATGGACCAGCATCAGTAAATGGAATAGATAAAACCAAAACAAAAAACAAGCGGAACAATGTAATATGTTTGCGCTTTAAAATGTGCCACAATAATGTAGCAGTTTCATATTCTCATATTCAAACCTCTTGAGTTTAGTCAGATGTGGTCAAATATAAAGCATCAGGTTTTTCAGTGCCAGAAACAGATTGTTAGTAACTGCATTTATACGTGACAAGGCACAACAAAGCATCACCGCAGAAATCAAAAGGGATACGTATTTGAAACTTCTATTTAAAATACTGTAATCATTCTCAACCAAACATCACCAATTTAAGTACACGCAAACAGATCCACAGGAGGTTCAATCTCTAGTAACAAATTAGTGAAAATTAATAATATACAAATTAAGTCACAGCAGACTAATTATCAGTTAAAAATTTGTTTCCATAAAGTATGCCACAGTGCATTAGCAGGCAGCTAGAAGTCAATTAGTTTGCTCTTGGAGAGATAAAAATCTTTGGTGAGCATGGCCCAGACGGGAAAACAAAATAAAACCAGTGGCTAAAAATAAATATGTTGGCTAAATGATGTAGCATTTACAACCAGTAATAATCATGATCAGTAAAGAGAAACAATTATATTCAGAGCAGATCACGAGTATAAATGCTTTTTCTATTTTTAAAAAAAAGAGAGACAAAAAACTCTACTACTAAAGTATTAGGATAATTTTCTCAAAATGGAAAAACAATGACAAACACAAGCGAGCATGTGTACTGAGCAAAAAAGCACCTCATAGCAGCTATATCAAGACTGATCATCTCAGCACTGAACAACACTTTTCCTTTCAACTCTCGACCACCGCGATCACAGCGATCACGTACTATCAATACCACTGTGTCAGAGGTATTACAAACAAAACTGATTAGTAATTTTCCCAGAATGTTTCTGTAATTCCACATATGGTTCAGCATTTCTTTACACTTGAAAATAATAAGCTTTTGTTCTTAGCATTTGCAGCTTGCAGTTGAGCTGACTCAAAGCACAACCCCCGTTTTGGGCCTTGACCACCCACACCCACACAGTGCATCTGACTTATGCATCAGCAACCTTATTTGAACCTGGTGAATTCTTCGAGAAAATTTGCTGATTCTTACCAACATTACAAAGAAACTGTCTGAAATGACTTAACAGCTTCACAAACAAGAATTTGTTTAGTTCACCATGATCATAAATAAGACTGAAACTTGACTTAGATGATCAAACAGGCAATTTCTTAGTCATGTTATACCAAATCTGATACCGATACTGATCTTTTACCTGTGACATTAACTTGACATTTCAAAATCGCTGCCTTATTTCATATTTACCAGAAATTTCAGCTCACAATCAAATCAGGCAGTAAATTTTGTTTCCGTGAAATGAACTTACTAGTTTATTTGCCACACTAGCAGTTATATCATATGCAACTTATTAATGATTGTACTTATTGTGTAGTGTTATTGAAATAAATTATATAAAAACTTTACAAAATAATTTTTTTTTACCTTACATCCATGACATTTAGCTGCATATAAAACTAAAAACCTGCATAGAAGCAAAAAGTATCTACATATTAAATGATTTTAAACAGACTTGTAGAATTGTCAATTTCTGTAAATAATATAATTAATTGTATGTACTAATCTACAAAACCTAAAAAAAAAAAAAATAATAACATAAGCAGATCTGACAGAAATAGTTTGTATTTTGATTAATGCCTGTACTCAACATTGCTTGTCTTGGATTACAAATAAAAAATAATAAAAAGGCAGGAAATACGTGATTTAAAAGCAAGCTACCAAAAGCAATATTTAGTGGTCAGTCCCGGTTGTCATAAATGACGTGTCGCCTATGCAGTGGTCAGATATATACTCAAAAAATGATGTGGTGGCTGAATAAAATCTACAGCAAACAAGTCACATTCTAAAGAGGCTGGTGTAGCATGACTAAAAACCAAAAAGATGAATAAATATTTCTAAGATCAAGAATATATTAGACTCGGCATGGATCTTCTATAATGGACACTATACTGTACATAGACATATGTATAATTTCTTACCTTTTGCTAATTCCTGTGTCTCTACTCTGAACTAACCATATTATAGAGTGTTGTAAAAAATTATTGTAACAAATAGGTAGCTAAAGAATTCTTCAGTCTAAATTCTAGATGAGTTTAAACGAGTTTTAAGGGAGTTTTTTGCTGCTGGGTGCTGAGTCATCTGTGTCATGGCTGCCCACACACAGCCCCACGCAGCTTTGCTCAGTGCACCGTGAGCTCCTGGGCCAGCGGTTTTGCACAAATGTCTCAAACCTTCCTCGTTTACAGTAAACGGTACTGTGGGGTATTTGCCTCCTTGAAGGGGGTATTTGAACCACATTGTTCTCAGTGACATCAACGATTCACTAAAATATTCGCAAGAAATCAAGTAGAGCACAATAATTACCCAGATCTTCAAGAATGTCTGTTTTGTTGCCCTTTGTTTCTTTCACGGCTTTACAAAGCGGAATAGATGAAACTAGCTTAAACAGATTTGAAACTGTGACTTTGAAAGGAAGTAGCCAGTCTGCTGTTGTATGTAGTTCACCAAACACCAAAATCTCATGCAAAGTTATGCAAGAATTCAAACGAGTGAGACAGTTATTACAGTTTAGTTGGATTTCATGCACTAATGAAACACCCAGCAGTTAACCCTCCCCCCTAATATTTATTCTTCATCCTGAACTGAATCCTAATGGATTTGCATGAGTTCATGAGGCTGTGTTGTGTTTACATGAGATCTCGCAGCCCTCCCCATACAGCTAATATCCTGAACTAAAGATAGCCTGGAGGCGGGATCTCTGTTTTTCCCACAATGAGTAGAGGACAGATCAAGAGCTTCGCTGGGAAAACCAAGAGGTCAGATGGGCTTCCTTCATGGTCACATACTCAGCAAAATGCATCTACAAAACTTTTTGTTCGTGAGAAAAAAAAATGCTTTTCCTCAGTGGGGGGGGAAACGCATTTGTTTGCTATTACATCCTAGTTAATAACGGAGTTAATGACTAGTCATGTAAGTAAAGTGGACACTGTGCATTAAAAGATTACATACATGTAATCTGAAGAAGCAGGATTTTGACTGTCTAAATAACTGTATGTCATTGCAACATGTCATAATGAAGCAATGGGAAGAAACACACCCTGGATTGGGTGCCAGTCCATCACAGGACACCGTGCATACACACATTCACGTACAGACATGCACACCTAAAGGCAATTTAGTGTAGCTAATCCACCTGCCTGCTGTTTTTTCTGGGAGGTGGGATAAAACCCAAACTGACATGTAAACAACTTGCAAAACTCTGCATAAACAGTAAAACCCGAGTAAGCTCATGACTGAACCGCAGACCCTGGAGCCATGACTCAGCAACACTAACAAATGTGCCATCATGCCTCTGAGAGTTTTTTAATAGGCAACTTACTAAAAGTCTAATTTTATAGGCAACTCATCACAGATCGTGTAGGTATAAATTGACACCCTACAGTTGCAAAAAATATGACAAAATAGTGAAATCACGTGCCAAATGCCTGTCATCTGTGTACATGTCTACTGTTGTGCTAATACGCTTCATGCATCACTCTGGCATTGTTCTGGCCTTCCTACTGGCGACTACAACGATCCAAAACTCTTTCAGCAGTAAAAGCCTCACACTCACTCATTCACTGCGCCACTGATCATTCAAACAGTATTGATCATGTACTGACTTACCATTCTGTTCTTCATTCTCCAAGAAGCCATAAAGACTGTACTGAACAAACCTCCTAAAGAAGAAAGAGCTTGTTTCCTCCCCCACATTCACACACACCCATCTCAAAGGACCAAAGGGATCCAGATGAGTCAAAAAAGCTAGAGTGGAAGGTTAACAGAATGGAACGCACACAAGGCGCTGACACACCAAACCACGGCTTCCTCTCCCCCACATGCCTCTCATAACTCCAGAGATGACTGGCTAAGTTCCCACACCAGTGCAGGGGAGGCCTGTCCAGACCTCTAACACCAAAGGAACACAAACTAACCCCTGGCCAAGATGTGTGTGGGCATCTAAAAGAAGTTAAAGTCTACTAACACATGCTACACAACATCCCAGAGAACTAAGAGCCTATCTTGTGCTTCCTAGAATAATGGAGTAGAGAAAAAAGGCTTGTTTGTTTTGGAAGAAAGGTCATAAAAAGGCACAGGCATCGGATATGATGTAAGATGGCTTTTCAAACTGGAGTTTGTGGAAGCATGAGGTCCATGGGAAAAAAGAAGTTCCTCCTACGCAACCATGGCAAGCACGTACACACTGCTTTGCTCTGGTCTTTTCCTTTGGTGAGCCAATTCAAGTGTTCCTCTTATAAAGCTACGATTTTAAGGTAAATTTTTTCCAAAAATAAAAGGAAAAACATCTTGAAGATAGACTCACCAAACACTTTATTAGTTATATCTATACTCCTTCTCATTCTTCTTATTATCTAATCAACCAATTGTGAGATATGAACCAGCTTCTTTAGCTAATGTGGAAATCGTTAACAATCAGAATGAGGAATCTGATCTCAGCGATTTTGACTGCGGGGGTGATCATTGGTTCCAGATTGGCTGAATGATGCAATGAAACATCAAGACAAAAAAAAACCATCAGCACTTCTGCAGATAGAAAAATCTCAATGGAGAATGGCCAGATTTGTTCATGTTGACAGAAAGGGCTACTGTAATTCACTTAACCACTCTGTACAGTTGTGGTGAGCAGAAAAGCATCGCAGAACACATGACGCATCGAAACTTGAGGCGGAGGGGTTACAAAAGAGGAAAACCACATCGGGTTCCACGTCTGTCAGCCAGGAATTGTGTCATGACGTCATGTCAACATGGACCAAAAGTTTGTGGATATTTTCTGGAATCTATGCTATGAAGAAGTGAGGCTGGTTTGAGAACAAAGTGAGACACTACCCAGTGTTAATAGTATTGTTTTTTTGTACAACTGTAAGAGAGTCAGTGAGTGAGTCAGAGAGTAGATTTGCTAGAGAATTTCTCACAAGCTAGCATTGACTGTCTATTTCTACTACCATATGCACACCAAATGTATACAATAGGTTGTGAGTTTGAATCCCAGGTTCACCAAGCAGCCACCACTGGGCCCCTGAGCAAGGCCCTTAACCCTCAGTAGCTAAGTTGTATAAAAAATGTAAGTCGCTCTGGACAAGACTGTCTGCAAAATGCCATGAAAAGAAATGTAAATGCATA
Source organism: Bagroides melapterus (assembly GCA_028566695.1). Lineage (NCBI taxonomy): Eukaryota > Metazoa > Chordata > Actinopteri > Siluriformes > Bagridae > Bagroides > Bagroides melapterus. Next base: position 6,061,462 of record JAOTRN010000041.1, on the reverse strand, counting down.
AAATGTAAAGATTACATATCTACATTATTAAAATCACACCCATCATCTCAGGGAGTTTTTTCCTTTCCACCATCACCTCTGGCTTAGTCTTTTGGCATAAATATGAAATCAGATTTTTAATTATATCAATTTTATTCAGAATTTTTATAATCATGTAAAGCTGCATTGTTACTATGTCCGTTGTTACAAGAGCTATACAAATCAAACTGAAGCGAATTATCGTCTACTACAGGTTCGTTGATGACCATAGGCCTGTTTTTTTTTTACACGAATAATATTTAAAGAAATGTACTACTAGGAAGTCAAAAGTAACAGGAGTGAAAGACAGTGAATAAAGTCATACTTTCAAACACCACTGGCATGTTAAAGCTGCAAAGGCAAACCTGCTGAACCCATTGAACCGAATGAGTCATGGTGTAAGTTTCTGCCTTCTGTTTCGCTCTTATACCCTTGTGAATACTCTGCAGCAGGGATCCCATCTAAACTTTCAGTTTTACAAAAACTACATCTTACATCATGTGACATACCATGTGTCAACTGAGGTGAATAAAAATGTAATTAAAAAATTTTATATAAAAACCCTAAAAACAGCTACTTTAATAGGAAGACCGATGCCCAATCATACAGGTTACTTAGCCTCTTGTCAGTATCCTGTCTGTTTGAAATAGATGTACCGATCGAGCTTCTTTCTAATAGGACTTTTAACATGACCGTATAGTATGGGATTTATTTGAACAGAAACGTATCCTGCCTCTGAGTTGCCATCTGAAAAAACATTTCAGTTCCACTATGACATCTGGATTAAGTGGAATTTTATTGTTGATGTAATTTTACTTGACAGTTTGCTAACAGCTTTGTGACAGACTTACCAAATCACTTTCAGAGTTCATTTTGTTAATTCATTGTTTATTTTGCATTATTCAATGTGCAATAGGCAAGATTAGGTGTCTGGGTGTGTTCAACATTTGAATGATTCCTGTCCATGTTCATGAAGCTCCACCTCTATGATCAATGGTGGCCTGTAAAGTGTCTATAAAATGACTGACAGTCAGTGCATCCAAACACAATCAAGCATTCAAGTCTGTTTTCAACCTGGATTTCTCAGATACGTTACAAACCTTTTCTAAGACCACGACGAATCTATTATTTGATCATGTTCTACATATGCTACGTTGCCAAAGGTTTTGGGACACCCCACCAAATCATTGAATTAAGGTTTTTTTTTGTTTGTTTTTTTTAAAATCACTTGTCTATGGCCACAGGTGTATAGAATTCTGCACCTAGGCATGTAGACTGTTTCTAGAAATTTGCAATATGTCCATTGTGAAATTTACTCACTACATAATATTCCACAATCAACTCTTAGTGATATAAGAAATTGGATGCAATTTACAACCACAACTACTTTTTTCAGGGGTTGGGCTTGGCCCCTTAATTCCAGTGACAAGAAATCTTAATTCTTCAACATACCGAGACATTTTGGACAATTTCATGCTCCCAACTTTGCGGGAACAGTTTGAAGATGTCCGCTTCCTGTTCCAACAATGATATGTGCCAGTGTACAGAGCAAGGTCTATAAAGAAAACGATGAGAAAGTTTGATGTGGAGGAACCCGACTCCTGACCACAACCCGATAGAACACCAAAGGTTTGGGATGAGTTAGAGAGGAGTTTGAACCAGGTCTTCTTTTCTTCCTAAACCTTGTGGAAAGCCCTTTAAGAAGAGTTGAAGCTGTTCTAGCAGCCTTTGCACCAACTCTATATTTAACATTACGGATGAAAAACAGGATGCAATTAAAGTACACGTGCAGGCAGATGTCCCAAAACTTTTGGGCAATCGAGTTATTTATAAGACTAAGAAATCATTTTTTAAAAAATGACCGTTACTAATATCAAGTCTTTTCAATCCTGTGGTGAAAGAAGCTTATTCAACTTGCTCAAATTCAGTCTTTATTCTCTTGGATCTTGGGTCAGAACGGATCTGATATGCCTGATAGTGAAGTAAATATTTTTTAACTTTTTTTTTTTTTTTTTTTTTTTAAACCCAGAGTTGGTGTGTCAGATGTAAGAATGTCAGGGAGTCTCATTCCATCTGTTTTTTACCACATCCCTGTTAGTCAGTTGACTGCTGTTGGTCCTAACCTGAGTGCTCAGGAAATAGTCAGATTTAATTTCCCACTTTTATAACTATAAAGCAGTAAAATTTCATTAAATATCACATTCTGAAGTAAAATTGTATCTCTGAAGTGCCTGCTGTCTCTTGACTCGCTGACATTTGCTGTTCTTCTTCTATTTTATATTTATTTCCGATTCATTGGTTTTACTCTAAATGATCTAACAAGCTTGTAGCTTTGCTCAGAACAGATGTGTTTAAAGAACATTCCACAGCGATCTTTTCCATTTCTTTACAATTACAGCCATGTTTAAAGGCAAGGCGTCATGTTTGTGACCTGAACTTTACTTTACTGACTTCGTATTCTATTCCTGCGCTAGAAATTAGCAGTACTGCTGATGCTGTGTGTCCTTAAACGGAACTTCTGATAATTGCTCAAGGTGACGTCAATTCCCATGACTGCATGACCACAGTGTTTTTCACATGACCTTTTTAATTCAAGAAACATGTGGAGCTTGTGTTTTGTTTTAAATCTAATTACTTCACATTCATTTTTAGTCTGGTGAAAGTTTGCTAAATGTGCCTTGGCAATTCTGGATATCATACAGCAGTCACTACAGTAAACCTTGTAAGAAGAAATAAGAATCGTATCATTATTGTCCGCTCAGGAAAAGTGTCGACGTTGTAAAAGATCTCAAATCCATAGATCTGTCAAAAATGATGTAAATGTCAAAATGTAAACGTGTTAGAATTCTAGGACTATAAGTGTCATGGTCCAGGAGCTGATGTTTTTTCCCCCTCCCAAATCTCACAGGCTCATATACTCACTCACACACACACACACACACACACACAATGATACACTGCCTCTTTCTCACACACACACATTCACACTGCATCTCTCACTCTTTCACACACTTACTCACATACTCAAGACACTCACAGACACAATCACTCATACACTGCCTCTCTCTCTCTCTCTCACACACACACAATCTCACACACAATCTCACACACTATCACACAGTCTCACTCATACACTATCAAACTCTCTCTCTCTCACACACACACAATCTCTTACACACACACAAACACACTATCACACAGTCTCACTCACACACTATCAAACTCTCTCTCTCTCTCTCACACACACACACACACTATCACACAGTCTCACTCACACACTATCAAACTCTCTCTCTCACACACACACAATCTCACACACAATCTCACACAGTCTCACTCACACACTATCAAACTCTCTCTCTCTCACACACACTCTCACACGCACACACATACACACACACACACACACACACTCTTTCCATTTCAGTAACCACTGGTAAGGGTCAAGGTGGATCCAGAGCGTTTCCCGACTACACGAGATAACACCCCCTGAGATTCCAATCCAATGCAGGGTTGTGTCATCACACACACTCTTACTCACAGTCACACTAACTGACAGAAAAATAAAACTGTCAATTAATAAAGAACCAAATCGCTTCTATTGTGTTGCAGATTTTGGATGGGATACAGCTAAACAACTTTTCAGCTGTGTAAAGCAAAGATTATTTACATTAGAGATAAAGGGCTTTAACTAAAGTGTTTTGTATGAACAGGTTCACAGTTAAGTTACTCTTTAAATAAAAAACAATATCCAATGCTGAAACTGTTTCATCTGAAATTTTTGACTGATAGATAAGTTTTATCGTTTATCACACACACACACACGCAGAGAGAGAGAGAGAGCGGTCATAAAACAGGCCATGATGACAAAACTCCAATGACACAACTTAAGGCGTTCACAGTGAACTTCCTGTATCTCAGAAAACAAAAAATACTCTGAAGAACTGAGTGTGGCTAAAAAAGAAAGAAAGATGGATGGATACTCCTTGTCCCCATCCTCTCCTCATACGTCTGCTGAAAAGAGACGCACAGCAGCGATCTACAGGCAAACTCTACAGCCACCTGAATTATTAGTCACTTAGTGCTACATAAAGCCCTACACGTGTACATATGACAATAAGGAACTAGGGGATTAAGTACAATCGCACAGTTCCTCATAAAGTGCACGTGTGTAAAACCAAGAGACAGGGATAACTATTAGAGATAGAGTCATTAAATTTCATACTACCTTTACAGAAGTTTCTATGGTTCTGTAAAGCTGCTTTGAGACAATAGACTAGAAGAATAGAAGCTTTTTATGTTGTCACATATACATTACAGCACAGTGAAATTCTTTCTTCACATAGCCCAACTTTGGAGATTGGGGTCGGAGTACAGGGTCAGGCATGATACATTGCCCCGGAGCAGAGAGGGTTAAGGGCCTTGCTCAAGGGCCCAACAGTGGCCGTGCTGGGGCAATCAACAACCCAGAGCCTTAACCACTTGAGCCACCACTGCCATGATTTCAACTGTTAAAATAAATAAATTGACTTGAACTGACAGTGCAAAACAAACCCACTACCAATATGCTTTCTAAATCTAAGTCTAATCTAGACAAGACAGATATCAGACAGCAACAATTTTATAGCAGCTTTAGTAAAAAGATGTGTAGAAATTACAATGGGAGGAAAAAAATTACATTTGTGGCAGAGGATTTAACTGGGAAACCAAAATGGTGGATACCTCACCCCGAGTACTTTTTTTAACCAAGACTTGCAAAGACAATAGTCTTCTTGACTCAGATCTTTTATCCAGCATTCACAGTAGTTTCCAAATCCTCCACATATCTGTAGTTGAAAGACATTTAGAAGTTATCTAGATGCTCTAATACAACTGGCTGTATGGAAAAAAGAAGATCATTTGCACCATTAAGTAATGGTGCTGTATGTCCACCAGTGAGTTGTGGTAGTTTTTGGTGGGTGGAGCCACCCACATGGTGGATGGAATAATTTTTCTGCAGGGAAAATTCCATTTAACAATAATGTGCACGTGACGTATTTGCATCAAAACGTACGTTACTAACTATTCTCAAAACAATGAGTTCACGTTTCAGGCAAGTGAGAGTCCACACACACATATACACAGACACACACCAGGGTATCTTACTCCTCCTTCTTCTGCTAATGCCTGTGAGAAAGAGGTGCAGGTGTTTTCTCACTGGATCAGTCTCCTTAAAGGAACAACACACACAAAAACACTGATCAATATTCTCCCATTACATGCACCCTCTGGGGAGTGAGAAACCCTAGAGGGGCTCATCATGAGTTCCACTCAGCACTAGACACACAAAAAGTCTCTCTCCGCTACAGAGCACCTCTAAAGACTATCAATATTCATTAAATGCCACTACAATGACTTATGTTTTTCCCACATAGAGGTCACAGAGAAGTGTCATCTTCATAGGGCACATTGATTAGTAAGGCTGCTGAAGGCTATTTGGCTAGAATGACCACGCAGCTTTACAGACAGCTTTGGTGTCAGCGTGAGTGACAATAGAATTATTGGACACGGTAAATTCACGGCACTGTTTGATGACGTACGTTTAGAATTTGATTCACAGCAACTCATCTTTCATAGGTTTCTTCTGCTGTGACTAATCAGTCAAATGCTTTTTTTTTTTTATTTGTTGCAGTTACACATGGAAAAGAAAAACAAAAAACACACACTGTCCGCTTTAATAGGAACAGCTATACATTCATGCAGTTATCTAATCAGCCAATCATTTGGCAGCAGGCACAATGCATATATACAGGTCAAGAGCAAAACATCAAATGCCAGAATAAAGAAAAAGTCTGATTTCTGTAACTTTAACAATGGTATGATTGATGCTATCAATAGTTGGCTTGGTAATTCAAAAGGTGCTGATCTCCTGGGATTTTCACACACAATAGTCTGTGGTGAGTGAGTGAGATAACACAGAATGGTGTGAAAAACAAAAAATATCCCAAGAGAGAGATCAGAAGAGAACGAGCTGACAAAAAGTCTGGACTGCCAGGAGATCATCAGTTTCTGAGATACTCAAACCAGCCCATCAGGCACCAAATTTCATTCCATGGTTAAATTTACAGAGATCATACTTTTACTCCATTCTAATTAGATCATTAAATGAAGCTCTTGACCTGTATCACGAGCCATTTTCATTGCAGATAAACGATTCAAATCACAAATGTTAGATCTATAAAGACATATTCAGCCTCAGTTTGTATCGTCTATGATGCCACCTTGTGGACAAAATTATACAGATAACGAAGCAACCTCTAAATTTAACCCACTAGATAACAGCGTCTACATTTTCATATGAACAGCACAAACATCTCACGTAACATCTCTGCGACATGACGTTATCTTACTGAAGTTTGTATTGTCGTTTCTCTTAAAAACAAACACAAAAAAAGGCTATTTCGCCTCACGTGCGAACAAATTTGTCAGCCGTCATGCACACAACAGAGCAGAGTGCAGTTACTAAAGGGAAAAACGATCTTAACTAGTTGTGAGACTTGTTTATTGATGTAAACTTTCACCCGTTTTTTCCATGACTTAAAAGATAATCATCTCCGAAAATTACTTGGAAATTAGCCGTTTCTATGGCAACATCCACAACCTGATAACATACACCAACAACACTTAGCTAAAACACAATTTAGCAACGTAGGCTCCTAAAACTTTAACCTTAAAATAAACCAGTGTATAGGCTGCAATAGCGAAATAATAATAATATAGTAATAAATAAATAAATAAAACACACTTGCACTATACTTTATGTCTCAAATTTAACACAAAGTTTTGATCTCTAGTAATGGAAATCACCAAGCAAAGGAAGAACCAGTCCATATAAACCCCAATATTGCAAATATAAACTGGTTTGCTCCTAATTTGGGTCCAAGTAGGGTGCAATTGTTGCTCGCTGGTGCATCCCTTTATCAAAATTTAGATCGCAGCGCCATCTGGTGGCTCAGCCCCTGTCACAACAAGCAAACAAACAAAAAATGTATTAAAAATTTATTAAATTCATTTAAATACATCATAAGTGACGTTTACCAAAAAGATTCCTTCAGTTACCATTTTTTGTACATTACTTCATGTAGGTGGCGCCAGTGAACATATTTTTGATTTATGTTATTGTTTCATTCAATCAATACGTTAATTTAAAAACAGCGTGTTTTTATTTAATAAAAGCAGTTGTAAATATGAAAGTTTTCAATTCTATAATAGTTATAATTAAAAATAGCCATTAATCATCTTTACACACTCATGTATAGTGGATTATTCTTTGAACAACACATTTGTGTATAGCGGATTACGATATAAATGAAACATAAAGCTTGTCTTAGTGCTACACACTTTTCATATGCACTGTTCTGCCTCACTCTTCTTCATCAGCAAGTCAACAGATCGTCATCCTTTCACCCAGTTTGATCATTTAGTTAACAGGCAATTACCTGGTATAGTCTTCATTGAATATGTTGAAACAGTGACATGTTCCTTCACAGCTTGCACTCTAATGTAGTGTTTAAAATGAAGGAAAAGGCAGAGGTGTTTTACATGTGCAGCACTTAAATTATTTGTTCAACAACAATGATTCATTCACGAATGAAACACCATGATGGTTAATAGTGCACTGCATCTCACCAAGTGGATATACTGCTCACACTAAAAGAATGCAGAATTAATCATGAGGTCATTGGTAGGGAGAGAAAGTTTCATATAATAGTAAAATTGGCCTTTGCATTACTAATGCCACAGTGTGCAAAGAAATGCTCTGAAATGGTTACAGATACCTTCATAGACCCTATTATTAAAACACACTCAAGTCAACAATTTTTAACTTTTCGTTACTATTGTACTTTGAAGTGTTTTACGACACATCTCACCGTCTTGGGCGTCATTAATTAGTAAACAACCCACATCAGTATGCGAAGGTCTACCACTGTGTGCAAATGCCAGAGCAAATTTAATTAAAGTTTTATTTGTTGTATATTGACTGCAATAACAAAAGGGCTGTGAACCACAAGTTAACCTAATCTGTCAGATAGCATTTTAATTAGGCCCAAAGCACCCAGTTTTCACTATAGAGTAATAAGTTCTGCATTAAACCTACGTTTCTCAAACCTGTGTTTTTTCAGTAACACCGCATTTTCTAATATACAGTATGCCTATAAACATCGCTTTTCTTGGTTCTATTAAAAATTGTCTTTAGAGTCAAGCTGATCTTGTTTTTATATCACTGAGGTTTAGATCATAAAATAATCATGCCTGACCATAATCTAAACGACCTGAATTAAAGTGATTCGTTTTTTTAGTTAAAAATATGCCTGAAAATAGTGAATAATCTTAATCGTCATCGCAGAACCCAATTTAAGAACCGCAGTATTTGTTAGTAGGACCTAATACACTGTCCATGCAGTTCCCGAAATGTCCACCAGGTGTCACAGGAACCTAAGCCACAGTAAAACTTTCAAGTACTATAGGTTCAAAGGACAAACACTACAAAACAAAAGTATTTTTGCTTGCATATTTTAAAAAGAAGCTTGAACAGGCGACAAGCGTTTACTTGGCGTGTATCATGTACCAATTTTAATCCCAGTGTTAATACAATTATTACAATTCAAACATTTTTTTTTATAGATCTGTCTGTTTGTATTCAGACACTATAAATACAGGCAACATTTTTTTTTTTTTTTTGCTTCCCTATTGACAGCCTGACTAACACGTTCTCTAAAATTGTTTGAAATATTTTAACTGTATTAACATTGGGATATTTACTTGAAATAACCGGTGGTGTAATAATAGTGGGAATATATAAACTGAAGTGTCTTCCAGCACATACCAGCTGGCCAGAGTGCTACTCTAAAGCCTAGTAATTTCAAAACCATGCACAAGATAACAATAGACAGATCCCGCTTTCACAAATGTAACTTTGTGTCACTATTTCCTCTTCTGAGGAAGCCACTAAGAGAATTTACTGGAAACGAGACTTGCCAAACTGACTGACAGACATGTTCACACCTAACTTAAAGCATAATATTTATTCATACTGTACATGCTTATTTACACATTTATTATTTACGCCTATTATAAATTATTTATTATATGTTCAAGTTCCAGTCAGCATTGTATACAAAGCACGAACATGTAGCACATTTACTCTTTTATATAGGCTAATCATTCTTAGGCATGTTGTATATAGCATTTTAGATGCAAAATAAAGAAAGAAAGAAAGAAACACAGTAGTTATATCATCTTTGTTTGTTAAGCCTGTTCCTTCTTTCAGTATGACCAATATGGGACATTTACACTTATTTCTCATCTGGCAGGTTGAGACGACACTGGAAATTACCCTCTTATTCACAGATTCATGAATGTAGAACACGCGCCGCTCGACTCAAACCACATGAATGGAAACGAGAGGAAGTCCCATGACACTATTGTACATTAAAGGAATCGCAAATGGTAATTTCAGTAAAAACAGACATTAGACAAAGGACTCGAATCATGGGCTGCTAAAGGTTTAGATATTTCTGAACGTGTGGGGCCCTTCGCCATGGCGCTGCTGTGATGACGTTAAAACCGCTCGTTCCTGCGTTACGTGCTTCGAGGCGCTTCTATTCTACCCAGATACAGAGGCGCGCGTGCTTTTGAAACACACCCACCAGACACTCCCCCAAACCGGACACGGCCCCTATCTGTCGACTTAGTGACGCAGAGAAAGGAAGAGACTACGTGACTCAACACAGTAACCACGCAGCGGATCCCCGCTACTTGCACATGCATAGCCGAAAAATGAATGTGAACTCTAGCTATATAAGTGTAGGACGCTGCGAGTTGACCAATAAAGCAATTTGATTTAAAATAAATAAATAAAAATAAAAAAAATAATTGACAATAGTAAAATGAAATAATAGTTAAAAAAAAAAAAAAAAAAAAGTACACATTCTATTAAATATGCCAGCGAGTATGATTTCATGGATAGTTCAACATCATTTGCATTTCCTCTGTAGTTGTATCTTTTTGAAATAGAAGGAAGAGGAAGTTAGATACACTCCTGCTTTACCGCACAGTTCCTCTTGTCATCACCCAATGAGAATTAAGTGACCTAACTCGGCAATTCTGTTAATTATGATATAGATTTTATTTTTTTTTATAATTATACAACAATAGTTTTCCGTAGTTCAAACTGCGCAGTGTAATGTTAAGGATAATTGCAAGGTGAGTGTCTGTGCAAATAGTTCAGTTAAGTAAACTTGCTTAGTCTGAGAACTTGGCACATGTGCAAACCTGTCTGCAAGTTGTACCGTGTATAACTTATATAACAGGACTGTCTAATTTAAAAAAAAAAAAAAAAAAAAAAAAGAAGTGCTTAAATAAAATAGATTATAAAAAAAATGCTGAAAATGGTCATTTAAAAACTGCATAACGTGTATGTTTTTCCCCATATACAGGACCGTAGGAGTTGAGTGTACAAATACTTGGTAACTTACCGATTATTCTAGTAGAGTACTGAGCCCTCGGACTGTGACCATCTAACTTCGGTTAGAATGACCTACTTGAGTTTTAAGTATGAGCTTTAAGCACAAAACTGCTTCTGTGCCTTCTATAAATAATCTAAACGTATCTTCCTCTTTCTTTTAGTCTGAATTTGTTTCTTTTCCTCTCAGCTCGTCGTGGACTTGACTCATTCATGGAGTGGAGCCTGCGTTGAGTCTGTCCTGCGCCGCGCCACGCCACGCCCACCGCCAGACTCGCAGCAGATTCAAATCTTCCTGCTTGTGTGAATGGAGTTTAGCCCATAAAGCGGTTAACGCCTCGAGATCTCTGTATACAACACGCCCTATCACTATTACTACTTCTACCCAAAGTAAAAAAAAAAAATACATAAATAAATAAACATTTACTAGAGTTAAATGAAAAGACGCTTGTTGCTAGGAAAAAGGGCCAAAACTGACTTTTTAATAGAGGCTCGCGTTGCCCATGTAGCCAAATGAGTGTTTAGAGGAAACACATGCAGCTGCACACTGTTTTGGGCGGTTCTGGTTTTGGCAACAGAGAGGAAGGGAAAAAAGCTGAAAATGCAGTTCGGCTGAATATTAAGTCAGATTTCTTTTTCCGTGGGACGTTTAGGATAATGAGGTGGGAGAAAAAGACTTGGGGTGTGTGTAGGAGTTTTCCTTCAGAAAGCCTGTTCTCACACGCTTAAAGGCATAAGAAAGGAGGGCGTGAAAACCAAATTCACATCAACTGAACATAACCACGCAGTCATTCAGTCACTTACAATGAACGATGACTTCCTTTGTCTGAAATAAATACCTGCTGCGATCATTTCTGTGAAATCAAAACACTTATGTTTGAACACATAGCATGCCAAATCCCCAAAATAACACCAAGTGTGAGAAGGTTCACGTTTCCAGGTTACTGATCTTTCTACATCGTATTCTTATTCACATTCCACACATCCTTTGGCTGCCTCAAACTAATTTCCTCCTTTACTAGACTTATAATTACATTAAGTAGAGCAGCTGTCAAAAGCCACATTCGATCCAGCAAAACAGAAAATGCATATGTGGTTTTGCAAACATGAGTTTTCATCAGAAATTTGAGAGTGCATTTCAAGTGATGCTCGTTTCTTTCTTTTTTTTTTTTTTTTTTGGCCACATCAGGAAACCAGGCTGAAGTTGCATCAGAAATATCATAGTATTTGTTTTAGATAATGATATGCTGTAGATTATCTTTTTTTAAAAAAATCTAGTGCTGCTGTGAGCTTTACAAAACATAAAAAACACAAACAAGCACTAACTGGACATTTAAGGATGCAACAATTACGCTCAGTTGTGCTGAAAGCTAAAAACAGCCTGCTGTAGGACATGGTTTTAAATACTGCATGCCGGTGGTTACATGGCTCTTGCAGCATGACAAGTTGCTGTAATTGTAGAGCACATTACTGTAGCTTTGCAGAATTGGATTAATTCAGACACTACAGCAGAAACTAATTAGCTCTCAGACACGTGACATGGTAGAGTAGTGTGTGTAGTTACCTTATCATGGTACCATGCCATGATTCTCAGTTGGTTTTCAGATATAACGAGAGAGAGCCACAAGCCGAATGCCCAGTCATTCTCCTAGTGTTGCTACACCACTTGCTGTTATACAGGAAGCGCTGCTAAGACAGTTTCTATGCTTTTTATCAGTTGTGTGCTACCATTGCAAAGTTCTGTTCACATACAATGAAAGCTTTGAACATGAACAGACCTTTCACTTCATCCCATAGTAGATTGAGAATGCAGACACAACAGCCAGATATCAGCATTCAAAGCACAGTGAAGCAAGCACTATTTTAATCTGAGAAATGTAGCTATGCAAATAGTGTGGAATGTGTGTGGGTGTGTTTGGCAATGTGTTTCCAGGCTGGGAAATGTTTTTCATTTGCACAGGAATGCCCTTGTTCATTTGCTCTGGAATAACACTTGTTAGTCAGTTATAGCAAATACTGACAACAAAAAAAAAGAAACACGTTTTTAAACAAAGTGTAAAGCATTAAAAATCATCTCAAATCATTTAATGACACTATTATCACAGGCACAAAAATGGATACAAATTATTTACATAGCTGCAATGCAGAAGTGGTCAACCATGAGCCTGTACCAGGCCTTACCATGAAACCTGGGCAATCCTTTCAATATCCCAGAAAGGATTTCATGTTAGTTGTGTGTTGGAGTCTCCCTACGAAGACATTTGTAAAAGAGCATGTTATATTCATTATTTCTGTAGGTCAGAGGAAAACTGCTGCAATATTGCAGAGCCACCATCCAGTAAGAGCAAAGGACTGAGATGCAGCAAGCCTCGAACAGGAACGCCCAATTGACTGAACTTTAACAGCAGCTCAGGGAAAGAGGAGCATCCTGAAGAAGAGAGAATCAGATCAACAGATGAGAGTCAGAGGCATGATAGAAGCTTATCAGCTCCATTCAGAGACATTTTGTATTATTGTCTTCCTGCTCTCTGTTTTCGTCTGGAAATGTCCTAAAATAATTATAGTGTTGCATCAACACTGCAAATTCAATAAAAACAATACAAGCGCATACTGACGTACGTCAGTGCAGACATCAGAAGTCTCTCACATACTTTTATGTTTTTATCCCAAACAATTAACGGATGTGTTAATAAGCAGATGTGAGCAATGTGTTTTTACCGTCAAGGTCTATTGTGGCCATCTTCCTGAAGCTAGGAATTGAGTGATAGACCAAGAAGCAGGCTAGCATGCTGGTGTCTGTATCATCACTGGTAGACTGCCGTCTAATGTACTCTTGTAGCATATGTCTGTTGTCTGTGTAGGAAAAGATCAATGGTCAGAGAATAGGACAATATACTCACCTCCATTCCATGCAGACAATTTTTCTAACAGAGCGAGAGAGAGAGAGAGAGGTTTCTTCTACTCTTCACACTTACTAAGAGCTGTTAGTACACACTGCTAGAAAAATGACCTCTGTTGTACTTGCAGACTTTGGAGCTTTCAGTTCCTTTTATAAGCAGGCAAAAAGATTTTCCACATTTTAGGACATGCATTTTTAGGCTGACATCTTGAACACTGCTTTTTTTTGTGACAGTGGAAGCTGTTAACAAATGCATTGGATTTGACAGAGCTGAAATACCAGCTCAAATAAACAGCTCAATAAAACAGACTTCATGTTAAAGCTTGAATTAATTTCTTGGTTACACAATTGCACTTTTTGAGCGTGCACTATTATAGAAGGGAATTATGTATAATCGTGCTATCCAGATGAGGATGGGTTCCCTTTTGAGACCTCTCACACTGGTTCCTCTCACAGTTTCTTCCTTGTATCGTCTGAGGTAGGTTTTCCTCAGCATTGTCGCCTATGGCTTGCTCATTATGGATAAATATAAACGTAAAATTTCTATGTTGTATTTAAATATTTCCATAAATCTGCTTTGTGACAATGTCCGTTTTTAAAAGTGCTACACAAACAAATTGAAACGAATATCATCATTACGGTTACTTCAGGCCTTTTTTAGTATGTTTCTGTAAAATTAAGGACATCTTGGCGTTAAAAGCAACTGCCTACTAACCACCATGCAGGTGCAATCAGGTGTCCTTAAAATGCTGAAAAGGCCAACTTCCTCTTCAAGAATCAAATAAAGATCCCGAAACTAGGGATGCTTCGTTACCAGACCCAGTTCAAGTACGAGCACAAGTACAGGCTTCAATGTGTTTTGTACATTATTTTACAGTATTTTGTACTGTATTTTAAATCAGTATTTTACTGATAGCAATAATTAAAATGAGCAACCGAATCGGTATTGATCAAGCACAGGCATCCTCATGTTATTTAGCTCCGTTTATAATTCTTCAGCCATGATTAGAATATGCATTCGTTTTCATTTACTTACAGAAGCTAGCTACATGAGTTACCGTGGACCTGGTAAGATTACAAGTGCAGCTTTTTGTCAATAAATCATAGTGGCATATTGAGTCATTGAGAATTTTCCTCTCAGCATTGCCAGCCTTTTCCACGCTAGCCTGTGTTTACATCAGTATTGTGTTGCTCGCAATGATGTTTAAGCCGGTTCATCGGATGCTGCTGATATTTTCTGTCTGTTTTGTTTTTATTAATAGTGAGTCATTAAGAGTGAAATACATCCAGATCATTTGCAGTTTGTGTCATCTGTTCATAAGTTCGACAGCTTACACTAGGCTTGTCACATGGTATTGTGGTTATTATCGGATGCGTTTTTTAAATAAGTATGTAGGTATGTATCTATGAGTAAATGTGTAAGGCATCAGAGTGGTGCTAGTATCAGTATTGATGCATCCCTTCCTGAAACCATTGTGTGTCCATTCCTTACCACAGAGCCAGCGGTCTAGAGCCTGGTCGGCTGAGCTCTTCATGACGGGTAGGAACTCGGAACTTAGCAGCAGACCACGGCTTTGCCTGCGTGTGTCCCGCAGTCTCTGCTGTAATATTCTGCTCTCACAGAGCTCCAGCACAAGCTTCATCTGCCACAGAGAGAACGTCTCACTCAGGTCACCCTGCTCCAGAGCCTTCACAACCTTAAAAATCACACATACACAACACGTTGAGGTGAAGCAATACTACAAATTAGTTTTCTGCTTTCTAAAAAAAAAAAGGTTGGCTTTTCTAAATGGGAAAAAAGTAGCTTTTACAAACCAAACATTGCTATGGTTCCATTTCCATAAGCCACACTTTTAGTGTTACTGTGTTCATTTTCAAAAAAAAAAAAATTGCACTGCAACAGATTCACAAAGTGACTATAATGTTCCTGTTTTTGTTGCACAACACAAGATAACACATATTGAGTTACCGAGGACAACTTTAAAACCAGTATTAAAATATAAAGCAAGCCAGCTATGGAATAGTCTACTCATTCATTTCAAATGTCACTGAGAGACAGAGACTGACACCTTGCAGCCGAGTGCCAATCTATTCATTTGGGTTATTAATAATATGTCAGTTGTAAGATTCTTTAGGGATCTTATGTCATTCGAGCTAACATTTTTAATCAGATTTTTGAACAGTTGTGAGCTGTTGCCACTTGCTGACAAAATGAATGCTTTCTGTTTCTCTTTATACCTCGCAGACTAGATGCCTGTCAGTCTGGAGGCCTGTTTCATCTAGATAAAGCTGTTTCTTCGAGCTGAGAGTTCAGTGTTTTGGTACAAACAATGTCACATGTTTGAAATACTATATCGATAGATTTGAAATGAAAATGTTGCAAGGAAAACCTGTTTTAAAAGAGAACACACACACACACACCTTTCCCCTGTTTAGTAAATACGAAAATAATAAATTACCTGATCAATAGAGATATGAGTGGGCAGCATCTCTGGATTTTCCTGGGTCACACATTCATACAGTATAGCTGAGAATAAGGCAACGGTCTCCTTTTTCTGTCGAACAGAAACCGAACAAAATACCAAACATATAGTCAAATACACAAGAAAAATAAGAGGAAAACCACAATAACAAAAACAAATACTTCCTAACCTCAGAGTATGAGGTGTGTGAGGATGGGTGGAGCAAACATATTATACTGATGTTAACTGCTTTTTATTGTAAAATGTAATCCATGTGGTAGTATGCTATTATTTTCACTCAACTCACTTTCTTCATGTTTTCTGAGGCTTCACAGAAGTATTTTGCGAAGGAAACCAAGGCAGCATCTGACGTGAATGTTGAAATGGCTTCAGGCTACAGGGGATAGATGAAAAGAGAGAGGAGAGATATGACAGTGTAAAAAGGTCACGCAACCCAAAAAACAGAAGTGTTGATTGAAATTGTAGTTACTGGTTTAATAAGCATTTTTTTTTGTGCAGCCTACTGTTTAACTACATGACAGTGTGTAATCAGTTCACGGATGAGGAAAATGACACTAATACTACAGACGATTTCTCAACATAAACCTCATGATAAAGTCTGCATGAGATGGGTAACTGAGGCTGTCTGCAAGTTGACATTTATTATGAGCTACATAATATAGATACAGTAAGGTGGAGTTCAAATTATAAAATTCCATAGACTTTAAAGGCATTTGTGTCTGTTGTACATATCCTTATCAGTAGAATCATAAGGTCTCTCATAGCTTTAAAATAATTTTACTAGGTGCATAAAATCCATGTACATGGAATAAAATGAAACACTTTTTCCATTCTGTTGCAACTGGAATGTTGGGTTTGGAACCCAAACGCTCAAATGTTGTGTGAGCGAAAAAAATTTTCTATGTCATTTAGGAAGCTGGGTTGGACTATTTAAAGAAATGAAACCAAAAAAACAGCCCATACTTTATATATGCATTTGTGCTGTATGAGTCACAAAGCTCTTCGATGTAAATCGTCAACAATAAAAAGCTAATATGGCACTAAAGTGAAATAAAACTACAGTAAACATTTCCAGTCTTCCAGTCAGTCACACAGACAGACCTTGAAAGTGCGCACTTCTGGGTTTCTGTTGTTCACACTAGCAGCCAGCAGACTTTTCCAACCCCGAGGATCATCCTTATAGGGCAGCTGTCCAGCACGCAGCTTCACGTAAAGAATGCCGTCTCTGGAAAGGATGGACCTGGAGCGGAAAAGACACGACTCAGCATGTGCATTCATATACAAACACAAAACAGGCATCTTACAATATGGTGCTCTGTTTAGACTTACTGCAGATGCTGAGTTCCTTTTGTCAGATCGATGTTCAGTTCCCAGTATCTTGGACCCTTCACTTTAATCTGTGCACGCACAGGATTCACTTGTTTTTAATATGGAAAAAAAAAATCTTAACTGCCATTATAATACACAACTACACATTTCAGCTCTAAGCCGAATAAACCACTTTTTGCCAGGTTTTAATCTGTGGATGGAGTTAGTCTGATTTAGATTAGATTTTTTTTTTTGCATTGTACAAAAAATATAACCAAACTTCTTCTAATCTAATCTAATCTTTCAATACAATGATATAAAGCTAACCTAACCAGCACATCACACCAACATAGAAACAAAAATCCTCTACTCACAAACCTGTTTAACCAACCAGTTAACCATGTGATTTTTTTTCTTTGACGATTGATTACTCGTTTCTTTTAATTTAATCCTTTTGGCTGTTACCTGTTTCAGGAGATGAAGTTCAGGGAGCATACTGGGAGCCATCAATTCCACGGTTGTCTCCTCATACCACAGCGTTTCCTATTAAACGCACACAATTGTTTGCTTTTAAGCTAGAAAACCAGTACTCTGTCAGTGCATGACAACTGTGTGTAATCAGACACAAAGGTGGGGGGGCGTCTCAGTAATTGTAGTTAACAGTGTGTTTCCAATCCTCAGGTGGCATCAAGTAATTTAAAGTCAACCCCCATCACCCCATAAACTAGCACAACAGAATTGCCAGGATCTTGCAGTCTGATGCATTACCATGTTTACTCTCTACAGGAAATAAATTCTCTTTCGAGTGTTATAAATTCAGCATTTAGAGTTCACTGAAAACTGCGCATCATATATGTACATGAACATATGCAGGACCTTGTAGGTGACATCAAGTAGGGCATAACAGGGTTTCAGAGTGTCCACGTCGACAGGAACGAGCAACCGAGGCTCGGCTGCCAGCACACAGAGGTGACGCAAGGCCTGGAGATGATACCTAAAGGGAGAAGAAAAAAAAAGCAACACAAAAACACCTTTGTCTGATTTGCAACCAGCAAATAAACCACAAACTGGTTCAAGATGTATCAAAGAGCAGCCATATTAAACCTGTCCTGTGACGAGCACAATAATATTCTTAATGATCACCGAAATACCTTTAAACACAAGGCCGTTTAGTGAAATTCACGTCAGTAAAACTGAATTCAGCAGAATGGTGAGAGAAAGGAGACTGTGTAAAGTTTTTACCTATTATCTGTGCTATGAGCAGGGAAGTGAGGATAAAGAGCACAGAGAAGGGCAGCAATGGCCGAGTTGGAGGTGCTGAGTGTGTACCTGTGAACAAAGCCACATGATGCGTTATTGTTCCACACTGTGAAATGGTCCTTCATTGTTTAATGAGTGATCAGAGCTTTGGTTTTTTAAAAAAAAAAAAAAAAAAAAAAAACTATTTTGAATGGCTTTCACTTAAAAATAACAGCTGCACTGATGAATGCGCTTGAGCAGGTTCAGGAGGGGAAAAGAGGCCCTTATGGCATGTTTAGCGATCTCTCTCTTTTTCCCCCCTTCAAAACCCTTACACAAGCACAACATTCACAAGCTGCAGCTTCTACACCTGCTTCAGCACCGCTGTTGTAATATGGGGAGGAGAAGGATAGAGGTTTCTGAGCAATTTCTGATCTAAAATGTTTCTGCAACTTTCTGTTACACAAGAGATATTATGTAGTCAAATTTCCTCACAGTTAGGTTTGCACAGCAAGAAGGAATAATGTTCGTGAAATTACTTGAAATAATCAAGACGTGACTCAAAATGTAACTTGAAATGTAACAAATCAGTCAGTCATATAAACATGATGTGAAGAAAAAAGCATTGTCAAAAGATTAAAACAGTAAAAGCTTTATTACTTAATTTATTTAATGCCCTTATCGTGTTTTTCAACAGAAGAAAACGGTATTTGTGAGCTTGTTTGTATCACCCAAATACCCCAGTGATGTAGCTAGGAGATGAACTGACCTGCCTCCTCCAAGAAAGAGCAGGCCCAAGGCCATATGGTGAGCCATATGAAATCCGTAGTTCATCTCACCGAAAGTACGCTTGTGCAGAAACCGGCAGAGCTGAAGCACTTTTAGGTTCCCTGAGCCGGCCATGACCATGGAAGTGGCCAAAAGCACCATGCTCAGACATGTCTGCAGGTTATATTGCCCTGACTGTCACACACACACAAAAATAAATAAATAAACACTGAGTGACCAATATCATAAAGTGGTTTGATTACTCCTTCTTGGAGATACAACTTACAACTGTGGCTGTAGATGTGGTACTAGTGAGAGACTTCATGAAGTTTCGCGCAAACTTGTACTGTGGAGAGAAAATAAATAAATGAATAAATAAATAAAAAAAAAAAAAATATATATATATATATATATATATATATATATATATAAGGACAGCAAGAAATAGAAAGAAGCACAACATTACTGACTGAACGCAATTAAATAAAA
>JAOTRN010000041.1:6030529-6041654 GCA_028566695.1 Bagroides melapterus | reverse complement strand
AAGAAATAGCAAGAAGCACATCATTCCTGACTGAACGCATTTAATTAAAACTCCAGTGTGGAGAGGTTTCTCTTACCAGGCAGTCAAAAGCATCAGAATTTGCAGATCCAGCAAATCTAAAACCCACAGCCATGCAGGCCCCAGCGATGATATAATCATGAGCTTGTCTGAGCAGAGGAACATGTGGCTTTAAAATTAACGCTTAAATTCAGGCATGTAATGTCAGTAAATTTGTAATTGAATCCCAAACCTAAAATTGCTACAAAATTCACTACAATCAAGAAAACATTTAATGTTACGACATGAACTTACACCAAAGTTTCCATGTTGAGATCCTCAGATACTAGTGCTTCCTCCTGCAGTCCAATGTTCTCTTGGATTATCTACCAATAAACACACAGTGCAGAATAGCTAGGCTTTACATTTAATCAGGTAGGGTTCACCAAATATGTATGTAATGCCACACTTGAAGACAAGTTAACGTACCTATGGGAAAACATCAATACTGCTGAATTTGAAACATTTATCAGCATACAATAAGAAATGCTGATTATCACCTTTATTATCATTCACATTAATGTGTGTTTCATTATCTGTGATCACTCAGAAATGACTTGCGGCATTTAAACACGAGCCTCACTGTCATTTCTTCACTCTGTGTGCACACATACATCAGCTGGGAAAATATACACAATTCATTTAGTCACTTTAGTTCTGCTGGCTAAATGTCTTGTTATTAATGTACCTATCCAAATCGGTGATAAAATCATCTCCTTAGCTAGTAAGGCGTTAGATAGCTTTAAGCAGACGGGTATGTCAACATGATGTTTGCAGACAGACACGAAGGCAGGGTAAGAAGCAACTTATATTAAAGAAACATTTTTTTAAATAACACATTGTCTTGGTTCTTTCCCTCCATCCTTGAACTGTCTCCATCCTGATTTTTTCCTACTGATTTCCAGATTTCACAGACTTCCAGTTCTAGCAAATTCCGACATCTTTTTCCGGACCACTTCACAGAGGATACAAGTTGTCACAGGGTCCTGCACTAGAAACAAACACTGATTTCTCAAAAACATCTGGAAACAACTTTCAAAAACAGATGCCGAATGTTTACATCACTGCTTTTGCAGCACACTCTGTGACACATGGAAGTAACCTGTTAGTTGCACAACATTCATTGCCTTCCCAGGATTGCAGCAAAAAATAGTTTAACACAGCATTTGCATTGCAATGTGTGACTTGCAAAACGTGTGTTGCAAAATATTTTAGTGACCCCACAACTTTGAAAAGCAAGAGGAAGTTAAGCTGATTTGATGTGGAACACCTCGTTCATTTACCACTGAGCCAGTTGAAGCTGGAATGCAACAGTGAAGAGGAAAGTGCCTGTGTGTATAGTGTATGTATGCGTCAGTGAAATATGTTGATTTTGTACCTGAGGCACATTGCTAGTCACCCATTCCTCATTAGGCAGTATCTCATCCCACATGATGAGGCATCTGGCCAGAGTCTGTAGACACAAAGCAAGCAGTGAGATTCAGTCATCCTCCACTCATTACGTCTGCTGTCATCTTCCCCACTACAGGTTTCTTTCTATACTCTGGTACATGTTTATACAAGATATACATGTCTGAGTCTTTCAAAGGTGATGGTGAACTGTTTGATGAAAAATATTTACAGTTGAGCCCACAAATTTACATGCACATTTCATCTTAGCATACATTTCCTGTCTTAAGTCAATTAGGGTATCTACTTAATTACCATTTTACAATTGTAGCTAAAAAATAGATTTATTTCGGCTGTTATTGATTACATCAAAGTAAAAATTTCATCTTTTTTTTTTTTTTTTTTAAATCCCCCGCCACTTTTTCCAGCAAAACACCCAGACAACATGATGCTGCCATCACCATACTTCACATATGGGCTGCTTTAATCTTCAAATTAAAAAGACTCACACTTTTTACAACAATTATCATAATTATAGCCAATTGGTCCATTTTTTATTTTTATTTTTTGCTTGCCTAGAGAATACTCCACCAAATGGCAGGCAATCATTTATATTTCAGTCTATTTTTTATTTAAAAGGCTTGGAGTAGGGGATTCTTCCTTGCTTGACAGCCTTCCAGGCAATGAAGATAAACGGCTCTCTTAGGATTTTTACATTGTAGACAAAAAAAAAAGACAATGGTCCTAAAGCAGACTCAAGTTCATTCCACATTATTGTCTAATTCTGTCCGCTGGCATATCTAGATATCAAGTCATTAACATCAATATCTGGAATTTCCACAATGATGTAAACAACAAACTGACCTGACCAAATCACATGTATGGTAAGATGAAATGTGTGGAGCTGTGAAAAACCGAGATTGAATATCAATAGCCTGGATGCATGTAAACTCCAAGCAGCTTTGACTGTAACTACATTAAAAGAGAATTCTCTAAATAAATAATAGAATTAGTCTACAGCCACAACAGTGTTTGAAGTCTGAAAGAAACTGTTGTAACCGGATATGGAAACCATCAAATGCAATACTGGGTCAGACAATTTTAATACATGGGAAATGCAAAGGAGCTCAAAGGTCACAGTAAATTTGAGAAGAATCCATCACTCATTCCATCACATGTGTACTCTTCTTCTCACCCTTAGCAGCAGAAATTCAGGCTTGATGAAGTCCAGCAGGAACATGGTGTCTGGGGCTTTCAACCAATCAGCTATAGACCTGAAAGTGAAATTGAGAGAGAGAGAGAGCGGTGACATCACACTCTCACTGACAGTGAAATACTGAGTACAGACTGAGAAGAGACCATGGGGGTTTTCATAAAGAACTGTTTTGAACTAGGGAGAGAAGACCGAGCTACACTGAAAAAGAAACTGGAGCAAGACATAAAAAAAGACACTTGCCTATTGTTGGTTTTAAGATAGATCATAGCAAGAGCCAAGGTGGCTCCAGGGCAGGTCACATCCACATTGATCGTGTCACCTTCCTATAATTAATAATTAACAGTTTCATGGGAGATCAGATTCCCCAAAGTTGACAATGAACACACTGGTTTCATTCTGTCCTGAATAATTTGGAAAAAGCTTATATATCTTTTACTGTTGACACCTTTATCTGGTAGCTTGGGGATTTGTGCTTCTCTCGGTTAAGGCCGGTGTGTGTACGCCGATGTCCTCCCACCATGTACTGGTAAAGCTGCTCTGGTACATTCAGGTCCGTCATGCCGATCAGGTTACTGCCATGCTACAGGTAAAGAGGCTTAGTCGGCATGGGAAATACACAGCTTTCACACTCACACAGATTACACATATGCTAGACACAATGCTTTTTAGCTGTAACACAATGCTCTGAGAACTTAAAAAGGCATTTGTGTTTGAACTTGTCTTCCAAACAAATACAACCTTTAACAGAAATGGGAACCTCAAATTTCATTCCGGTTATTTAATAGGGTCCTTGTATAATTGAGAAAATTGAATAACTATCCTATTTAGTGAGAATAAGACACAACGCTCACTTTAAAATTATGATATGAGAACCACAAATTGTTGCAACTTTGCAGTAGCATTATTTGGGGAATGAGGTCATAAGGCGTACAAGTACAGGCTCAGAGAGGCATGAAAAAAATGATATGAGGTTTTTGGATCTGAATCTGAAAGGGAGTGCCTTCTGTGTACACAAACACATGAGAGTTATTCTTGAAGCCGGAGCAGCTTGAAAGATAACAAGCAAGAAGGATGTTGTCAGGTGACCGTGAGAATTGCTAATATACACAAATGTGCTAATAAACTGGTATAGCAGGTGATTTGCCAAGGAAATATAGTTTGCATGAAAGAAAACATTCTCTGCGTAATCAGCGCTTACTCACTCACCCCAAGGCAAACCATGCCAAGTGCCAGGCCCGCTGCTAGAGAGTAGGACTCTCTGTCTGTGCAGTATTCCATTTCAGGCCCGGGAGGACGGCCTGTGTGGACACACACACACATACACACACACATTTATTAAGCATGATCACGTCCAACCCATTAAATGAGCATTGGGCTTGTGTGATATTGATTCCTTCCTGCTTGTGATTTAGCATTATAAAAAATGAACGATTTAATTGTCTAAAACAGTCAGCGTAAAAAAAAAAAAGACAGGAAGCAAACATTTCCAATTTGGAACTCAGGTAGAGAGTGGATTTTTAAAGTGAAAAAAAAAAATAATAATAAAAATAAATAAATAAATCATGGCTGCACACACGGGTGTCACGTTCATTGCTGATCTATTACTGCTTAAACTGTTTGAATGCACCTGAGATCTGACTGGTGCAGTAGAGAAATAAAAAGTGCCATTTTTGAGAGTTTGAAGCCGGATTTTTCAGTGACGTCCCTAAATTTGGATATATATTTAGCTAACTGAGGATACTTCACTGTATAAACTTGTCAAAGTTAGTCAAGTCAAACCTATTTTCATTTTTATTATCTATTTTATATTAATAAATGTCACACTAAAGATTATATAGAGATTATTATAATCATTTTATCACACATGGTTACTGAGCAACCTTTATACTGACCTTATTCCATCACTATCATCTAAACACCCACACAAACACCTATGAGCACTCCTGCTTCTCATCTAGAGCCCCACTGTGACCTCCATCACCCACACACACATATCCATACAACGTTCATATACAGTGATCCTATTCTGTACTAACCTATCTCTGCAAGCAGCACCTCAGCATTGTGGCGGTGTCCAGTACCCTGGTACACAAGGCCGATACCGACCACTGCTGCCACCTGCACGCTGTGTGGCACATCCAGCTCGGTGGATGTGGGTGGAAGAAGGGCGGGGACATGGATGCTCAGCAGCCGTGTGACTGACATGTCCATAGTGCCCAGCTTAGCTGCTGAAACACCCAACAAGAGTCCAATACTCGTCATCTCGTGGCCCTAAGGAAAAAAAACTCAAACATTAGAATTCAAACATTTATAAATGTTGGACTGTGCAAATTTACACTCATTGTCCAATAAAATAGGATCATCTAAATATCTGCTCATTCATGCAACTACCTAATGAGCCAAGAACATGCCAGCAGAAAACTTCAAGAACTTCAGTTTAGGTTCACACTGAACATCAGAGCGGAGATCAACGTCATCTCAGAGACTTCTTGAGTTTCAATTTGATCAAAAATATCAGCAATTCTTATGACTACATTAACGGACGTGCTCGATTTTAAGCAATGGTTTGCTGCCACATGATTGGGTGAAAGGATAAATGTATAAAATTTGCAGGTGTACAACTGCCTCAAATAAAGTGGGCAGAATGTAGGTCAGGTAATTCTTAGGACTGGAATGCTGAGGGTTTTTCCGCTGAAATCATCAGTGTAGAAATGATATAGATAAAGAATACCTCAGAACTAGGACAAACATGCTGACGTGTGATTTACAAATCAAATGTAAATGTTCCAAAGACAAGTAGAAATAACAGCCGCTCCTTCATTCATTAATTCACTTTTCAAATGAATGTGTGTAAAACAGGATGTTTTTCGCGGGCTTCTCGTAATTGAGTACTATGATATTCTAGAAAGCCTAGGCTGCCATTCTCGATGTGGTAAAGGGCCAGTGTAAATACGCATATAAAGATGGAGCCATAGATTGTATATATGCATTGTAACCACTGAAAGTAGTGATAAAGCCTAGCTTGACTGGAAATGAGAAAGCAATGCAGCGTCATAGTGAAACTGTGCTTTAGGTTCGTCTTTCATGTGAGAAAAACAACAGGATGAGAGCAGAAGTAAGAAAAAGACAATTAGAGCGTGTAACTCCAAAACTGGAGAGAATTACAATGAGACTAAGGAAAGACAGACTGAAATGTCAGACCGTAAAAGTAATACAGCAAGCACAGTGTTGAATCCAAGCAGGGTCAGATACCACCATTACAACCCCTTTTTTTAACTAGGAAGCCATCCTTCAACTCCTTTTCAATCTATTTGGGTTTATACGGGAAACTTTAAATGTCTTACAATAGCTCGTAAATCTGCACAGCCAATATCTGAAATAAAGGACGGAAATTAGTCATCCAGCTGGCCTACAGCAATTATTTTCTTTATCTATGACCCACAAGCTTTCTATTTTTGTATGTACAGCAAAAAAATAACTAATTCAGACCAAGGACTTAAAAAAAAGCTAATAATAATAAATATGTAATGTACAGTATATCAAGGATTGAAAAAAAGTGCTGAACTGAAAGCAATGTGAGAAAACTGTTTAGACACATTTGATGGCCACTTTATTAGGTACACCTACCTTCTATAAGTCTTTCAGATGATAATTCATCTATTACACTGCCCAGTGTTTCCTATAAATTAGTGGTGAAATTGCTAGTCCAGACACGCATGTAAATCAGAACGAGTTTCGGTTTTACATTCATGTTTGCCTGGCACAGAAACGCCACAGATTTTACAGAAAAGCAATTCTGTGGTTGCATAAAATCACCCCTCACAGCGATTCAAGTACTCATCATATTTTTTAGTTAAATTATCTTAACCTAATTAACCGTGCACTTGCTAGGGAACAAATTTATGATTGGTCTATTTGTTACACACAGTTTGTTCATCTTCTATCTTTAGGAAGGATCACCAGATAATATATGGGTGGTTGCCCATTTTTAGCAGTGATACTAACGTGGTAGTTCTGCACATGTGCCATGTCATTACCACTGTACTCTGTTAATAATCATATTTGGTTAGTAGTGGTCCTGCTGTGGTGACTTTTTATTGATGAATAAAGTAGAGAAGAGCTAATGAGTGTGCATAAGAATAAATGTGTTTCCTTGATTACAAAGTGCAACTATATTACAGTCAGTTTAATTGATAAAATATCCATAAGGTGTATGTAATTGCTTGGGACAAAAAATATCCAAGGCTACTTTTATAATATGTTTTACTCAAATTATATCTGTGTAAAATTAAAAATATATAACACCAGAACTAAAAACGAAAGAAATAAAATGGTGGCCAGATAAGAAATTCACTTTTCATGTTGTATTTTCAGTTCTCAATCGTAATTTTTACTGCTACTGTGAAATTCAACAAATGTTAAATTTCAGGAATCATATCTTAACTATGACCATAACAAGAATACAGTAAATCAGAATGTTCGAATTATAGATGATTTTAACCCTCTGCTGGTATAGTATAGTAATAACTGCTGTAAAGATCTGGATCCTTTATAAACCCTTTACCTTAGTTAGATAGTCATGGAGGTTAAGAGTGGCAAGCTTGGTGAGGTGGCCATTAAGGCCGAGCGCCATTAGGAAGCCTGCATACTCGTTGGCTAGCTCAGTGCTCTTGGGTTTGTTGTAGGCGATCCAGGCTGATTCGACACGTGATGCCGGCGCAATCTTCAAGCCTGCTGCCACACCATTGTGAAAACTTGGCCAGCTTGCCATGTTGGGTGGCACATCAACATTGCCACTGTTCAGGTCCACTGTGGTGTTCCTGGGTGGAGCTCGTCCTGCCAAATAAAGTGAAGGGGAAAACATTTACATTGACATTATTTCCTGTTCAGTGTCACCCAAATGAGGATGAGGTTCACTTCTGAGTCTGGTTCCTCAAGGTTTCTTCTTCATATCATCTCAGGGAGTTTTCACTTGTCAGCATCGCCTCTGGCTTGCTCATTAGGGATAAATGTTAGAGTAACTTAATTTTACATGAGCGCAGAGATGATCAGAAATGGTCTGTCACTTTGATTGACAGGAGTGCAGATTAATACTAAGCCTTCCAGCCACAGATGGCTGTGGCATTGATTGGAGCCAAGGGAAAATGATTGGCTGTGCTTTCTTGGTGGGAGGCTTGGCATTATTGATGAAGTGAATCTGATGTCCCTAGAACATGCAAAAAATGAGTATGCATATATTTTCCACTTAAGTGTATATAAATATTTTTAGCCATGTAGAAATGTATAAACTATCAGCACAGGCCTGAACGATGTGTCTTGTGTTACCGTTTTCTGCATACTAAAAATAAGAAAATTCTGAAGTGAAACCAGAAGTTTTGTTCCCCTTTGTAGTTCTAAAGCTACTTCATTCAACATATTTTGCTGGACCAGAAAATTAGAGCAGATTGCTGGTCTTGGAGAACTGTTTTCTGTTTTGTGTGGCTCTGTTATGCCACATGACAGAGGAAGAGGGTTATTATCTATGAACATCAAAGCAGAAAGTAGGCCGGCTAAAGCACAAGAGCTTTGAGTAGACAGAACACATTTACTACAGCAGCATTTCCGAATTTGGGTGAAGCTGATGCATACGTACAAAATATTGCAATAAATGTGTTTTGCTAGCCTTATGTACTTCACATGTGACTTCCATTCCACTAAATCTTAACTAGTAGTGTTTTGAGCCTGGGCATACCAGTCAGGTTGAGCTTGGGCACAGGCAGGGGTTCGGTTGGCACGGGATGGTACGAGAACAGTGTGAAGAGTCCTCGACCCACAGGGAGAGCCATGGTGCGCTGACACAGCTGGAGTAGCCTGGAAATACACACAGGACAGTGGTACAGTTCCTCTGCTTGTTTAGCAAGTGAAATGGGAGTGCGAGTAAAAGAAAAACCGAGATGGTAAACAAGTGGTCACCATTTCGTGTTCTAAACTGGGATGAAATATTCAGAACTGCATACTGTTCTACAGCACTGGAATAAATATTTAAAAAAAAGTTATATTCTGACTTGTATATTACCGGCATATACTGTATATTCATTTCTGAGCAAACGGCTGACATTTCACTTACATTTGTTTTCCAGTGTATTATTTGTCTCTCCTGTTGTATTCCCCAGTACTAATAAAGTAGCTTCAATAATAAATACATTCTATAATGATGTAGAATTATTAACAGTAGATGAAAGGGTGGGTTCTCTTACTTGTTCTCCTTCTCCTCAATATACTCGTGGTCGCTGACCTCTGGCAGGTGGGGGACGTTGACCCGCACAGGTCTGGAGCTTTGGAGCAGACGGCGTACCTCTTGAACACGCAGGTCACGGCTCCAGATCAGCCCCGTCACCTCTGGGTGAAGATCTGTCATACCATCCTCTTCTTCATCTGCCTCACTGGTTATTGGAGATTCTAGTGGCTCATTTAGTGCTACCATCTTACACACAAAGAGGAGAAACAAAAGACAATCTTCTTTTGGTCCTTTTATAAATTTTCGCAGTTTGTTGATAATGATGGACTTTCAGTGTTTCATTGTTTTGAAAATTCTAATATACCCCTCTCCTGATCGATACATTTCAAGTAAGACACACGGCATGCTTTTTTGTGGACCACAGCTTCTGCAGTCAGATGAAACCAGGAAGACGTAAAAAAAAAAATCTTACAGATACAACTGATCGTTATTTGGGATTAATCAGAATGATTTCATTGGAGACAGCTATATGATAATTAAATTGATCAGATCAGATGGTTCAGTTATTAAAGTGTGCACACTTTATGCAGCCAAGTTATTAGGTTTTTTTTTTCCTTCGTTTTTTTCTTGATTTTCTCTAAAATGTTTCTGATTGTTTTTCACTTCATTTTTATATGCTATAAATTCACATGACATATCTCATCATATCTTCTATATATGAGGTAGACCAAATGAGTGTACTTCATCGACTTTTTACCAGCAATTCTCACCCTTTCTAATGTGTCAGTGACTTTTGACAGATCAACAGCCTGTAATGCACCATATAAGGTTTCATTTTTAAAGTCTTGGTTACACAGGGTTATACAGTAGGATTATTACCATTACCAGTACACATTGTTTGGTTTAAACAATATATAATAACTATCCTAGTTTAATCTAACGGATAATATGAAAGGAAACAACGTCAAAAACTTGCATTTCACTAGGTATTTTTTACATCATGTTTAGCAATTTAATGTTCAGTAATCTAAGGCTTATTTATTTATTACATATTAGTATCTCCTCTACTGTTTACACTTTTAACCACATTTATTATACTGATTAAATTATACACTAGTCACAATAGCAAGTTGTAATAGATGTCTGCTAAGTATATTTGTGTCCTTAGCGTCCCATTTCTCGCCTTCACCCTTCAACCCCCTTTTTTCCACTCTCAGTGATGTATTTCTGGAATTCCATTGAAGCCCAACACCTGCCGTGTTTCTGAATCATTTTTAGACTCCTTGCATCAAACACAGCAGAAAATCGTCAAAGTTCCAACAAAATATGTTGGAAAAACATAGCAAATTGGTAAAACCATAGTTTTTCTAAAACAAACGAAAGCTTCCAACATTTTCTAGTTTAGTGGTAGTGTTTCATCCATTCAGCACAATATCTAACAGAATTATATGTTTGTTTTAATACTTTTATTACAGGCACGGACTAATTGATTGCATATTGAGTATAATTCCATTATTCTAGATGTTTAATGGCCAGTTTAAAGTCAGTTGGTTGCACAACCACAATGTATACACTTTTTGTGCTGCTCAATAAATAACATCTAGCTCCAAAATGCGACTCCACTAGGAAATCTATATGAGTTATATCAAAGTTTAAAAACAATGCCACCATCAGGACAGATAAAGGGCAACATGCTGGGGTTGTTTTTAAATCAGTGGTGCACCTGAGAGAACCCGAGATACGTGCACGGCAACACTTTACCTAGAAATAATATTGCAGTGTTTCACTTATGTGCAATACAACGCCTACACCTAACAGTTTGAGTGTTAGCAACTAAGTACATGACTAAGGACTTGACTCAGATTTGAAGCTCAGAGACTTGAGACTTGACTCCTCAAAAACTGACTTGAGAACATCTCTAGTATACAGTGCTCTGCGCTTCCTACATAGTCACTATGTAGGTAGTTGGACGCTATTTTTAGGCTGCTTACCGGTTTTCCTTTGGCCAGGGAAACCTTGTGAGCCTGCTTGGTTAAGTCCTGTCGTCCAATCAGAGCACAAACCTCTTCAGACCAATCGGAGCTGGGATGCTCTCTGCACTGGATGATGGCGTCACGGATAGGCAGAGCCACACCAAAAGGCACAGACTCCAGATCCTTCAACATAAAGCCTGAAAACAAAAGAAAAAAGCTTAGATAGACAGGCACACTTACTTCAATCGATAAGAAACAGTGTGTGAACAGCCT
>JAOTRN010000041.1:6018029-6028029 GCA_028566695.1 Bagroides melapterus | reverse complement strand
GTTGTTCATGCAGGTCATGGTTATATGCTGGAATACTCTATGCTATAAGTTGCACTCCACCTCAAAATCTCTATCAGGCACAAAAATATTCTGAAATGTCACTTTTTTATTTACTACCGCATATCTTAGCCTCAATAATATTTTTGTCTTTGTATTGATTCTATACATTTCAACAACCCATGATTGCTCCTGCAATAAGCAAGTGATTAGTAAAATCATTAAACACTTAAACAAGCACATTGCAAAATTTCTGTGTCCTTAATAAAGCAGGGTTCTTGGGACAAAAGCGCAAAATGGGTAAGAGAGGGGCTTCCAGCCTACACACAGTTACCCACTAGAACTTACAATAGGACCCACTCAAGCTTGTGTTTATGTTGAATACAAAAGCAAGCTCTTGACATTTTTTCTGTAACAATTAGGCAAGATCGCTCATCTGACTATTTCGACCTTAACTGAAATGGCAAAGCATTTTTTTCACCTGACCATTTTATTTTATTATCTCCTCTTTTTGTATGGAATGGTCGATATTTTGTGCAGTGCCTAAGTTGCTGTACCTGGCCATCTGTTGAAGGAGGCCCACAAGGGCACGGGCACCACTACACTGGAGCTCGTCCAGTTTTAAGTCCTCGTACAGGAGATGGAGCACATAGAATAGTGCTGGGATGTGGGTGAAGAGCAAAGCTGAGGGTTCCAGCCCTGCTGTTGACCCGCTCTCATTCACGGTACCAGTAGACGCTTCTGCATACAGACCAGACATGCCTGGAGCTGGATACACGGACACCTGGCTGTGGTAGTCTGAGCTACAGAGGTATGTCCAGTCCTTGATGGAGAAGAAACAATGGAATATGTATTTGAATATTAAAGTGACTGTTCTGTGTGTTCCAAATGCAAGTGTTTCAAAGCAGTGTATTTTATTCAAAGCTTTATTCAATTACATAATCTGTTCTTATTTGTCTGATCTTGTATTCTTTTACTACTTTATTCTTGTACTTATTTTTTTTTTTATTCTGGTCCCTACTTACTTCGTCAGACCCTGTATCTGCTGGACGTGCCTTCTTAGGAGCAATTACTGGTGAGAGGGGTACTTCAAAATGGAGCTGTGGAGGAACAGGCTTATAAGTCAAGACCGCTGCACGCATTACTATGACACAATTAAACTAATAATAGCAGCCATCTAGTATAACCCTCAACATCACAGACACAAACGTTACTGACGTTCCGCATCCACGACAGCCGTTCCGTGTTGTAGCCCATCAACGTCATCAGGCATGTGACAAACAGATTCCACTCCTGATGCATGCTCGGTCCTCCGGGAGCGTTGTAGATATTGTACCACTTTACCAGCACCTTCATAGCTGTGTCTTTGGGCAGAATGAACCGAATGGCTTCCAGGCATCTTTTCACTGAAAACACACAGGCGTTAGTAATTTAACAAATTGTATCCATGGTGTTCAGTACACGTAACACAACCCAAAAAAACAAACAAACAAAAAAAAGGCAGTGAAAGGTTTAAATTGAGCAGGTTCCAATCAGAGGAGGCAGCAGACCTAAAAGAAAGCAGCTGAGATATGATGACATCTGCTAGATTTGAGTAGGTGGGGAAAGATAGAGGGGGAATGGTAATAAAGAAAAAGATAAAATAGATGAGTGCATGAAATGGAGGGTCTTTGCCAATAGGGGATTTTTATAGGGCACTGTTTGGTAAACAGAGGTGGCCCACAAAATCCATGCTGAAGGTAGGAGGGCAATAGGATTTAAAAGTAACAGCAAAAAGTTTGGAAGATTTGTCTGTGGTCAAATTTAAGTCCCAGAAAATATGAAAATCTGTGTTCTGTGTGTGCATGTACATTATTAATCATAAATATTAATAAAAATGTAATTGATCTCATAAGCTAAACAAACATTTGTTGAATTCTGAAAGTAAAATTGGAGCAAAACCAAATCACATATTTAGTATTCATCAGCCTAAATGAAAATAAATTGCATTCATTTCAACGTTCAAACATACGACACGTTATCTATGCGCAAGAGGCAATTAGGCTCCTAATGAATCTGCCAGTATCTTAATTGGCAAATAAACTCCAAAAGGTCAAAACAAAGCTGGTTAAAATGTCACTTTATTAGAAGCCCGGAATCCTTTCATTCCTAAACCAGATGCCCTATCAGAGAAGGACACACAGGTCATGATATGCCATCATTTCTGCAGAGGAAAATATGAAGAGTCTTGACTAGGCTTGAATATGAAGTTTTAACTGAAAGCCAATTAGAGCAGTAATAGTCTACGTGTCTGTGTAGCCTGTATGTGATATTTTCACACAGAAAATCCTACATTTCTGGGGGTAATTTCTAATTCTGTAGCAATTACACAATATGCATCAAGGGCATTTAAAACAACAACATTAAGAATTCAGGCTCCAAGGCTAGAAAATGTGAGGGCGTCAGTGATGATACGCAGTAATGTGATTGAGCACAAAATGCAGGACCAGGGATGCAATCTAATACATAATCTCATAAGTGCCTGTGACAAGCGTGTGTGCATGTGTGTGTGTGTGTTTTCTAACCCAGCTCTGATGTAGCCACTTCAGGAACTGTGATCCTCAGCATTGAGCCACTGCTCAGCTCCTGGAACAGAAAAAGCCAGAAATGGATAAATTGTACTCAAGGTGGATCAAGTAAACCAGGTGACAGGAAGATCTATGAAAACAATCTGGTAACAACCTAAAGCTATGTTATAAGAGCTTTTATAAGAGACATTCAAATGGCATGTTAGAGATGGTATAAAGATGGTTGTGACAGGTCTAAAATAAAAATACTCCTGGCAGTAAAACATGCTTTAGCAGTCTTGACAAATCAGGCCCTGCAGATAGAGCATGGAGCTGACTAATTATGTCAACATCGTGACAGATTCCTGGTGCTCCAGGATGAGCATGCACACATTCCCACAATTTTACTTCTATAATGTCAGCCTGGACTTCATAAACCAAGGTTTGTTAACAGCTTTGAGGAAGAATATTGTTTAGGAATGCAGCGTTGCTAGAATTTCTAGGGCCCTGACAATGCCACAGCCATCCATGTCCATGTGTTAGGAAACACAGCCTTCCTCTCAGAATACAACAGCCAATTATAAACATCTGTGCGCTTACTGATCAGCAACAGAGCGGTCAGCATCACTGTTCAAGGGGCCTGATCAGCAGATTGGAAGGATGTAAAGGCTTCATGCCTCCGAGTAAGCATCTGGCCCTTGTGAATAAACAGTCTGGAAGTGATAAGTAATCTTAGATAACTAAGAAAATACTTTTCTACACCACTAAATGTTACACAAACAAGACATTTTTATAAATAATTATTCTCAAATACAAGTGCCATTTTACTCGCTTTCTATGGAGGGTATGTTTCACTCACAAACGAGAGAATTAAAAGAGAGACATGACACGTAAAGCAAGAGCAGGGTGACACATGGGCTCTAACACAGCTGGTATGGATTGAACAACTTGAAAGCATAAGTGCTCACATATGGAGAAAGAAAATGCTTTTCAGGCTTTTAGATTTAGAGGATTCAAAATGGTACACAAATTTCAGAGCACCAATGCTGAATTCATATAAAGTCCATTCATCTGTCCTTGCTGCTGTCAGTCACTTGATTTTGGAAAAGGTTTTCTGGTTACCTGACCTATATCAGTGGAACTGAAGTGTGTGTGTGTGTGTGGGTGTGTGTGTGAGTGTGTGTGAGAGAGAGAGAGAGAGAGAGAGAGAGAGCATAAGCGTGAATGAGTGGGTACTGTTTGCAGGCTGACCAGTGTGAGATGGTTGCTGACTGGGTCTCGTAGTGCCTGGATATGTGGCGTTGCCTGCTGGAACGGAGAATCCTCTAGCCACGATGACTCATGATGCTGCACTGTTCTCATCTCTGACACCGGGGAAGGCATGTCGGACTAAAGACCGTGGGAAGAGAAGGGTGTGGGAGGTTTGGATAAATAAAAAAAAACGTCACCATAGACTACAACAGTTATAAGGTATCAGATACAACTGTGACGGTGGTACAGAAATGGAAAAGCATCGGCCGGAAAAGCCAAAGTTATCCTTCATATTAAGTGGTAAAATCAATTCTCCTTCACTGTCAGCTTATACTGATGAGCATTTCAGTTTTGTTTTTGCTATTATTATCGATCTAATATAATCGCTGACTTTGTCAACATTGAGAAAAGAGCAAAGCTTTTCAATTTAATTCTTTAGACAGTTTTTGATTAACGGAGGTGCATTTGTTTTAAAAGTAACACTAAATATAAACGGATCATTCTACTGATGCAAACATCTGACCTATGGAGTAAGCATCAATTGCATTTAATGTTGTACTATGAAATGCCTGCATGTCAGGAATTTTCCTGCTATTCTAATTTAATTCATGAGACAACTGCTCGTAATAACGTTAATAAGACTGTTGCCCTGGAAAGGTTGCCCCTGCTATGTACCTCCTCAAGCCTGCTCATACGGTGGATGGTTGCTTTTGCTGGAGTGCTCACGTTCTCCAGTGGGGTGTTTAAGTGCGGCAGGGCGTTTGGCAAACTGAAGGTTGGTGACAGAAGACCTGGGACAAACACTTTGCTCACCTACGGAGGAACAAAAAACAACAGTGTCTGAGCTTCATCTATGGACAGCCTCAGCTATGAAATCAGCCATCAGGTTTCCAATAAAATCCCATCAGCTTCACTATTTATACACAGCTAGTGCTTTAAAACTTCTCTATGACCTCTGGGACTTGCCATAAAGAAACAGTGAATGATCAAAAGATGATGATATTTAGCTTCTTTGACAGGGTGTTGGACCTAAGCACCAGGCCTAAAGGAACATTTTAGTATTGTCCTTCCCAATTAAAGGTGTCAGAAGCCACAAATGAATTATGATGCTGAGACATTATGACAAAATGGAATAATTGTTTCTATTATTTTAAAAGAATAAACGTGAAGCTCTGCAACAAATTAACAGATTCATCTCATCTGTCAAAATCACAGCACTGTAAAACCATGAATGAACTTTCACTGCTATATTCTCAAGCGTTATTTTTATTCTTTGGCTTCATTGTTGGTTCATTATTTACTGCTATTATGTTGTGTTGTCATTGTCTTTGGCTACTATATTTATTAGAAGTGACAGTACCAGATGGAAGTACTGGATAGAGGATAGGGATAAGCTTGAGTACTTGGTGAAAAAAAATTATATTGCTTAAATTACAAAAACTGAGCTGTAATGGCTTTCACTGGATAGGAAGTTAATAGAGCTAACGAATGGTGTTCATAATCTAGCTGTGGTCTGTATTTGCACCGACAGAGAGTTTTGTTTTTATCTTGCAAATGTGAGTGAGCTAGTTACTGCACATATGCATCCTCTGTTGTTCTATAAGATCGGCATCAGCATCGTTTTAAAAAGAGACTAGTATTCATGAAGTCAGAAACTTCAGCTTTCCTGCTGGAAGACTCATTTGATGTGCTGTGTTTCATTTGGGGTGGCATTTAAATAAAGATTACATAGCAATTTCTGTACCAGTAAGTGGGGACTGTTATCTAGCTTTGACAGCTACAGTTATGACTACAGCACATTTACACATTTCACTCATTACTATTTTGGATGTGCCGTCATATTCATATAAGCAGCAATGTCAAAAGCCATATTAAAATAATAAGCTTGCTGACGTAAATCTTACTTCTGAACTGATTATGGCCATGGATAAAGAGGAGTATAGACAGACAAGCGGTCTGCAGTAGGAATCTGTTTGAATTCATTTGCATGGACAGACTTCATTAAGCACACTGACAAAAAATAGAAGTAGAAGAACATGACGCAAATATAAGCTCACCTGTGTGACTCCAGTGTATAAGACCAAGCTGCCACTGGTTTCTAATACCAGCACAGCATCTATGTCCTATATAACAAGAATGAAAGTACACACTTAAAAACTGAAGATTTATAATCCACTTTAATATGCAATTAAGAATTACTAAGAATATTATTTCTGGAAAAACAGCAATGACACAAAGTATATATATATATATATATATACACAAACAAAATAATATAATTCCTCAAAATATCAAATGTTATATCCCCATACTGTCCAATTGTCCTGCACCATTTTACCACTTATAGTCTATATACATGTAATTTCTCTACCTTCCCTATGAACAGTTATTACTATTAATTAATGTGTTTTGAACAGTGATACTGATTATACAGTCTACCTTAGATTTCTGCATATATCTTTTATAAACCTTACCGCCAAAGGTGCCGCATCTTTTGCCGGAATGGAGGTAACTGAAGCAAATATGAGCTGGGAAGTTTCATTGCTTTCAAGAAACTTGACACATCTGGAAGAAGCACCAGACAGTAGATAAGAAAGCTCTGTCAGACTTAAAACCTAGAATCAAATCTAGCCAGAAAGCATGCATAAGAGGAAATTCTTTTACATTTTTAAGAACAAAATATCACAAAAGAGAAGGGAAAGCATCTTTAAATAACAGCAAAGGAAGTGAGTGTGCGCTTACCTGAGCTGCTGGTGGGATTCAACCAAGAAGCATAGATATCTGTTCTCACACAGGTCAGATGTAATGAACACTTTGGATGCCTGGCAGCTTTTTTCCCTAAGCAAATATATAAATTAGGCTAATGATGATAATGATTTCATCAGATTTTACATCACAAGTCAGAATTTTAATTAAAAAATAAATACATAAATAACTAAATAAAGGACAATGACAGGAGCATGAACATTGTAGGGAACATGAATCTATTCATTGTTTTTTTATTTGACTGAAATAGAAATCACCAAGACTTTGAGGAAATTAATTCCTATGGTTGGCTGATAGGATGCTAAAAACAAGGATCTAATGTAGCATTCGACTCACAGGCTCTTAAAAGAAATTTTGCCACCTGGACTACCAAAAAAACTAAACCTGAGTTCAGCAAGTGATGTTAAATCAACATAGCTTCTCACAGCATCAAGAGTAAACAATACACAGGCATATTAGCTTGTTAATTCTATAATGTTGATTATACAGTTCTGCGTTTTAAGGAGTAATGTAGATATCACTCATCACGGTGAGGTGGCTCAAGTATTGTTTACAGAAAACTAACCTAGAGGCGTCCACATTTTTTTCCCCCAATTTGTAGCTCGAAGGCACAAAGGTCATAAATGACTTTCAACTTCTGAGTCAAGTCGAGCACTGCATAAGTGTGTGGGCTGGGGTACAGGGATGAATAAAGTCAGAAAGACCACAGGTGGCCTTGAAGGTTATTATAAGAATTCTTAATACACAAAGGGACGGGTAACTGGAGCAGTTTACATAAAGTGGGTGGAACATGGGCTGATTTTAGTGTGACAGAAATCCGTGTTGAATTGATTGTAATTAAACATAAATTTTAGCGCGAAAGCCAGTATCCAAGGCAAG
Organism: Bagroides melapterus; assembly: GCA_028566695.1. NCBI lineage: Eukaryota > Metazoa > Chordata > Actinopteri > Siluriformes > Bagridae > Bagroides > Bagroides melapterus. Next base: position 6,020,590 of record JAOTRN010000041.1, on the reverse strand, counting down.
AAGTGACAAAGGTTTGAACTAGCGTTCTGCATTTTTGCCGTATTAGCTAGAACTATTAATGGTGTAGGAAGGTAATCAGGGTAAGTGAGCTAATATGAGATTCAAAATTAAATGATGAGTCAAATTAGTGATATCGTGATTAGTTTTAGGGTTAAACCAGACTTCAAGTTCAATACAGAGGTCAGAGTGGCAATTAACAAGAGACTGATCTACAGTTTTGTCACACTGAGTAAACAAGTGAGGATGGAGGAAGAGGAATATCAAGGCTAGAACTTTAACACTGGCTTTTCTAATTAGGTGACAGAAGGGAAACCTGAAAGGTAAACCTGGGCTCAGGTCTTTGGCATTCTCCCTTCATGTTTCCTTAGCAGATAGATTCAGAGTTTCTTAACACCTCAACTTTAATCTCAATCATTTTCACATCCTACTCTATTAGTTCAGGCAGTTGAGATCACCAAGGTCATATGTAAAGCTTCCAAAAATCAGTTCTTTATGAAATGTCTATTTTAAGTTTACAATTCATGGTGTCTGACCTGTAGGAACTAGTGGTCTCTGTCCACAGCTGCTCAATGCAGAGGTCAGGCAGGATGGGCTCCATTTCAGGAATTAGGGCTGTTTCGTTCAGGGTGCTGTTGGGGGATGTCAGCAGGCTGTGTCCGCGGGCTGATGGTGAGTGGCATGACACGTTGAAGCGCTGTGCTCCCGTAAAAGAAGGTGCTGCCATGCCAGGGGAGTGGGCTCGACTAATAAACAAGGACACGCAGCAAAAGAAAAACACTTGTGTTGGAAACACTGCTGCAACTAAAATATGGCAAGTTATTGCAATGCCTTCCTATAAAAAGTATAATTAGGGCTCTAATACTGTGAATCTGCATTAGTACCATGGACTGATCCACAGACATCTTGTAAGCATAACACATATTTATGTATATATAAATAACACAACAGCTATGACACTTTCTTGTAGAGTGTAGGAAAAATAAAGTGTCAGAAGTTCTTTAAATATGAGATGTGTAGAGCCAGTCTGACCTGAGAGCAGCCATGTTTGAGATACTGGGAGAGTGTGCACGGGAGTGCAGTGCGGGTGAAGCGGGCACACGGCTCTGGTTATGCAGCACATGACAGTGCAGGGGCGAGCCAGGGGAGTCTAGCCGGCTCATGCTCCTCAGGTGAGTGCCAAGGAAAGTGGGTGCGGCTGTGGGGGTCTGAGACGGCCCATCCTGACTGGGACACTTCAAAACCGTAGACTGCTCCTGCACCATTTACATAGGATTGTTAAGGAAAACTAAATAGAGCATAAGTATTTTTTGCTTACTCAACACAGCAGACTTTCTCTGTTTGCCTAAAAAAATGTAAAAATGGTCTACCACAGTTTTATGTGTGTGTGGATTATGACAGATAAACTGCATTGCTAAACATTGAAGTATGAAACTGAACACAAAGGTTAACAGGAATGGTATAGCTGGATCACTGTTACCTCTGGTGTGACCTTGCGCAAAGCCCAGATAGTATGACTGCACTGCTGTGTGTCATAGGTCATGATGATGGAGGGTTCTGCACAGGAGAACACCACTCGAAGTGCGCAGTCAGATACATACTGCAGCGGCTGAGTCTCAAACAGCCCTGCCACAGTCAGACAAATGGGTTAAGCTCTAAATGACAATGTTTCCACTTACAGTCTAATCCAAATTTACTGGAACATCACGGCCAATTCTTTTGAGATTTTCTATACACTATGAGATCAAGATTTCATATTCTGATATGCAATTTCGATGTGTTACAGTTTAAACGTGGCACACTTGTTGGCAGTGCGTACAATTATCTAGTCATCAAAAATATTGGAACATTTTCCACAGAGACTGCATCTCACCTGTAGACTTACAGACAACAGGGGCTATTTCATCCAGAGGATGGAGCATACTAAAGAGTGTCGGAAGAGGCTCCCTGAGAAAAAAAAAAAACACAAATAACAACACACACACACACACACACACACACACATAAATCTTAACTCATTTTAATTAAATGCATGGATCTTAAATATGAGGATTGCCACAAACCAATGAGAAGAAATACTAAGAATTCAGTACCTTGATGGGCTCAGTGGAGCATCAGATGTGACATTCTTGCGCTCAAAAAGCAATCCAAACTTAGTGGGCCACAAAAATGAGACCTAAAATGGATATGATTAGACCGTTACTATGGTAACATTTGTATATCCTGAGTTGGCATGCTATCTCTTAAAAATTATTTTATTTGTATTAGTGACAGAATATGTAACTGTAACTATTAGTGGATTTTTTTTATCCTACTGTAATAATGAATAAATTTAAACACTTAAACACTTATTTTTCCAATATCCAAAGACTTATTAATGAAGTACAGAAAAAAAAATCCTGCATTTTACTGGTAAAAAAATTTTACCTATCTTGGACCAACCAACAATATACAAGAAATTCCTCCGCAATATCGCAACATAGTTCAATACCACGAATAATAAATAATGTGCAAATGTGTAATATAAAGTACAGATAATGTAAAAAATAACAGCTGAAAGCCCA
>JAOTRN010000041.1:5993903-6006177 GCA_028566695.1 Bagroides melapterus | reverse complement strand
AGCTGGTCAGGATGCTCTCGATGGTGCAGAGGTTCACCAGGATGTCTGAGGAGAGATGGATCTTCCTTAGAGCCCTCTGGTGAGCCTTCTTTATCAGACTGCAGCTGTTGGTTGTCTAGGAGAGATCCTCGGAAATGTGGACACCCAGGAATTTGAAGCTAGTGACACAGTCCAAAACCTCTCCATTGATATGGATGGGTGCATGTGTGTCACCTTTTTCCTTCCTGAATGTTCCATCAACTTCTGTAGTTTTCCATAGCCGACATGTTTGTTAGTACACCAGTGGTTTCTTTCTTCTTTAGGACACTTGATATTGTATTGGTTATGACCAGTCCTTAAACAATGATTCTGATTGAATTTTTCCTCTTTTATTTGCTTTAAAATTGATTTTCTTCAATAGACACCTCTCTGATCTTCATGTTGGTTCATTATTTAATAACAAATGCAATCTTTAAAGGTGAAACCTATGGTTCTCAGAACTAGTAATGAACAAACAAACAGGTCACAGCAACCAATCAAGTAAGGGTCACAACTTCTTCTTGGTTGGAATAAAAACATGCACCAGTTTTTTCTGTATAAGACAGGACACCCTATGACCTATTGCAGTTTATTTATCTACTACTACTTTACTTTGCTAGCTCAAGTTTCTTTCCCCATGCTAAAAATCTTCTTACAATATGTAGAGTTTCTTTAAATAATACACCCCATGGACACAGATTTAAAAACAAGGGGAATTCTTAAGGGAAAACCTGCAAGTGAAGTGCTGATCTCTGAGGTCATTTGTTGAAAAGTTGAAACAAATAGAAATCGATTTATCATTTAATATACATCTACAGCAAGGCTTTAATTATAAGGTTTTAATAGCTTCTGCAGAAAATTCTGCTCTCACTCGATTATAATGCTATTGGTCTAGGTGTGGCTTGGGTATGACATACAAACCTCATGAGTCAGATGATAGTGCTAACAAGGATGTGGAGAAACTTGTTCATATTCAAACTTTTTTAAACAGCTGCTTAACTGGATTTTCAGGCTGACCTGTTCAAATATCTGCAGTTTGTTATATCAATGCCTAAAAATTCCTGGGATAGGCTTCAGATTCTCTGTTGATTTGACAGTTGATTTTAACAGGTATCATTCGACCATGATAACAACCTGGTGACACTACAACCTTCATTTCAACCAGCAACTTTGACACAATCAATAACAAATTTAACACTAATCCCAATTATCAAACTGGATAACTCTTACCAGAATGATATTCCTAAATGGACCTTATAGTATACATCACATGTTTTCAAACATTCTCCAGGAGGACCACTTCCCAGTTTTTTTAGATCTTAAGAAACTTGGAAGAACTTTCCCTTGCCACCATTGCCTCAGGCTTGCTCATTAGAAATAAATAGTAACTTGATTATAAACATTATCATTTTATATTTCGTTCTATGTTTCTAAACTTCTGTAAAGCTGCTTTGCGACAATATCCATTCAAATAAAATGAATTGGAATTTAAATTAATTGATCTTGCATCCTCAGAACAAACTCGTGCAGATCACACAGTTCATTCTAAATGTTTACCTGCACTTGGCTTAAAATATTTAATCTTGGTTTTGCACAGCGCATATTTCATGTTCCCTTAAATTTTTTCACTTTATTTTCATTAGATCAGAATTGAAGTGGGTCAAATTTTCACATATTCCAAGTCGACTGTCTCTTTAAGCAGTCTGAAAGATTCCAGACATACCCATGTTTAAAATCTTCTGATTGGCCAACTGTTATAATTATAAGTTAACTTGGATCTTACCTGTGCATTATCATGTGATATTATGCGATAGCTACATTTGAAGGTGAGGATTTTATTCAAGACAGATCCAAAAAATCTCTACTGCTTAATCATAGTAGGAAAAGGAAGAAGGTCAGGATATTGAAGACAAAGACGAATTCAGGAATCACATGACAAGTAAGACAGTTTCATACATCAGGTGTAGAACAGAGTTGATTGTGTGGATGAATGAAAGCACAAAATCTCTGTTTATAGTGTGTGTTGATTAAGAAATGTGATGTGGCGTTCGGTTGAATGTGAGCTTCTCAGTATGTTGTCTGCATGTTGTAGTTTGTTACCAGATTTTTAGAGGAAGGTAAAATAAATGTAATATGTGTAATGTAATGTAAAGGAGTGTTATTTATAGAGGAATGAGTTTTTAAAGAATCCAAACAATACCATCCCGAATGTGAAGCATGGGGTTGGCAGCATCAAGTAATGTGGGTGTTTTCCTTCACTTCTGAAAAACAGATAATGAAGTGGGATTATCCTATAAAAAATACTAAAGTAACATCTCAGGTTGTTCTGACACCCAGAAAGTTGACTCGGTTGAAATTGGGTCTTCCAGCATGGATGAACATGGATTAAAGAAAACAATGTGAAAGTGCTAGAATGGCCATCACAGAGCATTAATGTGAATGCCACAGAATATTTGTAGCCCACGTTTGAGGCCCATGAACCTGACCGAGTTACACCAGTTCTGTGAAGAGGAATGAGTAAAAAAAAAGAGCCAGTAAAGAATTGTATGAATCTTGTGGAACGCTGGTCCAAGTGCTTGATTCAGGTTAAGCAATTTAAAAAGCAATAGCAACTAATACCCAAAACTTTATGTAGGAATTTGACCCATTGAAATGTGTTCAGCCTATGTGTATGTAAAAGGTACATTTTTAACAGGCCTCAACTGTGTATATATTGTGAAGATACTGTAAGTGTATGTGTGTGTATATGTAATATATGCATATATGTTTCCCCAGGTTTTTATTGCCTACTCTTAAGGTCTGCACTAAATGGCTATGACAAAAAAAGTCATATGAAAACCCAGAGAAAGTTGATTGAGGATTTAATCAAATCAATGGCCAAATGTGCTAAACTGGGCCTTGTTATTCAAGGTAGGTGTAAAGAGATTTATTCCTAAATTTTTTTGTACGAGCATTTACGTTTTAAGATAAACAATATTTCAGATGAGCTTTCATATCACACTCATGTCCTCAGTGAGTAAATCTAAGTATAATACTAATACTACAAACTTCAAATTATAAAATTGCAATGAGTACAATTTTATTTACATTGTACAATAAAAATTTACAAATAAAATTTTACTTACAGATTGATAAACAGGTTAAGGTATTTCAGTTACAAATACAATTTTAATAGATATTTTGAGAAACCCTGCTATTTCAAGGCATCACTTTTAATTATTTGTAACACTTTATTTGAGCAAGAACTAAGTGACTGATAATTTAGCGATCTGGTATGTCTCAAGCTGCTGTTCAAGGTTTACCATGACACCAAGCTGCTTTTCCAACATGCTATCAAGGTCACTACTTTTAATAAAAAAGTAGTTTTTCCTGTACATCACACAGACAAACTCATTTTTTTATTCAAAACAAAGTGTCTCAGTAATTGTCAAGCCAAATGTGTCAATGCTCCCTCCCTTATTGTGTACTGGAAAAAAAAATCAGGTGTCATAGAAAGCATAAGGAGCATAGGAATACGTAATGTGTTCGTCATACGCAGGAATATATCAAAATAACTCACTTCCACCCTAGACTTTTGTGACATTTCTTGTCATTTCAGCCACGTGAAATTTGCCTTTTATGGAGTTTTTTGGGCGTCACCAAATGTAAATCAGCTGTGCTGTGCAGTTGATTGGCATTTATCTACATATGCATGAGGATTAATCTAATCAGCATTTCCAAAAATTTTGTAAGTCCAACAGAATATTTTTATATGATTTGACATATGGAAATATTTACACATTGAATCATTTACTAAAAGATTGATATGTGAGGCTCATGTATGTCCATAATTCATACATTGTATAACATGGCAGACCCAATTGCCAAAACAATTGTCAAAAGGCTCAGAGTAACACCAACCAAAAGGCAAATCCAAAGTGGTGGGCACACAGAATAGAAGCAAGGCAAAGCGAGACATAAACAGAAATAACAGCTCAGAATATACTCATTTGCAGACTGCTTTAAGTGTGTTGGTGACAGAAAACAAGCACAACCAACAAGGAAAAGTTCAACATTTGGGGAAGGATGCCATCTGGTGTCTTGGTGGTGAATTTCCCATGACTCATCCAAACATAACACTGCACCTCTGTTCAAATAGGTGCAAGAAAGCATAGCAGTGTTTTTAAATTTTTTGATCAATCCTTCCATCCATCCTTTTATTTTCTGAACCACTTCCCAAAGCAAAGTTGCACACACAGTTTAATTCAGAGATACCAATCAGCCTACAATACATGACTTTGGATTGAGGATGGAAACCAGAGTACCTGGAGGAAACCCCTAAAGAACGGGACGATGTGCACACAGGGTGGGTGTGGGAATCAAACCCCCGTCCACCAAACCAGTTCAGCTCAGCCATAATATTAAAACTATCCAATTAATGTTGTGTAGGTCCTCCTTGTGACATCAAAACAGCTCTGACCCATTGAGGCATGGACTCCTCACAACCTCTGAGGGTGTGCTGTAGTATGTGGCAACAAAACGTTCCTTTCCTTGATCTTCATCGATCGTCTTCATTATCATGAAGGAGTGTAGTTGGTCTGCAACAATGTTTAGGCTGGTGATATGTATAAAATTTGCATGAATGCCAGGACCCAAGGTTTCCGAGTAGAACATTACTCAGAGCATCACACTACGTCCACTGGTTTGACTTCTTCCCATAGTGCATACTGGTACCATTTCTTCCCCATGTAATGTAACAAGCCAACCACATGATTCAGCTTCAGTGGTCAGGTGCCCATTTGCAAGCACTTTCTGTGGTTGTCAGGGGTCAACATGGGCACTTTGATGTACCATGCCTTAGAGCAATTGCGATACACAATGTTCTGAAGCTTTTCTGTAATAGCCAGCATTTTCTTTTGGAGCAAATTGTGCTACAGCCCTGCAAGCCATGTGGCAGCTTTAATTTATCTTCTGTTCAGTATTATAAATACTTGAATTATCAACTATTTTGATATTCATAAGGAGAAAACCAAGCTTTCACCAAAACATACTTAGAATTAGCTAGCCAATAAACATGCAAATTACTCTTAAGGCTGGTTATATCTATGAGATTGGATTCATTGCAACAGATCCTTTAATTCTGCTAAGCAACAAGGTAGGGTCTCCATCGATCAGACTTGTTTGTTCAGCACATCAGACAGAATAGTATAATTGGAGGCCAAGTCAACACTGTTTCTGAAACCAGTCTTGAACAATTTTTGCAGTGTCACTACTTTATCCTGCTGAAAGGGACCACTGACATTTAGGAATACTATAAAAGGATATACTTGGTCTGCAACAACAATTCAGTGGTTTCTTCACCAAAAACAAGGCAATAAACAACAACCAAGTTATATGGGTTTTTAAAAAAAATATATACGACTCTTTATTCATCCATGTAAATATTTACAATTTTCTTGAAGGCACACAAATAGTCATTTCATTAATATATATATATATATACACAATTATAAAAGCCAATAAAATTTTCTACTGTATCAGTGGAGAAGGCTGTTCAGTCCATTCTTTCTCTTTTTTTTTGGCATTCACTACTTTATATACATGTGCTAGGACCACAGACAAAGTGACCTACATCAGTTAACATAAAGGGAACTGAGAAACATAAAAATTCCACATTGTAAAACATTCATAAAAGATTTTTCTAGCAATAAAGATTTCTTTTAAAGGTGCAAATTGCGTTTCCTAAGCAAATAGAACTCAGAGGCGCCGGATGCTGCGTTTGCTGCGAGCGGAACCTGCTAAAGGGATGGTCTGGCAGTGTGGTGATGATGCCTTTATTATGCCCCGCTGGCAGTGGGTGGACCCGTGGTACGCTGACTGGCACAGCGAGCAGAAGTCAAAAGCACAGCTAGCCCGCAAACACACCGCCCTTTTCATGGCAGAATCATACCGTGCTGGGGAACTGCAGAGACGGCAACTCCTCAAAGACTCATGCCCTTTCAGGGATTTAGTAGCCTGAGAGAAATTAAACAGCTTGTTAGTACAAGTCACCACCAATTGACAAGAAATGCTGTTATACCCACTGTAAAACTCATTCCCCTGACAGAATCTGATTTCAAGACTAAATTATGTACAATGTGATATATAAAACTAGAACAAACCCCAAACTCAGAAGAACTGCTTACCTCATGAAACTCTTTAAAGCGACTTGGCTTGGCCATGTTTCGCGTTTCATCCGTTTGGCTGTTGCTCTTCTTTGTGGCTTTGTGCCCTGGTGTTGAGGAAGCTACAGACTGCAGGCAAGAAAACACCACCCTGCTAAGGCCAAAGTCTCTGGTTAAAGACCCTGTCGACCTTCCCGAATCCTGCACCCAAAATGAGAGTTCAAATGAGATGAGACAAGTCTGGAGAATAATAAATCCTTGTTATTTTTGAGTAATTAAGAACAAATGCTCCTTACCCTTAGCATTTGCTCTGCTGCTCTGCACCTCTCAACAGCTGTTGTGTCTTGGTGAATGATTTTCCGCCATGTCTTGCTCACTTTTGTACAACTGTAGAAGTAAAAAATTTTCAGTCAGTACAGATTATTATTATATGCTAGGGGTAAAGTTATGTATAAGCCAGAAAAGACCTACCTTATCAAGTCACAATCCCCGAGTAGGCCCAAGATCCTGGTCAGGATGTGCTTCATGTCTTTCTTCAACAGACCACAAAGAATGTCCATATACTCCCGGCCCATCTTTGAGCCAATGATGTTATGGAGGCCGTAGCACTCAGCTAGCTTATTAATGACAGTCCAGTCATAGCTTTGGCTTTTCTTGTAGGTTTTTGCCAACTGTCTGCACACCTCCTCCTGGAACTTCAGGACAGGAAGGCAAGTTGATTTAGAGTCTGAATGCACTGGAGACAGTCTGCATTCCTTTTCATCGATGCATTTCTCCGGAGTCTCTGTACAATGTGTGTCGCTATCATAGTGCTCAAGTTGGCTGTTGTGAAGGGAGATGTAGCCGCTGTCTTCTGCAAGACTGGAGTTGCTCAGGAGAACCTCGTCGTCGGACAGCAGCACATCTACAGAACCGGGCTTTTCCTTGCAGTTCTCCTTGTTATGTGGCCCCTTATTGTCGCGTTCCAGGTGCGGAGAGGAGATGGAGGAAGGCACGCAGGAAGATGGCGCGCTTTGCTTCAGTCCTTTTAACTCGGCGCTCGTTTCCGCTTCAGCTTTCTCTTGCGGAGCTCTGCTGCGGGTCAGGCACTTCATGGCTATGCCTTTACAGTTTGGTCAGCTCAAAACTAGACAGCAATAAGTGAAAGAATATTTGAATATCACTAACTTAAATAAATAAATAAAAAATACGTGGAACAAATAGTCATTTAACTAACAAAAATGGTCTGCCAAAACTAGTCAATTTCCAAACTCTCTCACTTTATTTTTGCTAGGAAGTCAAAGAGCACAGACCCAACAGTGTAGAAGTGTGATATTATTTAACCAAACTAATAAAACCTTACAACCTGCAAGAAATTCACTAGCCTACATGCATAAAATGTAAGTCTGTAGCGAAAACGTTAATTAACATTACTTATACCTCGAATAAGGCTAGAGACGCAATTTGCCTGTGATTTCAACTATGGCTGACATTTTGGTAGTTTCTATAACAAACATTATTTAAGTTTGAATATCAAATTAGAAGATATTTTAGTTTGCGCGCCTAAGAAAGCTAACATAGTAGCCACATCACCGAGCTAGCTGGTTAAGTGCCCTGCTGGACAAATTAAAAGGCTAACTTGGCGCATTAGCTTCGCGTTTATTGGCGGGGTTTAGCAAAGGATAAGACCACAGCTGCTAATTAAACTCTCAAAATATAAAACATCAGTGCCATTTAAAATATATACAAATAACTTTTATGTCTTGTTGCTGTGGACATTTTAGTTAACTATATTTCGTGGTAAAACTAGCCGGCGTCATCTTATCAGTCTTCAGTTGCATTGTCCGTTAATGCTCTAACGTACAGTGTAAACTCCAACAAAATAGGTAGTAATACCTTACCTCTAAAATAAAACTCCAGCTTTTTTTCTTATGTGAGCCGTGTAACTGCATGCACTGTTCTGGCGCGGATTACTGTACTCTAACTTAACATTGTCGATTTACGCGGTCAAACCCAGACACCACTGACTAATGAAAGCAGAGGGAAAAAGCGCCAGTTACTACATAGTTTGAATTTCGCGTCAAAAACGCGCTTACCAATCAGAACCCAACAAAGTACCTTTAACCGCCGTATAACCAATAGGAACTCTCTGTGACATAACCAATAGGAACTCTCCGCCCCGCTCCGCTCCAGTGCCGCCGTATAACCAATAGGAACTCTCCGCTCCAAATTTAACAATATTTTTGTCAAGTCCCGCCTGATGAGCTACTATTCGTTACAAGCTCGTTCTGACAAATAGTTCGCCAATTGGAGTCTCCACTCGCCAGATTTTCGAACTATCTAGCCACTCCTGGCGCAGGAGGTTGGACATGTCTTAGTTCTGGTAGTAAAAAAATATAAGAAACAATACCCACACTAAAAGGAAATAAATGTCGCGTGCGTATGAGGTAGTGACACAGACGGCCCCCTTTTTTTAATCGACTTATGTGTGTTTATTTAAATGATTTATCTTTCTAAATAAAAAACAGGTATTTGTTTCTGTATAACTTTGCAACTATGTCCTGGTATCATCTAGCGTTTTTTTTTCTTCAAATCAAGGCTAAAAATCCATTATGTGTTAAACAATGAACTAACTCTGTAGTGAACTACAGGGGATCACCTTTCTTAAACATTTGGAGCTCTGTAAGTCATTTACAGATGTTTTAAATGTCTTTCTGCTATTGTTAGACTTACAGAGCTAGGCTTGCATGGAAGTTGAGACCCATTACTAAGGTATTTCACACCTCAAGATGGAATGTAGAAAGTGCTTGATAAAGCTTTCTCCGCTTAGAATAGGGTTCTCAATGTTTCCCACACCTTGTAACAAAACTACAGACTGGTCAGAGGAGAATTGGCCATAGTGTCACCCCCACAAAGCTTATCCAGTGCCACTTAGTCTGGTGGTTAACATGACAAAAGACAGATAGCATGAACAAAACCCTGGGCCTGTTGGTGAGCTGTTTTACCCGAATCTGAATAATTTTGCTGCACCAGCTTTTCTGGATTTATATGATTCCAAGAATTTATAGTACTTTGGCTGCTTGCTTCTGGTTTTAGTGATAAAATATACAATTAATAACTCTGAATCGAATGAAATATTGAAATAGTGCACTGAGATTTAAAATATGGTAATCTACTGGTAATCTAGAATCTGGGAAATCAAGTCTTTGGGAAGATTTCTAACGTCATGATTTAGTGCTGTCAGTGCCATCCTTTAGAGATCTTTTGTAGAAATAAATGCATGCATATATATATATAGGACAGTATTTTTACAAAACCAGAGGGATTGATCTGTTAATTATGCTGTTTAAAAAAATTCTATTAGTAAAACTCAACAGAGAACAGGTGGTATTATGAGTAAAGGTCAAGCAATACACTTATAAGAAAGAATTTATTCATTATTTTTAAATTAATGTCTTATATAGTTCTTGATCTCAGTCATTGACTTTCAACAATGTCCATGAGAGTTTCCTGTTCAGAAAACTGCTGCAAAGACACGCTCATCTCGTCCAGCAGCTCTTCCCCTAATAAAAATCCCTGTAGGTCATGCAATGTTTTCCCAATCCGATGGTCGGTGACCCGATCTTGTGCAAAGTTGTAAGTCCTGATTTTTTCTGATCTGCCTTTGGTGCCAATCTGTTACAAGAGATGAAGAAATATACAGTAGACTTGGGAAAAGTTCTGCATCTCAACAGTTAATATTTTTGTTGTTACGACAATTTGATCTGTTCTGAAGAATAACACAAATATGCGCTGGATATGTTTGTGACATACAAAATGCAAACATTTCAGATTTATACATGATTGCTTTTCTGCTTTTGCTTTTTTTTTTGTGTCAGTGAGGTTTACAACTGCCCTCTGTTTTGTTCTTTTAATCCCTTGGTTTGAAGCCATTTTGGCAAATTCAACCCGAGCTTATGCCTGATGTACATTTCTGTGCATGTGAAGTTTATGTCCAGATGTTTCCAATCTTATGTCTGGAAACATAATTGTGTATAACGTCATGGTGTGCACTAGGTGGCAGTGTCAGGTGTACATATCCAGACAACAAACCAAAAGTCTGACATCATTGTAGCAGATAATGAATAGATTCAATGTGTTTAAGAATCTGCACAATTTGACCAATTAAAAAAAACAACCAAAAACCACATGTATAAACTTCCTATTGTTTAAAAAAAAAGGTCTTGCAAATTCTTTGCTTTCCCAACATCTGCTCATACACACTTAAAGATACATAAAGATTGGGAATTCAACTTTTGCACAGAATTATTAGCATAACAAAATATTTACATGTTTCCTAAAAGACAAATTATTAATTTATTCTCATCATCCTGTTAAAAAGTTTACACTCACTGGCTCACTTAATGTGGCCTTCTTGAACTTCAGTGAAGGTCTGCACCGTTTTCTGAGGTAGAAATTCTACATGACTCATCACAGTTAGCTGGCTAGAAGAAATGATGAATGTGGAGGCGTTCATGTCCCCCCCCCCCCGCACTTTGTAGCTTCAATGCAATGTGGTCGAAAATGACATCACTCCAATCTCGGAGTTCCTTTTTAAATAAATTGAATGCAACATACTATGAATAGTACTGTTGAAATGAAAAATCCTGTTGTCACAGAACTATTGTAAACTGCTCTGTTGTGCTTTTTTGTGTTTAGATCTAGCCAATAAGGAGGATTGTTTTGGGGTCTTGTTGCTATGGCTTAGAAAGTGTTTTAATAAATAAGCAATCAAATCCTGGGGCAGATCCACCATTTTAATTATAATTATTTATTTAAAATATATACTCATCACATTTAGCAAATACTTGAAAATAACTTTCGTGAGTCGTGTCATTTCAATCAATTCAGTTGATTCATGATTCATTGATTCATACAGATCTGTTCACCAATGTGTTCTGCTGCACGCTTTGCCTAAAAGTATTCAGTCCAATTATGTAGCCGTCTAAGACAGACGACAGACATACTTACGTCTTTATTTATTGTTTATGAAAATTTAAGTATGGAAATACATTGCTTTGGTTTGGACATTTTAGGTTTGTTGCACCGATCAATACTGAATTGATGAAGACTCATTTTTGAATGAACATTTGTGAAGAAGTGTACCTGGAGTTTGCGGGCCTGGTATCTCTTACTTGTCTCCTCTTCCAGCTTTGCGCTGTAGAGCTTGGCCCGCAACACTTTCATGGCCTTCTCTTTGTTTTTGATCTGAGATCGCTCCTGCTGACACTCAGACACTGTGCCTGCAAAAAAAAAAATTACCTTCAATACTCAAGCGTTTTCATACAAATATACCCAGCATAAAACTTCCAGTGAAAAGAAAACCTGACCTACTTCTCCTTAGGCTGTGCATAATTAATCTAATAAAATATAATAAAACTAATAAAATATATTTAAGGGAAAAAAATGAAGAAAAAGAAAAATGATGTTCAATATGTTGCATGATTTGCAGTTATGTTCACTCTTAGTTCCAAAAAGGGCAGCATAATGCACACAGCTGCCAGAATTATTTGACCAGCTCCATCATACGAAGATGGTTAAGGAATAATTGACCTGTTGGTAAATGGACGATCCTAACAGCACTGTCAGTCGTGTTAACATGTTGTCCTCCAGCTCCACTGGCTCTTTTTGTTTCAATCCTCAGGTCTTTGGGGTTAATAGTGAAAGAGATCTGGAAAAGTAACGCAGAATAATAATAAAAATAACGTGAGTGCAAATTTTCATATCAGCATGAAGAAAAAAAGCAGCACCTTTAGATCATGCCACAAAAAATAATGGCCACATAAAATCATTTTCTTTTCTAAAACTGCAGGCTGTTTAGGGGCATTGCTTAGTTAATGATATATATAGTATATGCTGTGTTCATGACACCTCTGCAGGCTGTGGCAATATTGCCACCGTCATAGTGCTGGTGTGCATTCGGCCTTGTTTCTCTGTCTTAGGAACTCTCTGGACCCGATGGACGCCTGCTTCAAACTTCATCCTCTTATAACTCAGTGGACCACTGATGCTGGCTGAGGCATGTCGTACACCCCCTGAGTTCAAAAAGCAAAAGCATTAGGGTGTACTTATTCTAGATCAACATAATAATAATA
>JAOTRN010000041.1:5965297-5983590 GCA_028566695.1 Bagroides melapterus | reverse complement strand
TGATGCCACAGCTAGTTATAGCTATGAAGCAGTGAAGTACGGTAATGAAATAGAAAACTCAGCAAGAGTAGTTTTGCTAGCAGCTCACTGTAGAAGATGCTGCAGGCTGTACAATAAAATATGTTTACATTTAAACTTGGGCATATAGTAAATAAACTATGAGGCATCTATAATATACTTTAAACAATGGACATTGTCATGTAACAGGAATAGAAATATATGTTTATTGTTAATGAGTAAGTCAGTGGCTAGGAAAAACAAGAACAGTACCTGACACCAGTCAAAACACTCTAGTCTAGTCCTGATGATGTACTGCCAAGGGCTCTAGGAATAGTCTGACATGTCATAGGCATCAAGAAACACCATATAACCTGAGGAGGTTATAATAGAGTTTTTTATAGAGATGAACAAAGAACGATTTTTTTTATAATAAACCCTGTGGTTTCATATAGATTTTATCTGGTGTCACGTCACATGTAGTGGGGAGTCTTTCATGTAATTTTTCATGTCCACCCACAGCAGCTCTACTGTCGCACCCTGCTGCCTCATTGTAGCTCTCCTCAGGTTACATGCTGTCTATTTTTAAGCTTAGCAACTCACCAGGATGGTTTTTCTTAGAGCCCATGGCAATAAAATACCACAGTACCTGAGCACAGGAATTATGGACTGAGGAGAATATTTGAAGGTGGCCATCTCATGGAGTTCATCAGTTGTTTCAACTCGGGATTTGTTTAGATTTAAACCACTATGTAGGTTTGATTTGCTACAGGTTTCGCACAAAATGACTTTGGAGTATTTTATTCTAATACGTTTTAGAAAGGACTTGAAATGCTCATGACCTTATCATCCGTTAGAAGGGGATGAATCATGGCAGAAGGGAAACCGATGAAATGCTATATATATGCTATTTCTCCTAACCCCTTCCTTCATCATCACCCTTCCTCATTTCCTGTCCACTTTCTAAGGGAAGGAATTTGAGGAGTTTTGCTAGTAATCTGACTCGGAAATGCTTCTGTTGGATCTTTTGTTCATCCCAGAGTGTCAGCATGAATCTCTGAATTCAGATCCTGTTTTAACTCTGTAATTGGAATCCTTTTTTTGCTGACGTGTGCAGCACATTTGATTCTGTTAATGAAAATCGTCTGTCAGAGCTAACAATGAGTTAGTAATTCTGGCATTTGGTAGCACTACTTTACAGGATAAAGCACCTGCCCTCAGACTAATTAGTTTGGTGCCTGATGTGGCTAAATACCTATTTGTAATATAGAGTACCTAGACTATTGTGGCAGAACACCCAATATTTAAGTGAGCAAATGTATTGGAACAAGTAATAAAAAAAAAAAAAATATTCTCACATTTAGTTGCATATCCCTTGTTATTCTCTTCAGGAGGTGAAATTCTCCTCGATTGGGTTAAGGTCTGGTAATGGACTTGGTCAGTATAAAAACTTTCCATGGTTGTCTTTTGTTTTGCTGTGTGATAATGTTCTTAACAGGTAGATGTTTTAGATCATGAGCACATCTTTTCTTCCTCCACACTTTATAGAAGGTAATTAGCTGTGGTGGCTTGTCTCTTTCTTTGCGGTTTCCAGTCCTGATTTTTTAGTTCTTACTGCTGATGTGCGATTTACGTCTTGTGGTATGGCCTCCTATATTTATGCTCTCGATGCCATCTTTGAGTTGCGGCTGCTGATGTCACTAACTGTTGTTTTGGGGGTTTTCTTTGCATTTGAATTCTATAGATATGCCAGCATCCATTTTCTCCAAACATCAGACCTGCAATCTATAAGGATAGATTATTTATTAAGGCTTTCTCTTATCTTTGACGGTTTCTTCTAAGTGTCTTAACTTCACTGGTAGGTCATTTGTGGTTATCACAATGGAATGCATCACATGGAATTTGGAGAACCGCTTTAATAGTTTTTTCTCTTTAATCTACCGTAAACAAGCTTTTAAAACTCAACAGTTCTCACTTCAACTCTTTTCCTTTATGCACTTTGGCTTTCACTGTGTTTGACACTCCATGTCCCAAAAGATCAGGGAATTCTAAGAATGTATTCATTGATTTGATTTAGGGATAACCTTTCTGAGCAGGTAATGGTAAAATACTAACCCAAATAAATTAAGACATCCATGACTCCAATCAGACACGCTTAGCATGTGATGGGCCAGAAAAATTCTATTGCTTGTAACTGCATTAGGCTGTATAACACAAGAAAATGGGTTACAGTAATTGGCCACGTAAAAAAAAAATTCATTAACCTTTTTTTTACACCATGTAAAACGAGAAGTAAAAGTGAACATTACTTTTAGATTTCCAGTTAAGTTTATATTTAATTTTCCCTCCCGTTAAATTTTTTTCCTACAGCAACCAAAAAGGGCAGATTCTGCTTCTGTAATGTAAGATTTTACTAAGGAATGCTTTCTAGAATTGCCAAAAAAACAAACAAAAAAAACATGATGGATAAATAAATTAATGCACCAATCTGACAGTATCAGGCCTACAGTATATCTTTCCATCGCTTTTAACCTTAAACAAGATGCTATTGTTTAACCCAATTTTCCTACAGTAAGTAAATATTTCATGTCTTTTCCACGGATGTGTAGTTAAATTTATTAATTTATTTATTTATGTATTCAATTTTGTATTTCAGTGTGTTTTTGTACATGTATATTTAATTGCTGCCATCATCTGCTCGTATTGTATGTTTATCTATGTTTACAATAATCCTCTTATTGTGTACACAGTCTTATTTACACAACGATCAGTTACAGACTGCGCACTGCTCAGCACTGTGTTGTGTCCTGTAGTATGTTGTATCGTCTGTCTGTTCTGTCTTCTGTCTTTATGTGGCGAGGACAACTTACTTTTTAGCCCTTAGCTCTGTGTAGTTTTATGTAGCACCGTGGTCCTGGAGGAACCTTGTTTCATTTCATCATGTACAGCTGCATACGGTTGAAATGACAGCCATGGCTTCTCGACTTGTAAACTTAGTCCTCCGTCCTGAACACACAGCTAAAGCTGAACCCTAAATGATCATCTGTTGAAGTAAAAATATTCATTAATTCATTCATCATGCGTTAAAATAGCCTCGTGTGGGTGGAGAATGTCATAATGGCTGATGCGCATCATAAGTTATAGAGAAACATCATCAGACACTCAAATTCATGTCCACAGAAAAGCGCATCTTTTTAAGGTTCCCTTGTTTTTCCAGCATAGATGCTCAAGTGAGAAGAACTGTCAAGTTTGTTTCTATTGATCAAAACTTTCCCATCTTCACTGGGTGCCTGGCACATGATGTGTGGCACATGATTCACCAGTCGTTCTGGCATAATGCATTATATAGCTGATTGAACAACGTGAGCTCGTTTTGTCATTCGGAAAATAACCGAAGTTCACTATGAATTATTTTGCTGCCTGTGTGAAGGTTTAGATTTTGTCTCGTTATTCCAGCTCTGGGAATCATTATAGTGTGCAGGAGGATGGAAAAGTGGTACACAGTGTGAAAGGGGCCAGCCATCCATCCATCCATCCATCCATCCATTGCTCCATCCATCCATCCATCCATTCATTGCTCCATCTATCGCTCCATCCATCCATCCATCTGTCGCTCCATCGCTCCATCCATCCATCCATTGCTCCAGCCATCGCTCCAGCCATCGCTCCATCCATCGCGCCATCCATCGCTCCATGGATGGATGAATGGAGCTAAGTAGTTAAAAAAAAAAGAGAGCAAGTTTAGAAATTTTTTATATTATTTTAGAAACAGGGATGTGGTATTTTTCAGTCTTCCCTGAAGCACACATGCCGACATCTTCATCACTCCAGATTTTACCCTGAACCAACTGCAGTGTTTCTCAGCAGCAGTTCTTCTAGTTCATCACTTAAGGCCATGAAATAATTATTAATCTAATTTAAGAAACATGGAAATATGCCATCTGGATTTATTATTCAAACTACAATGTTGCATGTATTGTTTTGGAATTTGTCTCTACTATTTTACTGACTGAGAAACCCCAGCTCTTAGAAGTAATAGAAGTAAGATCGCTTTTTTTCCTTTCATATGAAAAAAGTTCTCGACTTTTCTCAGACATTTTTCATCTAACTTGGTGCAATGTTTAAACAGTTACAGTGCAGTCGAAATCTTAATGAAACCACTGAACATACACTCTGAGCACTTTGGTAGGAACGCTATGCTAAGGACCTCACGCATCTTTCAAAACAGCCTCAGTTCTTCGTGACGTGGTGTCCATTAAATGTTGGACGCATTCCTTTGAGATTCAGCATGTCGACATGCACTTTCATGCAGCGAATCCCTCGTTCTACCAGAAGAACACTGAACTCATTGTCATGTTCATGAATCCAGTCTGAGACGACTTCTGCTTTGTGACATGGTGCATTAATATGCTGGAACCAGCTATTAGAACATGCCATGAAGGGAAGCACGTGCTCAACAGTACTCAACTAGTCTATGGTGTTTCTGTGATGATTGATCAGTCATAACAGGCCAAAAGTGTGCCAAGAAAACCTTCCCCACACCATTACACTACCTCCACCAGTCTGGACTGTTGACACCAGACTGGTTGGCTCCATAGATCCATGACATGGCACCAGATTTTGACCATATCGTCTGTGAGACTCAGTAAAAATCCAGATTCATCAGACCAGACTATTTATTTTTTCCTGTCTTTATTTTGGACACTTTTGGAGTCTTGATTGACAGAAGTGGAACCCCATGTGATCATCTGCTGTTTTAGCACTCTGAGATGCTTTTTGTTGTGCACCCTGAGATGCTTTTCTTCTCACCATGATTGTCCAGAGTGGTCTCTCCCTGCCTGTTGTCTTTCTGTCAGCATCGAACACGTCTGGACATTCTCCATTGACCTCTTATCAACAAGGCCCTTTCCATCCAAAAGACTCCTCACTGGATGTTTTTTCTTTATTGCAACATTCTGTGTACATTTATAAGGTTTATCCAATCTTATCTGTAAAGGGTGACTTCAGAGTGGGGTTTCAGTCCAACCAAAGAGAAGTCACATGTGATCTATTGAAAGCCACAATATTTGATTGAACAGGTTGAATAAGGTGTGGTAAAAACAACCAGAAAAAAAATCCTTCCACCCAATCCTCCCTTTGTCCTTTAATAGGTTTCTCAAAAGTAGGACCGTATTCATGATTGTGCAGATCATTTGACTGGTCAGAGTAGAGCTT
The DNA here is from genome assembly GCA_028566695.1 of Bagroides melapterus. Classification (NCBI taxonomy): domain Eukaryota; kingdom Metazoa; phylum Chordata; class Actinopteri; order Siluriformes; family Bagridae; genus Bagroides; species Bagroides melapterus. The sequence goes on along the minus strand of JAOTRN010000041.1, from coordinate 5,978,379 downwards.
CACACGTATCTGTTAAGCACAGGAGAAAAGACCCTTAACCCTTTAACTGTGTGTTATCTTAATACTTCTCTGCAACAGATACAAAGGTCATTTAGTAATCGTGCTGCTGCTGCTGAGCGAACCTTATTCACGGTGAACTCTACATGTTCCTATACCGATGATCCTCTCACCAGCCATGTCATGTGGATTCACTTAGAGCTCATTTACTGTCAGATCATATGAAAATGCGCAGATGCTTTACAAAGCGATCCAGTGTTCACATTTTATATGTACTAATGCTCAGAGTGCTGACATTCACTAGTTTAGCTTGAGGGTGATTCAATACCATTTTTTTTTCCTGTCAGTAAGCAATATACTTAGTTTTATTCTAACAGTTGCATTATGGGACATTTGATTAAGTTTGGTTATGTAGGTTACTGCTTCAAGCTGCTAGCTTTGACCTGGATTGATTGCTGTTAATGGTGAAACCACTGTTTTAATTTTATTTATTTATTTTTGGCCCCACTTCAAATACAACTGCAAGTAAACGAGCTCGACGTCAGACTTATTTGGTATCGATGCAAATGGAACCTTATGGAGGTGGACGATGCATTAAACCATCAAAAAACAGAAAAGTCTGAGTGAGTGACAAGCTCCCAGTCCTGCTCATGTGAAAGTAGTGTTGTAGGTTTCTGCCTCTAGGAGACAGAACTGCGCTGAAATCACTCTTCTTTCTCCGACTCCCTGAACAGAGCAGCAGCATCAGAGAGGGAGAGAGAGAGAGACAGTGTGTGTGAGTGAGAGCGAGAGCGAGTGCCTGTGTGTTTGTGTGAGAGGGAGAGTGTGAGACAGAGTGAGAGCGAGTGTGTGTGAGAGAGAGAGAGAGAGTGTGAGAAAGCATGTGTGTGTGAGACAGAGTGAGTGTGAGACAGAGTGAGTGTGAGACAGCATGTGTGTGTGTGAGACAGAGTGCGTGTGAGACAGCATGTGTGTGAGACAGAGTGCGTGTGAGACAGCATGTGTGTGTGAGACAGAGTGCGTGTGAGACAGCATGTGTGTGTGAGACAGAGTGCGTGTGAGGCAGCATGTGTGTGTGAGACAGAGTGCGTGTGAGGCAGCATGTGTGCGTGTGAGGCAGCATGTGTGCACACGTGTGTGAGATTGTGTTAGATAGAGAGTATAGGAAATACAGCGTGTATTAAATGTTTAAGTCTAATTCTAGTCATGTTTTCTAGAACCTACATCTATGTTATGCGTTCCAGAGTGTGTGAGAGGCGTGAATGTGAGAGGCGGGGTGAGAACTAACTTTTTTTTTTCTTTCTGAGAACTGTACCGTTCTGTTGCATTCACCGTGTTAGATGAGCTTTGTTCAGCAGCTGACTCTGGAGCGTTGAAGGATACACATTGTAAGAGCTTTTTATTTTTGTTCAGCATATTGCAGGTTCTTTATTATTCTTGGTGTGTGCACTTGCTAAGGTCAGTTTAATGGAATAAAGCATCAGTATGTCCTGCATTGCATTTTAATGAATAATAGTTCCGGACATCTGACTGATTTCTGTTTAGATTATTAGCTCTTTCTTGACTTCAGTGTGATCAGATGATGGGCAATGTGCCTTTGTTTAAAAAAAAAAAATTGTTTGTGATAAATTAGTTGTAGTGATGCACTGGATAATTCAAACATACTAACAAAAGCCTCTGATGCTTAAAGTTAGTTAAATAAATGTGTTCTAAAAAAGTTTTCAGTGTTTTGTTTTGTATGGCTAACTCTTTTGTTAGTCTTGGAATTTAGCTCTGATGGTTGGAATTTTATTGTTTGAAGAAAAAAAAGACTAGATTTTTGGCTTGTAGGAATTTTCTGAAACCCACCTGATGGGGAAACTAGTGGCATTATTGTCCGAAAAATTCTCCTGTCTATCAAAACCAAGTAGGTCTTATATTTTTAATAAAGATTATTAATTTTAATGTCAAGGCTTACTTATAAGCTTGTATATGGGGGAAAAAGCTGATTTCTTTAAAAATTAAAATATATATTTTTTAAAGCAATCTTTTTTTAGTAAAATCATTTTTTACTAATGGAATATCTCTGCTTAAAAAAAGAACGCTGGATTTTTAAAAAAAAACATATATATAATTATTATTATTATTATTTATTTTATTTTTTTTACAGCTTTTGAATAGAATATTTGTCATTCTGTACTTTGCTTGCATCAATGTACATGCACCTAGGCACATATTCTTGGAACTGGTTTGTCATGAATACTTTTCACATATTCGATCATTCCTAAACTGCTTCTTTTATCTTCCAGCAAATCATAACCCTTAACCGGAAACTTTCCATCAGTGAGAAATGACGACTGCTGCAAATTCACCACGAGACAGGTGAGTAAACATCTCTTCATACCTTCGGTCCTGGATGCTGAGAACCTACAGGTGTATTAAACTGTTTATCTTGACAGGTATTATGCTGTATGGCTTATATTTTTCATCCTGGGGCTGGGAACACTTCTGCCATGGAACTTCTTCATGACTGCCACCCAGGTAACAATGACTTTTTTTTTTTTTTTTGGGTAGGACTCAGTTGTTTGCATGTAACGAAGTACACTAAACCTTTTTTGCTCACCTTTATAGGTTAGGACTACATTTATTTTAGTTATCTAAAACTTTTTTTTTTTGTAACCGTGATGCAGATATTTGCTGCTTCATAAGATTGTCAAATAATTTCTTCACAGTACTTCACCAGCCGTCTGAAAGATCCCCCCATGAGCGCGGATGCTCAGAACCAGACCAAGGCTGACACACGTAGCGTCCTGGAATCGAAGTTTAACAACGTGATGACGCTGTGCGCCATGGTGCCGCTGCTCATCTTCACCTGCCTTAATTCCTTCCTCCATCAGAGGTGAAGAAATATTTACAGTTTTTCTTCAGGCCCACCATCATTCTTTTAGACCTCTTAAAAAAAACAAAGTTCCTTTAACATTCAATTTGTAAAGAAGCTCTGCTTGTAATCATGTATATCTGATGATATCCGGATATTCTTTGCTCATTTTTTAAAATTTGATTTTCTGACACAAAAACAAAATTCAAGCTGCTGGGGAATTTTTTTTTGTTTGTTTTTTTTTTTGTATTTTAAGCCCACACACACACACACGTGCAGTTTCAGTGTTTTAAATATACAGTATTTATTTAATATTGGGGAAGTACGGGCGTCTGTTATTAAAGTGTATTTACGCTGATCAACTGCAGCTTTAAATCCACCCGCCAAACAAACAGATGCCACTTTGAGGCATGAACTCCACAAGAATTCTGAAGCTGAGCTGTTGTGTCCGGCACCAAGTCGTTAGCAGCAGGTCCTTTATGTCCTGTAAGATGTGAGGTGGGGCTTCCATGGATGAGTCTTGTTTGTTCGGGCAGATTGCGAGCTGGGAATTTTAGAGGTCAGATCAACACGTTGACCTCTTTGTCATGTTCCTGAACAATTTTTCAGGAACATGCATCACTATATATATATATACCCGAGTCCATCCTGATTCTATTGTCATTCTCATTTCTAAAGTCTCTTCTCAACGAATAGCATTCACTGACCTGTTTTGTTTTTTTATTTTTCCCCATACGCTGTACACACCTAACATGACGCATTAAAAGAATGTTGTCCTTGTGCCAGTGAGCATTAATCATCCGTCCGCCTTAAAGCCTGGTGAGCTTTAATCTAAAATAGATGTCCACAGAAGCTTCTCTGGATTCTAAATGTGGGCTTCAGAGTGCTGCATATTAATGAATGATTTCTTTTTTTTTTTTTTCAACACAGGCTTCTCATATAGTCTTAAACCAGTCCCCTCTGGTCGGCTTCTCAGTTCCTGTGTGTTCACCAACACTGTAGACTATTTAGCATCATGAGTTTTAGCCTAAATGTCTAAATGTCAATTTGCCCACAGACACAAATATCAGACTGCACCCATGCTGGAGGCCGTTTACACTAACAAGGCTTTCACATAATTCATGGGAAGTTCAGTGTGGGATGGTGAAGTTTACATAATGGGGCAAATCTACCAGTTTTTTTCCTGATCCCTTTGTTGTTGTTGTTTTTTTTTTTTGCATTTTTTTTTTTTTTTTTGCATTTTTTTTTATATTTTATGTTTGAACCATTCCTGTTGCAGTACACAACTTACCTGCTCCTGATGGAAATCGGATCAATTCCTCCCAGTTTCACAGTTATTTGTTTTTATGCTGGGAAACTGAAATGCGTTCATTTAGAACATATTATGGACAGATACAAGCAGAAACCATAAACCAGTACAGATCCTGGAACGTGGTAGATGTGCAGTACAAGCCGCACCCTGATTATCAGCATGACCTTTCATCATCCCATTAGCTTCATATCTCCCTGCTTGCTCCCCTTTTTGTGTGTGTGTGTGTGTGTGTGTGTGTGTGTGTTTTAGTTCCCACTCTGTCCACTAGTTCACTGTGCTGTTGCCAATGAAAAGTTCGGTGTGAGCTGAACATATAGTCAGGGTTTGTGTTCAGATATTTGGGTATCCGGGTGGTATGTTAGCTTCATTTAACAAAGAATTCTGTGGTATCTCTGACAGCACAACACCCTTACCTAAACATTATCTCAGGACTGCATAAGGAATGTTGATCTTTGATCCCCTCATATCTCTCCGCCACAGGATTCCTCAGAAATGGAGGATCTCCGGCAGCCTCTCTGTGATCCTGGTGGTGTTCCTGATCACCGCTTTGTTGGTCAAGGTGGACATAGAACCTCTGCCCTTTTTCGCCATCACCATGATCAAAATCGTCTGCATCAACAGTGAGTGGCTCTGCTTTCATCCACCGTCATGCAGCGGCTTCCTTTTTCACTCAAAGGGTTCGGGTCAACATGACCGACCAGCTCTCTTTTGATGTTATTATTACATACTGGTTTGGGAAGTCAAGCTGTGGAAAAGACAACAAAAAGAGAACATGCAGTGGGAACTAATCTTCAAATTCCTGTGGGATTCAATGTGCCATGTATCAAGTTGACTCTTCACTCTGTTCAGCTGCCTTTCTCACCATTTTGCTATCTCTTGGTTTTTTTTCCCCCCCTTATCAAGGTTTTGGTGCGATTCTGCAGGGGAGTCTCTTCGGACTAGCAGGATTGCTCCCGACTTCCTATACCACACCAATCATGAGTGGCCAGGGGTTCGCCGGAACATTCGCAGCCGTTTCCATGATCTGTGCAATCGCCAGTGTGTAAATTTTTTTTTTTTTCCTGTTTGTTTTAACTGGCAGTTATTTTTTCCAACACATCCTACTGATTTTGCATATCATGACCCTTTGGGCTTATGTTGTTTTTCTTATTTTGATGTTCCCAGGTGGCTCAGAGATACAAGACAGCGCTTTTGGCTACTTCATCATTGCATGCGTTGTAATAGTTCTGGCCATCATTTCTTACGTTGCCCTGCCCAAAATGGTACGCAAAATTACACTGGCTGGATCTTTAACTTTTAGACATTCTAGGCTTTATAGGAACTTTTTTTTTTAAATCTATTATTAGGCATATCTTTCAGTTGCGGTCTACAGCATTATAATCACATGCTTTTCATATACAAAGGTTTTCCCCTTAAGGCCTGTTTCCCAGTTTGAGTTTTTGTACTCTGCCCATTCAGCAAACTTCATTTATTGCACCATCTGCATCCAGTTTTCCCCAGAGCTCTTTATCACCTAATCTTAACTGGCTAATATAATAAAATAGAACGGTACAGTGCAGCACAGGAGTCTTCAATCTTCTCCACAAAGGGCTTGGGGGCTTGGTCTTTCCACCCAAGATGGAGTCTGACCTGCTGCCACATGACAGTCTGCATAAACACAGAGCCTTTTTTACGGAGCCTTTTCCAGACTCCTGATATACCGTAGCACATGATAGAGCAGAATCCTGAAGAAGCCACATTCCTAGTTTCACTGTGCAGCAGAATAAAGCAAGCGTGTCTGGTCAGTTTCATTATTTGTAAGCCGTTTGATAGACACAGATTTATTTATTTATTTATTTTTGTTAAAATGTACATGAAGTGTGTTCTAGCATACTCTGATTCTAAAATGCAACAAAATGTGTAAAGGCTGCCAGATCTGGTGCAGTATTTATGGTTGTTCGCTGGTATTGATACTCACCCCATAAATCTTGGCATAGCTCTGATAAATCAGATAAATCTGTCTTCAGTGAAGTTCTCAAAATGTATTCAGATCTGTCCAACTTTACATTGCACCCGTTTTCTGGCTTTGCAGGAATTTTTCAAGTATTATGCGAACACCAGCGGCCCCAAACCGAGCAGCGATGAGGAGAACAAGATGGACCTGTTGAACAAAGGTAGCGTGTCATTAATTAAACCACACATACGCTGCTTTTCATGAAGCGTGTTTGTTTATTTCTCTTTGGCATTACATTTGCATGCTTTTGGATGGAGCCAGAGCCTCTTGAGACCCTGTTAGTGTGTATCCTCCATGTATCTTTCCACTCTGGCGTTATTTACACGTCTTGTACGTCGTGTTTATATTTGTGCCGGATATCGACAAAGCCTTGTTGTCTCTGATAATTGTGGATGCTGCTGTTACAGAGAACACTGAGGAGAAGAAAGCAGTAGTGAGTCTGACTGAGGAGGAGACCACACACACCTCTGTGATTGGCATCTTTAAAAAGGTACCAGTGTCTAATGTTTCAGGGAGTCCAATCTCATAGACCATGTCCATGTCCTTAATGTCATAAATGATGTCCTGGGCCTGTATTCATGAGGATTCCTGGTGCAAAGAGTTCCTAGAAGAGTTCTTAAAGTTTTTAGAAAAGTCTTAGAAATGTACTGTAGGTGTTTCTCTTTACACTGAAAGACAAGATCCTAGTGGAGATTTCTCTCTCTGACATCATTCTTCAAGTCTTTATGAATACGTGCTTTGATGCACATCCGTTTGTTTTGTACCCCCTCTCTTTTAGATCTGGGTCATGGCCCTTTCAGTGTGCTTCATCTTCACCATCACGATCGGAATATTCCCTGCCGTGACTGTAGAGGTCCAGTCCACTGCGGAGGACAACGTTGAATGGAGTAAGTGTGTGTTTGTTTTTTTTCCTTCTCAAAGATCTGCTTTTTGAGTAATTCCACTGCTCATGTTCTCCCCTCACCGGCTTCCTGTTTCTCTTCTTAACCCTAGAGAAATATTTCATTCCCGTGTTCTGCTTCTTGCTCTTTAACTTGATGGACTGGGTCGGAAGAAGCTTGACCGCGAGGTGCATGTGGGTAAGTGTGGAGAAGTGCACGGTTTATGGTTGGGGAAAAAAAAAAAAAAAAAAAAAACACGTGCTGGCTCAAAGCTGCCATTTCACTGTCTGACCATGGAACATTCCAGACATGTGGTGTGCATGTGGTGGTGTTTTTCTTTCCCCAGGGTAGGTTCTACACATTGTGCTCTGCTCTGAGTAGGGTGTACAAATGTATCTGTATAAAGTGTTTAGTATTATTTCCCTCCATGGAACTGTCAAGCTTTTACTCACACTGTAACAAAGAACAGAGAGTGAGAGGATTAAAAAAAAAAACATAAAAAAATACAAACCAACTCGTACTAAAACGACAATTATGAAATTTCAAGCGTCTTGAATGATCGAGATCGTCATTAAGCAGCTTCACAGAAATTCAGATGTATATAATGGGATTAGAAAGTATTACTCTTCTACACGTGTGTGTGTATATAAACTCCGTGTGTAGGAAGACACAGGAGGCAGGTTGAGTTTTTCCAGAGCCCCTGGCTTGTCTTTATGCGGTCCGTGCTTTTCAGTCACTTTGGAGAACAGGTCAAGTTCACGCTCGGCTGTTCCTGAAAGCACAAAGACAGATGCACATCTAAACTGGCTTTAACAAGACACAGGAGAGAATCAATCACGCCTTACTCAATGGTTCCGAACACCTTTCATCAGAGAATGAGATGGAGCGATGGCAGACGTCTAACATCCTGCACCTCACCAAAAGGAGAGCAGAACCGATAACATCTCATTTGTGAGACTTGATACAGCGCAATGAGGGTTAAGGGCCTTGCTCAAGGGCCCAACAGTGGCAGCTTGGCAGTTGAACCCAGATCATCCAATCTAGCCATATAACAAACCAGGCGCAAACACACGTCGTAATTAAAGGCTAAAAATATTTTTGGCTGTTTAGAAAAGATCCGCTGGTTTGTACCACAGCAACAACAGTAAGATTTATATGCCAGATCCATCATTAGATCTATGAACTAATTTGATTAGCGGAAAAAAAAAGGCAAGCTTGTCAGCAGGGGGAATGAGACGGAGCCGTGGCGTACATCCAGTTAATAAATGTCCTGGCCACCTTGCCAGAAGGAGAGCAGACTATCATCCTGTTTCTGAGATCAGGTGGCCAAAACCAAGGTCAAGCACACAGACTAAAGAACATCGTAGTTTGTGAGAAAGCACTGCTAGTGACGTGCTTGCTGAATTGCATGCCCCAGAGGAGAAGGAAAAACATCAAAATATATAATATTGTGTAGAACAAACCTTTCTACCAAGCTGAAAAGCAGAGTCTAAGATGGTTAATGTGTTCTGTTTGCCTTGGGACTCTTCATGGAGCTGCATGATACAGCTGGTGAAACACTTTGTTTTTATCTCTCCTCACTAAAGACTAGTATTATACACTACTCTTAAAACGCTAATCGTTTTGGTCATTAATAAGGCAAAGAAATACTGTAATGTGTGAGTCTGGATGATGTCCAAGTACATAAAAGCCTCCAGGAGCAACAATGAAGGGATGATTGACTGAATAAAGTAATGAGTGTTAAGTGTTAAGCTTTTACTCACTTCGGCATGAAGCCCAGCTCTTCTGGACAATGCCGTGTGTCTGTGTCTAGTCTAGTCCCTCAGAATGATTCAGTTCAGTTAATTATGAAGCTTGTTCAGCCCGTATTCTACACAGCGCTCTGCCTCTATACTGAGATGATTCTGCATGTTTGTATAACCATTATGACTTTGTAGAGCACTGGATCTGTGTGTTCATATTTGGTTGCATATTCTGTTTTTCTTCAGCCTGGTAAAGACAGCAAATGGCTTCCTGTGCTGGTGCTGGCTCGAGTCATATTCATCCCCCTCTTTGTTCTGTGTAACGTGCAACCCAGGAAGCACCTGCCTGTGTTGTTCGGTCACGATGCCTATTACATCGTCTTCATGATCCTCTTCTCATTCACCAACGGATACCTGGCCAGCCTGTGCATGTGCTTCGGACCGAAGTGAGTATGAAGAGTTAATAGTGGCTCGTATACCGGATGTTTTACAAAAAAAATATTTAGATACAGGTTTAGACTCTAAATATAAGTTTAGACTCCTGGGAGCCTGACAGAACAGACATCATATAAAAATGGATAGTTTTGTCAGGAAAATCTGATTGGCTGAGCTGTGTCTAAACGCAGTGGTAAAATCCTCAATATCCACACCCCTTTGACCGCATTACAGTAACAAAATAAACCCGGTAATAATACTGTTAAACTATAGCCAGCATTGTGATCAAAATATTTTATAATTACCCTGATCCTTTCCTGTGATGTTGCCTAGTAACCAACACAATACAGTGCATCATGGAAAAATAGTTTATTGTGAGTATTTTTAATCGCATGAATTGACTCCATAATATTTTTTTTTTTGCTGCTTGATGTCACGAGAGCCGATGAATGAAAGGCAAGTCTATACGTATTCAAGGAGTGTTTGAGGTTTCAACTCAAGTCGCATGCTATGCGCCTAAACGCTTTAGTAGCGTCCAAACATCTTGCCAAACCTGCCATGCCTACGGTGTTGGGTAACCAAACGTCCCTAACGGTGTGCAGGTTGAAGTCGGTGAACACAGCAATGACCCTCATGGCTGTAAATGACTGGCTGTAAAAGAGATTGTAGTCTTCTGCTGTCAATAAAATATTGGAATTGTGATTTCATTAAAAATTATATAGCGGAGTTAGCAGTTTGAGCAGTCAGCCTGGAAATTGAAAGTGTTGGAGAACGACGGTCCCTCATTATCTTTCTTCTGCTGTTATACTGTACTTCTAGATCTCTTTGACCTAAACTGACAACGTCTGATTTAAACACTAGAGCTGAGAACACCAGGTGTGAGGCAGGAACACGTCCTGAACAGGACAGACATCCCACAGTAGATGAACACTCATGTTAGCGTTTCCTGTGTAGTAATCATGTTGTTTTGGATTCGTCCCACAGGAAAGTTGCCCAGCATGAAGCAGAAACAGCCGGAGCCATCATGGCCTTCTTCCTGTCCTTAGGTCTGGCCCTGGGAGCTGCACTGTCTTTTGGTTTCAGGGCAATGATCTAATACTTTTTCCTCATTGTGTACTGCCTTCTCTGGGGGGGATAAAAGGACAAAAACGTTGCCAGACTGCTAAACTGTGCCATTTGGAAACACTCTCTGCCTCAAGAGAAGATATCGCTTATGCAGAAGAACACAGCTCTGTAGAAACCCGGACCAGACTTCGTGTACGTCGTTGGGGTCGGTGATGAGAATAGAACAATTATATTTACTACAAACTGTTCACTCAAACGTCACTGTGTAAGCCATAAAAAAACAAAAAAAACAGCGATGTATTAGTTTGTGTTAACCCCCCATGAGTGTTTAGAGGTATTTTTTTCAGTTTGAAATAGCAATAGAATGTTAACTCAACATGTTGTATTTTAGGCTCTTAGCTTTTCTATTTAACATTATTATTTTTAAAAGTGTTTATACTAATGTAGAACCTCGCAGTAGTTACAGTTCCACAGGGCGCGTGCTTGTGCTGAAGAAACATGCATCATGTTTATTTCTCCTGTAACAGCATGGAGACAGTTAAAACTAGAGTATTTTAATAAGTATTATTTTTTTATGTAAAAGCATAAAAGCTTTAAGGTATACGGCAAGTGAAATAGCTCATTATGCATGGCGTTAAGTAAAGCCACGTATATATTATTAAATAGAATTTTAAAACAGGGAAACATTTTTGGTTCTGATTTACCTCCATAGTCAAAAGCAAAGTACCTCAGTTTGGGAAAAATACATGCATCCTGAAAACATGATGTTCTGTCAAAAAAAATTTTTTTTTTTTCCCTTCCCCATAACCACTCGATTCAGCACACTGCACTGCCATGCTGTCTTGGTGGCTCTTGGCCTGCATGTCAGCAATAAAAATCGGAGCTGAATTCTCTGCTAAATTTATGTCTGTGTGTATTTATTTGTAGTTCTGAAAACTTTTTTTTTTATTATTATTAAATCATCCCATGTACTCTAAGCATTTCAGCAGATTTCAAGAGCCAAGCAGATGTTTAAATACTGTTCCACATCTAGTTATTTGCAGCAGGGGATCGAGCTTTATACTACAGAGGAAGTGCAGACAGGCTCTGTGATTAAGGTATGACGACTGACGAGAATTTACCTTTTTTTTTTGTTTTACATTACTGATTTACATTTTTTGTTATCTTCTCACTGACATTTTAACACTGAGGTGTTAATTATGAAGTAATGTTTACTGTACTTACTGCAGTTAAGAAGTCTAGAAGGTTCTTTGGTTTTCTGTCTGCCTTTTTGTGAGAGAAAAAAGTATAAAGATTATTTAGCCATATTTTAAAAACCTGATAATTCATTCAATTAAATAATTCATATTGAGAACTCCTAATTTAGCTTCAAATTTCCTAAGTAGGAATCTTAGCTTAATAGATACAGGCCCGATCTCTAAGCAAGGAAAATACATCATTTATCTTGGAGAGGAGGCGGGGCCAACACTGTTACTAGGTGTGACGCACTCATCTGAAGACGGTGATTGGTTGTTCAATAAAAAAAGGCGCTTATAAATTATGGTCTATTAAGCCTTCACTTTGTCTCTATGTTAAGATATTTAACGCTACATTGTGTAGGGATTACGTTGGTAACTGTTCATATTAGAGATACGCTAACATCTGTATGTGTTAAATGTAATAAATTTAAACGTTTCCGACACAGCGCAGAAATGCTATAGCGCCAAGTCATTTCTGCCGCTATGCAATTTCGGCTCTGTTTCACAGATGTTAGCGTATTTCTGTTACCATACGTCATTTCTGCGTTGTGTGGGAGATGTTCTCGCTAATATGATTGATCACAAAAATAATCCCTACACGAACTAATCAGTAGCATTTTATAAACTCATCATTATTAAATATTGTATATCCCTCTTCACCTTTCGGCAATTTTCTCCTCTTCTAAAAAAAAAAAAAACTCTTAAAAATCCTCCTCACTACTCGTAACTCTTTGATCTTAAGAGCTCTTTTAAGGTTTAAGATGCTTTGTGAATAACTTATCTTTTGGATCTTGTCTAAGGAGAAACACTCACATTTCTGCGAACTTTCTAAGAACTCTTTGCACTAAGAATTTTCATGAATACGAGCCGTGGAGTCTACACATCACACTTGTTGTAAGAATGTACTTGAAAACGTGTGACATTCTACTTAGTCTTCAAGATCTTTGAAGAGCCCTTAAGGTATGTGCCAAACATAACTGCCCCAAAACGGGTTCTTACTGCACCCACTGTATGGATTTAGAATTGTATTTTAAATTAAAATCAGCTTGTTGATGAAATTTCAGGTAATATCAGGAATGTCTTGGTTTTCTTGGTAATGATGTCTAATGAAGCAGGTGATCTACAATCAGGTCCATAAATATTTGGACATGAAATTAGATAATGAATATACAATAATATCTAATATGTATAATAATGAATGATACAGTACATCTGGAGCAAAGAAGGTTTAGTACCTTGCTCAAGGGCCCAACAGTGACCGCTTGGCAGTGCTAGGGCTTGAGGATCATCTTCACCAGGGAAAGAATTCTAGTCATCCACAACAGTTGCTTTCCGTTGGTCTTCAAGGTCTTTTGATGTTCCTGAGATTACCAGTGCGTCCTACACAGGACAACAGCATTTTTACAGCAGCCCTTTTTAGGAAACCAAAAGCAAGTGGCTGCTCAGCTGTTCCATGGCTGTGGCCGACTTCGATGGTTGCTGGCTAACTTTGTACGAATACTTTTAGACCTGACTGTGTGTACTATATGAGCTGCTGATATTAGTCACTAAACTGTTCTTTT
>JAOTRN010000041.1:5947782-5959844 GCA_028566695.1 Bagroides melapterus | reverse complement strand
TGCAGACATCATAAACTTATAGAACAAAATTTGTACTACAGATAATATGGTGTTTAAGACTTTTGCACAGTACTGTACATCTTGTGTGCAATCTGGAGTCAGTTCTCCTATACTGTATACTTCACAACCATGGCGAAATACACAAAGAATCAGATGTTAGCAGTAAAGGCTGAATTTATTGTTTAAAGACACGGAAGGCTCTGAAGTGGACATTATAAAAAAGAGGAAAAAGGGAAGCTACAATAGAAAACTGAGATCAGAGAAGCACGCCTTGCATTCCACATTCCACTGTTCTTGAGGAAATCAACAAACAAACAAACAAACAGTGATTGGCTGTACATGTTTGAGCTGTAAACATGTCCTTTAAATGCCACAGATTAGTGTTCATGAGAGCAGTGCAGTGATGGTCTATTTACACACAAAAAAAAGTAGTTCCAACAGCTTCGTCATATAGTGGTCACCTGTTCCAAAGAGAAACAAATGAAATAAATAAAATCTCAGATACAAACAGAAACGTCAATAGCGATGTGTGCGTAAAGTGCAGCCTCCAGGTCATGTGTCATGATTTTATCGTCATCTACTGGGTTAAAATCCCCCCAGAGGTACAATACAAATAAATCAGATAAATGTAGTGACTTCTTTATCTCAAGGACTTAAAGTGTGTATCAATCACGGAAATGCTGCATCATCATGAGTGTTTTACATCACCATGATTCATGTTTACTGTAACACGAAGAGCAGCATCATTGCCACTGGAACATGAATAGGAGCATCACTGCTGTTCATAAATTAGTGAGATTATATGCTTTACATTATTGATCAAGTGTCAGTACAGAAAATATTTGCATCATTTCATGTCTCCTCTTAGCGTGTAGTCATAGGCTCAGAAACAAACTCACCGTGGTTTCATGACCGAACATGGCAGGCCAAACATTTGACAGTAATTCATGTAAACAATTAAAAATACATGGACTATTATTCTGCAGTCATTTTTCAGTACCAAACAGGGCCTGTTGAGATGGCGTGTGATTTTACAGTGATACTTTCCCTTTCTCTTTATTGCTTTTACGTCCCACACGATCCTGTAGTTGCTCCTTCTATAAACTGGTGGACACATCGAAATCCACAGAGACAGAGATATAACTCCAGATCAGACAGTGATTGACTACATTAACTGCTACATCGTTTAGAATTTATGGCAGGATAGACAGGACTTGTTTTTTTAAAAGAAAGAAAAAAAACAACAAACAAACAAAAAAAAAAGTTGAATACACAACTCTCATGCTAGAACGTGCAAGGAAGTGACGACCGTACAAAAGTCTGTCTTTGAGAATATCCACCAAAATCAAGAGTTCACAAGATCATATGACAATCAGGTAGTAAAGGCATCTAAATCAGTGTTATAACCCCAGAGTCTGTCTAATAAAGTAGTCCCCTTATGACTGAGAGCACTGCTGTGGCCTAACCCTGACAATAATGAATAACTCGCAGTTATTAAGCCCATTGATTTGCTGGACAGACGGTTCTGCTTCAGCACGGATCCACGTAGTGATAAAACAATTCAATGAGAGATGAAATGAAAGAGAGCCAAGGCAGCTTGTGTTTAGGTCAGCTTTAAAACACTGCAGGAAAGCAAGGTACTTGGTGCTTGCTTAATGCTTTTTTTTCCAGTTATAGCTGAAGCCACAAAGAACATTCATAACATTAATATTTTGGCTCATCACTGCAAAACTGACATGCTTTTTTTTAATTTTTTTTTAAACGGAGAAAAAAAAAATCCCTGCATTTGCAAAGATAGCAAGTTGGAGTGTGTCCAGGTAAATACTCACCTTTAGAGAACAGCTTACTTTTCTGAACCCGTGAACCTACTGATTAAAAACTTCAGACTTGTAACACAAAACAGGTTCATAATGCATAAATACCATGATCAAAAAGATCTCTCCCAAAGCGAAACCAAAAACATCAATAATGCTCAAGGAATAGTTTTGCGATGATTACAGATTCCTCTATCCAAAGGTGATGTAGGTGATTGAGAGCCAGTCGTACATGATGTGAACAAGCTGTCATGAAGCAGAAGGAGTGCCTCAGTGAACTTAATTAGATTTAAGTTAGTGTGTAGTAGCACAAGTGGCTTTTTCCACGTCAAGTAAGAAAGGTAATGGTCAAGCCTTGTTAGTGTTTGCTAGCTGCCCTCCAAGCCCAAAGGAAGGAACGTATCCACGTGTGACCCTTTGGTCTGGACAGCATAAGGGTCCTGGAGCACAGCTTTATCCGATCTCAGTACAGTGTATTTGCTTTTGATCTAATCATAGTCTGTTTAGCTCTATTTACTGAATGTATCGTGCCTCACTGGTGCACTTCGTTGTCGATGAGACTGTCCTCTCCTGACTGGAAATCCACCTCATTGACAACAGGGCCTGGCGCGATGAGATCATCATCCTGTGAGGAATTCTGTCCATACTCCTCACCACTCCCGGAGCCTGACTCATCTGGGCCCTGCTCCTGCAGAACCTGTGCAATGTACTTCTGCTGAGGGACAAGGGGAAAAAGGCAAAACATAAATGTTTATTATACTTTGGTGTTTCACAGCAAAGACAAAAAAAAAAAGAGCAGCTTGAATGTTTCTCCATCAGTACAGTATGCCTTTGTATTTGGGCTGAGAAATATGCCCACTATATTTACAACACATGATACAGTATATACTATATTATATATACTATAGCAAAATAACTTCTGTCCAAACAAGTGCTCCATTAAACTAACGATCTAATCATTGATATGTTGAGTATGTTTGAGACATATTTTAAAATGACATTTAAATGGGTTATTTGCATTTGTACTTTATTTGACTACCATTAAAATCTGCCTGCCATAATATCTCTGGGCGACCAGAGAGAAGAACTAAAACAGATCCTGTAGACAGGCCAGACCTCGCTAACTCTTTCAGGAGTGAGTTATATGTAATACGTCCCCGTTAAAAGCATCGACTCCATTGACTAGATGGTCCTGATAAGACACTGTGTATGTAGTTTTACAGTAATTATTTCACTTATGTGTAATTTGTGTGTTACATGCAAGATGATGGACAACACACTACACTGAAATCCATTCAATCTCACCGCAGATTTGGTGGGTGGAGAGGTGCCAGGAGGCTGTCCGTTCTCTACTCCATCCACATCCTGCGAGTCGATCTACAGAGAACAAATGAAGCACAGGTTCAAAGTGCAGTACCGAACATACAACCACGTTCAGGGAGGTGGATTACAGACTTACCTTGTAATTGTGTGCGCTCAGGTACTTGAAATGTCCGAACACGACGTGCGAGACGCAAATTATGATGGTGATGATCAGAACCACAAATGTGAACATTGAGGTGCCAGCGAGGAAACCTAGAACGAGTAGAGAAGACATAAGAGTAAGATTTTAATAAACTATAGGCATGGCAGTAGCAAAAATATTTAAAGAAAGTTTCCCAGAAGGCTGCTCACCTGTGCGTACAGTGGAGAAAAAAAGCAACCAGAAGAGGCACAGGATTGGTGCAGCCACCACCTGGTTCACAGCTCCGGAGTGAATCTTCTTATCAAGTTTGGACGGCAGGTAGGCGTAGTACATATTATACCTGTCTACTAGGTGCTTTAATAACATGTACATTAACCCTAAAAGAAGACAGAGGGAGATAGTAAAAGACTTAGATAATTCTCAGAACTTTTTTGACACACAACTACGTCTTTTTTCGTGCCTTTAATCTTCTTTGCCCTGTCGTGAATCACCCTAAAAATATCCACTATGCAAATCTGGACTTGTCAGGTTAGACTTCATAGATGTTTTTTCTGACTCATGCATCATACGGTATGTCATCAGTAGCAGCTTCTGACATGGCTGTTAAACTCCAATCAATTTTAGACATCAGAGAGCATGGCTCTTGCTGCTCAGGGCAAATTCACAGCAACTCTAATATCATACCTTATGTATTTTACACACGCATTATTTATCTCACAATAGATATCATACTACACAATTCCCCCACATCACATGAAAGCTACTGGATGGGGAAAGCTGAAACACTTGGACTGAAATGCTAAAAAAAAAAATATATATTTTCTCCCCATATGACTTTTCTAATGCTTATGGCCCTTAGACCATGTCAGGATAAGCACATCCTCAGAAGAAGTCATTAAGAATGTTTTTGACCGAAGATATTTGAGAATACAGCCATTAAACTGCAGGGAATTACAAAATGATCTTCTCTAAGTTGAGTTTTCAACATCTGAAAAAGACTGCTGCTTTACTTACAACAATAGGTAATGATAGGTATATTTTAAAGCATCTAATATTTACAACCAAATTTTCAATCTTTAACGACATGCGGTCTGAAAAGTCATTCATTCCCCCCCCTTCCCATTGTTAAGAGTTAGGTGGGTTTGAGAATCTTACCAAATGGAACGATGATCGGACAGGTGATGCTGTAGGTCATGACTACGGTGAAGACGTTCATCAACCAGGCATACGCTGCCCCGAACTGGAACTCATACGCTTGATGCTGTGGAGCAAATATCACATTACAAACACAAGTAAAAATTTCAATTTAGTAAGTGTAGGAAGTGGTTTCATGTCTTTTCACAAGTAGTGCACACTACATGGCCAAAAGTAAGTGGACACCCCTCATATTATTGAGTTCAGGTGTCAGCCACACTCATTACTAAGAGGTAAAGGACACGGCCATGCAATGCTTCACAGAAGCATACTTAGTTATGTGACACGCTATGTCAGAAGATACGAAATTTGCCACATAAGTTAAAAATAATTCTGCCCTAATCAATTGTAAGTGCTATTATTATGAAATGAAAGTGTCTAGGAGCAGAACACCACTGGAATCTGAAGTAGTGTAAATGTTCTCTGGAGTGATGAATCACAATGCGCACTATACGATGTCCATAAAAACATAGTTTGATGAGCTTGATGTGAAGCCTCAAATGCCCTGGAAAGAGCCCTGACCTCAATCCCACTGAATATTTTTGGGATGAACTGGAACATCGATTGCGACACCATGCCTTCTTGTTTAGCGTCACAGATGCTCCTTTGACTGAACAGACACAATTTCTCAAAAACACTCAAAATCTTGATAGCATTCCCAGAAGAGTAAGAGACTGTTAAAGCAGCAAATCGTGAGCAACTCCATATTAATTCCCATTTTTTTAAAAAAAATTAAACAAACTCATGGGTGTGATGGTCAGATGTCCACATACTTCTGACTATATTTTGTTTATAATGTAAATAGGAAATAAAGCTAATTAATTAATTCCTATTAGCACCTAAAAGCATGGAGGGTCTCAGGAAATTCAATACCTTCTTTACATTGCGTCTTTCCGCTGCTGAGCGAGCCAAACACAGACGAATCATGTACATGAGCAGACCCGGAATGCGCAAAAGGTCCATGGCATTACCGATGAAGGCAGAGGCAATGACGTAGTTAACAAAAAAAGCCCCATTGTCCGGAAGAAATACACATCTATAGAAAAGAAAGAAATAATATTTCAATACAAATCTATGGACAGCCACTAGAAGAAACATCTTCATTTGAGCTGTTAATGTGCAGATGTTATATGTAGATAATATGCACATGGAACTGCTGAAAATATACAAAATAATAATAATATAAAATAATATACAATACAATATAATATAATGGCCCAAGCCTAATGGAAAAATAAAATGAGACTATGATGCAGTATAACATTCACATAATCCCACATGGCACAGAATGACATGCTCAGGCAATAACTTACTCGAATCTCACTTTAGCATTAGCCAGGAACATCTTGTCAAAAAGCCAACGAAAAAACACGTCCAAACTACAGTAAGAAAAGAATTAAGACAGAGCATATTACTGCAGGGACAGCACATTCCTTCATAGTTAAAATACTTCAAATACCAATGATAAGCCAACCAAAGTTTTTTGCAAGAAGGAAAAAAATCACATATGATTGATAGGAATTTACAATGATCAGCCAGAACATTAAAACCAACTGCCTAATATTGTGTAGGTTCTCCTTGTGCTGCCAAAACACCTCTGACACCAAAATAACTCTGAAGGTGTGATGTTCTATCAGACGCCAAGTCATAAGCAACAGATCTTTAAAGTCCTGAAAAGTGTGAGCTGGGGCCTCCATAGTTAAGTAGACTTTTGTTCAGCCTATTGCACAGATCCTCGATTGGATTGAGATCTGGTGAATTTGGAGGCCATGTCAACAGCTTGTACTCTTTGTCATGTTTCTGAAATCATTCCTGAACCATTTTTGCTGTCTCACCTGCTGAAAGACTCACCGCCATTAAGCAATTTCATTGTCATGAAGGGGTGTACTTTGTCTGCAGTATTATTTAGGTGTCAAAATAACCCACATGAACCCACATGAACCCAGGACCTGAAGTTTCCCCAGCAAAACATTGCTTACAGCATCACACTGCCTCAGATCACTTGACTTCTTCTTTCTATAGTGCATCCTAGTGCCATTTCTTCCCCAGGTAATGCTACCTGGCAATCCACATGATGTAAAAGAAAACGTGATAAGACCAGGCCACTTTCTTCCACGGCTCTCAGATTTATTTTGGTCCAGGCTAATATATCCCACCATTTGACAGATGCAATTCTGATAAGATAATCAATGTTATTCATGTCAGTAATTTTCATGTTATGGCTGATCGATGTAAATGCCCAGAGAAAACTTTGATCAAACACAAAAAATTGAAAGATATTGAGTATTTAATCTTATATATCAACACAAACAAGTTTAAGATAGACAACGATTTCCATATAGTGTTTTCCTCCAGTTACAGAAGAACTTCATGCATTCTAGGTCTAACCTGCTGAGACCTAGTGAGGGCAGCAGCAGGACCATAAAGATGAGGAAGGTGTAGCACTTGTGCATAGTGGTTCTGTTCTCCCAAGATCTGTTAAGAAAAATTCAAATGCAGATTTAAGTGTATGTCCTATAAGGCATGTAGTAATGACTTTTGTTCATCTTTGCATATCTTTTCATTTTTAAATAATATAAAATCTAAATTTAACAAAGTAAAATACATAAAATAACAACAACAACAGCATAGAAATGCATAGAACTCATAACCTGCCCTGTGCCTCCAGTATGTGCTCGTCTAACACAGTGCTAGCTGATGTGTGCGAAAATAGGGAAGAGGGGAAGTGAGTGTGTACCGTGTCCAGTGTGCCTCAAAGAAAGCAGAGTAGTACACGATGGTGGGCAGCAGGGCCGAGAAGCACCACAAGAGCAGAGTAGGGAAGAACTGGGTGATTATGGGATTCTGGAAGTCCAGACCAATGCAGAACACAGTGAAGAGAAGGAAATGGGACAGGGGAGTGACAAATAAAAATCCAATCATTTTATTACTTTATAATATTTCACTTCTCATTAAGAAGAGTCCTAAAACACCAACGATGACTAGTCTTGCATTCCTTTATAACCTGTCTATCTGTTTTGAACACAGCATGCATGTATAGAGTTAGGATAGTCGTTCTCATGTCTACTTACATTGAGGTATTCCACAGGTTTTGTTACGTTAAACTTGTCCATGGTGGATATGATGATGGCAGGAGTGGTGAGAAAGAAGAGCAAAAGGAAGAGGAAACAGTTGATAATTAAGCAGCGGACCCACCAGGATGCGCCACCTATTGACAAGTGCTCCCTGCAGGAGAAATGACAAAATTACTTGTAACTGCTGTCTGAACTGCTGTCTGTGTGGTGACTATGACGGAGGACAGTTGGATTGTTCGGAATAGAGGATCTTACCAGTAGACGTTCTGAGGATCAGGAGCGTAGCTGACTGACCAGTTGTGTGTGTGTAGGATACTGCTGAACGGTGAGGATTTGGGCTCGCGCCGACAGTGACAGCCATGAAATTTACACGCATTGAAGTCCTTAAGTATACTAAGAAAAAAAACAAAAAATACTTGTGACAAAGAGGAAAAAAAAATCCGTTGGGCAAGGCAGTAATTCAACATTTACAGCTGATGTTATACATTTAAACATGTGTTTTAAGGGCAACCTATGGTCAGAAAGCAGGCAAGAAACAAATCATCAGACATTATAATGAAATGACACTGTATTGTATACGTTCTTGAAACATAAAATATATAACTAAAACACACTGACAGGGTATTACTATATTAAAAACTCATCTGAACCCAAAACAGCCTCTCAAACCTACACTGCAGTCATGGCTTCATTCTGGAAGGTGACGAAGGCCATTTCCAGAGGCTTAGTGCTGACCTTCTCTTTCTCCTTCTTATAATCCTCTCTCAGCTTGGCCTCCAGCTCAGTGTAGTAGTTCATTGCTTCCCTCTGCACAACACCATGACATATCAGTTTAAATTTTCATTAAGACAAGGGAAAAGTTATATGTACACTGAAGGGATAGCACAAAACTGCTGCAGGTGGAGCATGTAGAAGCACAGCAGCATTCATTTAACAGTCACATACATGAGAAAGTATACCGTATTACATTATGGGTACTTATTATATAATGGAATACAGAAAAAACTCATAAAAACAGATAATGAAAGATAAATGTCACAGAGGACCAAATGGTGTGGTGGTGATGTGCACGGAACTAATGAAGTCCCAAGACGTGCAAATGAGCTATTCTAATGTGTTTAGTGTCTTCAGATGGTGTAATTCTCAGCACACTGTCACTAACGGAATAACCGCTATTAATAGACAAACACAAAACAATACATGACAAGTGAGAGATCATTTCAATCAACTTATTTCATTACTCTAGTTCATTAAGCTTTTCCAAACAATCTTCTGCTGTCTGTTTATTAAAGATGATCAATCAGATCGTTTTCAGTTAGACTTTCATTAGGGGTCAGTCAGGGGAAATAAATTCTCGGCAATTTTTAATTTGTATTTTATATCATTCCAATGTACATATCCAACTGTATTCAAATGTACAGACACAAAATCGATTAAAAAATGATATCATTTTGGAGAATAAAAAACATTAAAAACATTAGTAGTTACAAGTACTTTGTCGACAATTACAGCTTTGTGATATCAAGGGTAAGGAGTAATTAGCCTTTTAAAGCACTGTGGAGCAATTTTTCCCCTTACACTGGACAAATTGGCTTCAATTCCTCTGATGGAATCATATCATCAGTTCCCCCTCCCATATATACAGCCAGAAAATGGCTAGGTCATGCAAGTACCTTCTTTTCCAACTTCTTTTTTAAAAACCAGTCCTGAATTTGGGGTCATCTGTTTTCTTCCCAGATTCAGTTTCCTGGCTGATTAATGATCATTTTTTCCTCATTCATTGTTGGCAGGTTTGAAGAAACCTGGTGCAAATTTGCCCAAAGTATGTTTGCAGCATTTACACCTAGAACCTCTATATACCGGAGTGTCTGAATACCTTTTTTCCTATCAATTTTCTTGCATTTTATAATTAAATACCTGTGGCACTAAAGAGGCCTCACCTGCTCACAGCCCTTTATGATACAACAGCATAGATGGCCACATGGTTTGGGGTTGATCATAGTATGCACATGTTCCCTGTTATACAAGTCCGTATAGAACTTCCTACTGCGTTCCGTCTTCTTCCTGTGGAGAGTAGCTTGTAGTAATGACCTTATAACCACTCAGTCATACAACTAATCTCAACCAGCCTACAAGCAATTTTTGGCTGTTTAAAGTAAATGAGTTGCACATGGTTAATGTTCACCTTTCTGAGTCCAGATACATCAGCTTGGCCACGTCATAACAAATGCGAGCTTCAAGTACAGTACAATTTTCATACGCTTGCCTGTGTGTAAAGAGGAGAGAGTTTAGTTAGGAAATAAAAATACACATATTATTAATGAACGAATGAATTAATAATGAATCAATAAAAGAACCTTTTTCATGACTAACAGAAATGAAAACAATTATGGAAAACAAAACCTTGATTTCTCTGAGAAAACCAGTTCATCCTTCTACCTACAATGAACACTTTCTCTCTATTATTTTCTGCCTGATTTGCTTTAAAAATATTTATGAATTTTGTGTTATAACTATAGAGTTTGACATCTAATTTGTAACGATGCATGAGTAACTAACTAGTTAGGACACTTGGCTAGCTTTCTATTTATTCCTCATTATACTGTATTTGGATTCCATTTTGGCCATCTGCTAATTTCCACCAATCAGACAGCTGTCTTCATCATATGACCGCTATCAGCTGGTGACAGTGAGGTATATCATGTGTTTCTTAACCCCGTGCTGCTTGTGTAGCATCACCGGGCGGCTGAACACACTCAGAGGAAAGCGTGACATGCCCTATACATGAGCTCACGTGCTACTTTGATTGACAGGAAGAGAGACTACGTCATCCCCCCGTATCAAAAACATCTGGCCTCTGATAGCATAATCTTAATTATAATGTACATTTAATACCTATTTATTTCTAAGCTTTTATACATGTTATGGTCGACAAGAACTGCATTTCATTGATTTGCATTGCAATCTGTAGTGACTCTATGTAAATATTTATAACTCATACAAATGATTAACAGATAAGCAGTGTTCCATTGCTGACAAAATTAAAAGGTGTGTGTATATCTTGTATACAGCCAGGAATCAAAGTTACTATGGCAACCCTACTTCTATACAGCTAAAATAATAAGGTGTAAATGATGGAAGTCTTCAAAGTTTGAGCGTCATGAATATTAACAGCCTTACTCAAAGTGCAGCTTTATCTGACTTTCTTCTGCATATTTATTGATTCCATGTATGAATAAAGTGCGTTTCACCTGTGAAAAAATGAAAAAGGGGGGAAAAAAGGCATTTTAAAATATGTTCGTTTGGATAGAACATAAGAAGTTATGAATTATGACATACTTGATGCACTCTTGGTGTAAGAGACCACAATATTCCAATAACGTTGCAGCACACTCACCAAATCGTCTTCTTTGTAGTGCATCTTGGACGTGTGTCGCCTCATGCTGTAGACGGTCAGTAACAAGTAAAGGAATGCAAAGATTGTGTGCAGCCATAGCAGGTTGTTCCTGTATTAATACAAATTAACATCAACTGTAATTAAATACTACTATTTACTAATACACACAACTGATACAAAGAAATGCAAATACTAAAACGATTAATTAATTAAAGTTACCCAGAGTTTAAGTTGGCGATTGTTGTTCTCCCAAAACTGTAGGCATTATGGTCTGTAAAGGACAAGGAAGGATAAAATGAGTTGTTTGTGAGTTCGTATTGCAGAGCACAGAAATCTGTTTAATTAGATCATTAAACTCATATGGCAGTAATTAAATGTCCTGCCTAGAGAAAGTCTTAATCGGACTACTCGACAGGGATGGTCCTCAATGACTCACCCAGAAGGTCTCCTGAGAAGTTCACTGGCAGGATAATGCCCACTGACAGCACACCCACCACCACCAGCAGACCTATGATGTGGCGCTGGAAGGAGAGATAGTGTACTGCATCCTCGCCACATTTCTCCCTGATCTCATCATCTCTGTGGAGGGGAAAAAAAAAGAAAAAAAAAAGAAAGACAAGCAGAGCTATACTTAGAGTGCACAGATATACTATCAGACAAACAATATTTCTAAAAGCTTTCACACACAGCCTACAGTACTTATCTTGCCCAGCACTCACAATGACTCAACCAAGAGCTCAATAAAAGTTCACAGAACTTACTTGATTCTGAAGATAGCTGTTAGCCAGGAACACAAACCCTGCAGGGAAGACACACAGCACTTTTATATAGAATGTATACACACATATACATGACACCACCATGGTATTAGCTTTGCTTATAAAATAACAGTACAAAGAGGAGGTAACTGCCAAATGAGTGTTTAAGGCATATGAGTTACTAAAATATTCTTTAAAAAGTTTCTTTTTTGGTCATGGCTGCAAAGCTTCAGTCTACCCAACCCACACACACACAGACACACACCCACACACACACATACACAGACACACACACACAGACATACACACACAGACACATACACACAGACACACACACACAGACACACACACACACACACA
>JAOTRN010000041.1:5936132-5947682 GCA_028566695.1 Bagroides melapterus | reverse complement strand
TATCTATCTATCTATCTATCTATCTATCTATCTATCTATCTATCTATCTATCTAAATATAATATACTAGTCATATATACTTGAGGAAGATTATATTAACGTAAAATGTTTGCTGTATTATATACACAATATGGGCATATGTAAAACATGATGTCCTTGAGCTAATAGCTGATATGTCTGTTGAAGGTGCCATGCATTAAACTTTCATCCTTCAAAGACGCATAAGAAGATCTTAAAGAAGATGACAAAGTTCCTGTCGAAAGGGGAGATGCCAGCTGCCCATGATGCTGTCTGTGATGGTGCGTTTCTGCTTCCATGTTCTAGTTTGTCGACTTCTGTTTCAATCTGCAAGTGTGTATGCGGTTAATTCTTTTCTTAATTTTTAATTCACTTTCTTTAAAAAGGATTAGATTCTGTTTCATTCCAAAAACAAACCTGGTGGATGGTTTCTGACAAATTTAGAAATATCCTGATCATATTTTCAATCTTATTTCCAGTGTAAAACTGAAATTATCCTGGTAAATGAATTCATAATTAGAAGAGGCAACAGTTTGTCAACTGCTTGAGGTGCTCTCCATTTGGAAAGCATTTTCACGTTGTTATAGAACTGATACCCCAGGAACCATTTAATTATTATTGTCCTACAAGTGTAGCTTCTGTCACTCTTTGAGAAGTCAATTTGTTTCTGGTAATGTAATCTTAGGTTTGTTTGACATCCCTGGCTTCCTAAAGCCTCTCGCTTCGTCTCTTCAGCGGACAGCGGCTATAGCTGCTGGAGTATCCCAGAGGTTTTTCTCAGGTGCGCTTCCCATGCTGTGCCATACTAGAACATCATTTCCTCCTATCCTCATTTAGATTTTTTTGATTCACTGTGTTAAATGTTTGATTTCATAGAGCTGGAAGATAGGGTAGCGTTTTCCCAGGGAAAATGGAAAAGGTGCAAACATTATGAACTGGACTGAGATAAAATCACATAGAGGCAGAGATGAAATATACTGCTTATTACTAGACTTTTGATTGTTATCTAAATCTGACACAATCTTGTAATTGTTTGCATGCACATAACATTTCATGTGTCCACAGAAAAACTTATAATATCAAAAAAAATATCAAATCTACATTGAACTCTCCAGCCTATTCTATCTACTCTATAAGAGAGGGTTCAACAGTGAGACCTGGCACCCCAGGACCTGTGGCCCCCTTAGCCTGTTCACACTTGGCATATTGGGAGTTCTGGACTAAAGGACTAATTGGCTGCATTATCGCCCTGATCTCAATCAAGCTTCTATCAATCTGTCAATTATCTACCAAATAGATAGAAGCAGGATCAAACTTTTAAATCAGTCTGTACTGGTATATAAGATATAATACACGTCTGAACACAGATGCAGTGGATGGCTGACATACACTATCCCGCCAGCACAAATGGGGTATGAAAGCTGATCACTGGCCACTGATGGTCACTGGAGGCCCTTTAAAAAAGACACGTATGTGTTTCAGCTATTAACTTGTGGCTGGATCACTCAAGCGAAATGTTCATACCAGGTGAGAAGAGTCTTTGTTACCATGTCCCCGAAAGAGGCCGTTCCTCTTTGTCTAGAACCATTGGCTCTTTTTCTTTGGTGAGCTGCTTTGGAGAAGGCTTTAATGACATGGCTACACATCTCTTGTGCCCAGATCCTTAATCTCCAACCTCATTATTGAGTGTCCTGTGCAAGCTAAGCATACAATAGTCCTTTATCCTTTGCTGTTTGCTGCCCAAAGAAGACACTGTGCATGAGTATCTATCCAATATACCCTAGGTGTGAAGACTTTAATTGGAGTTCTTCTTTTCCCAGACAAACATTAACTAGGAGATGTTTAAAGGAGTTAGGGGTTGGTAGTGTATTCTTGTGCATTTGCTGTGTTTCCACAAATGTACATGAATAACTTGTTGTACCTCTAGTTGTACTGGTCTTGTGTCTTGACTTGCTTGCTGTTAGCCATACCAATTTCTGAGTTTTTTTGGACAATGACCGGACATGATATGTTGCTTTAATAATGAAACTTGGTTTGAACACTTCCATATCTCACAGGTCTTTCCTAGAGATCTTTCTCTTCTCAACTCCTCCTTTAACACGTCCTTGCTCAAGCAACAGCCTTTTTGATATATTCCATGTTTGTGATTCCACCACAAGGCTGAGGCCTCTCTTTCCTGATTGTGCTTGACCAAGCAAAGTCATCCTTCCATTTTGTGCTGAGTTGCTTCTGCTAGTTTTCTCATCCTCTCAGGTGACACAGTGGGGACATCTGTGGTTACAGTAGCTTGCAAGACTCTGGCAGTATCCTATCCTCTCCAGTCTTACCTTGGTTCACTTGCACTCCTGGAAATGTTTATTTCTAGGATTCCTGTGGTGTAGAGCCATGCTATTGGCTGGCATAGTCATTTTCTTGTATTAGACGATCGTTCTCTCCAGCTTGTAAAGCTTTGATTGGGGCCTCCTAGATAGTTAGTGGCCATATGAGATGGGGATAGTGTGCAAATTGCAGGCACCAGATCTTCAGATCGTCTAACAAGTTCTACCAAGTCAATTGACTTTGTCCTGCCTGAGCTGATCTGTTTAAACTGTGCCTTCAAGAGATGCTTCATACCAATTTCCCATGCATGTCCATGTTGGTCCACACTGGAATTGGTTCATGGTCAATATGGAAATATTGGTCTAATCTTTCCTGCGGAAATGGAAATGCTTCAGAGTTTACTTGCTTTGTTCTTCGACTAAGCAGCTCCTATAATCTAGCTGATGGATACTCGGAAGTTGCATGGTAATGCTGTAATGATTGTTTAGTAATATTTACCTCTATAAAGCAAATGTATGTTTAGTTATACAGATATGAAGCTTTCTAGATGTTTTATCTGTCTGGTATTGATCTTAACGCTGTGTACTGATGTGTAGGTGAGCAGATGGACTCCATGTTTGAAGAGGTAGGAGAAGTTCCTCTGATGGAGCCTGTGAAAATCAAGCACTCTCAGGTGGAGCGTCCCATCATTCGCAGCAGCACAGAGAAAGACAATGATTCCAAACCATCAACATCTGAGACTTCAAGAGAGGAAACGGTGTCACCATCAGCAGGGAAGAGCCCACGACTTGCTCCTAAACCAGGTGAGCTTTATGACAAAAGACAGCTCATGGAAAAAGAGTAAAAGCTTTTAAAAACAAATAAAAATGAAAGTGTTATAATTATTTATAATAAAAAAAAAAACTATGATTATAGTATAGTTACGTGGTAGTTACTTTTTACCCCCACTTGTTTAGGCCAATTCTTGATCGAAGTATCCCCGAACCACTGATATATACAGTCATGTGAAAAAGAAAGTACACCTTCAGTTCCATGTTTTTATTTATCAAGGTTTATATAACAATTGCATAGGGCTTACCAACTTTTATTAACAAACTAACAACATTAAGTGATGGCAAAATGTTGAAAACAGATTTCCGAAATCATGAGATGGCGATAAATTTAGCTTACTTTGTTATTGTTGTAAAAGGTGGTTCTGCATTATTGGGGGGAAAAATGACAACGTATTGTAATCCGATATGTGTTTTTGTTGTCATTTGAGGCTATTTGTTTGTAGTAAATTTTACGTTTGTGAGGATCAATCGATTGTTTATTAGGCCCTGCTAACTGAAAACTGTGGACGTGTCAGTTGAGAAGTTCTGCGTTAGTTGTAAATCAGTGCTACATCAGTGCTACAGGGGGCAGCAGATACTCAGAAACACACGTGTGTGTGAGGTACGACTTCTTACTCTCAGTCTTTACCAAGTTCGTGTTCAGATATTTACAGCATCAGCAATTTTTTTAAAATCATAAAGCTCTATACAAACGTCAGATGTCAAAGATTTGACCCCAAAGTAAAAAAAAATTTGAAATCTGATTCTAGAAAACACTGTTTCAGGCTTCTGAGTTCCACATCACTTAGTGTGATTTTACAGCCAAGAATATGACCACATGAAATATAGTACTTCCACACCTCAGCGAAATGAGCAGCCCAGGAATGTTCCGGAAACAGCAAAGATTTAGAGATGCTCCCCAAAGGAGGAGAAAGAGCTCCTTTCTGCATCTCACACCCCCCCTCTTTCCCCTCAACGGAAAACACCTGGTGACAAATTTACGGTAACAGACTTTATGACCACCTTTACGACTTTATTGCCCTGAACACAGATGGAGTTAAGTGATTGATATTACACAGGTTTTCTACATGAGCAGGAATTTATAGGAGAGTTTCTAGTATCTGGATATGCGTTTGTGTGCACACGCACTCTACAGAGGAAATGAATAAGTCTCGCACAGCAATGTTTTTGAAGTTTATTGTATGGTTGTGAATAATAAATAAATTACAAATATTTATTTTCGGGGCTACACCTAAACAAAAAGAAAGTTGTACTACATTCATTCACCTCATTTATTATTCATATTTTAAGATTGGAATGGGAAGAATTCTGAAACAACAAATTCTTTGTAATAAACCCTGTAGTCACACAAATATGTATCTCCCTCATTAAAATATAGACATGACCAATTTATTTACACTAGATACCATTTAGGCCACACTAACACTGACCCAGGGGCATTTTTTGAAGGGGAAACCACCCACTAAACTGTAACGAGTTCTTCGACAATAATGCATATATTTTTGGCTTGACATGGTAATAAACTGAAATAGAAGCTGACAAAATATTGTAAGAATATTATTAATATTAATTTTCATATTATAGCCTATATTTCAATAAGTTTTTTTTTTTTTGGGGAGGGGGGGGTGTTACAGCAAGTGACAATAAGCTCCTTGTGCTGATATTTTAAATGTTTCTGATTTAAAGTTTGTTAAATTCAATTCATAGGTCTTCTTTTGTGGATCCTCCTCTTCATCTCACTCCACTCCAAGTCTTGAATGTAGTTTAGGGTTCAGGGGACTGCGACGGCCATGTCAGACTCTTGATACTGAGGTCACTGAACCATTTCTGTGGTCATTTGGATCATTGTCCTGTAGAGAAATCTAAGTACATCCCAGCTGTCACTTTTTGTAAGTCAGCATTTTATTTCAAATCTCCTGGTTCTTCTTAAAGGATTCGTAGTGCCTCAGGAGGAAAAAAACAGCCTGTACATCTCACAATCTCCACCATGCTAATCATCAGATCATTTTTATTTCATCAGACCATAAAATTCAGTTCCAACGTTCCAGTGTCTTTTAAGCTTTTAGCGAACTTCCAGGTGTTCTCCACGCTCCAACTTTTGGTCTGTTGCTCCAACACATGCAGCTTGTGTTTAATTGTAAATTTTGAGACTCTGTGAACTCTCCAGCTGAGACCATGGGGAAGATTATTTCACCATATCACCCAACCCTGCTTACCCTACCTACCCAACTCTTAGGGCTGTGGTGGCACAAGTGGTTAAGTCTCTGGGGTGTTCAAGCCTCAGCACTGCCAAGCTGACACTGTTGGGCCCTTGAGTAAGACCCTTAACCCTCTTTGCTTCATGGTGCTGTATCATGGCTGACCCTGCGCTCTGACCCCAACCTCCAAAAGATTTGTGAAGAAAGAATTTCACTGTGCTGTAATATATACGTGGGGAAAAAAGGCTTCTACTTGGGGAAAGTTGACAAATAATGTCTTCCCAAATAATGTCACATTTTTAGTTAGTTTTAGCTTGTTTGAGCATTATAGTTTTATTCTTAACTTTTAAAATATTTTTTAAAAAATGTGTGTTTTTTGTTTTTCATTTAAAATATTTTTATTTAGACACAATAAAAATAGTTAAATGGAAAAAAGGCATTGAAACGGCTTAACGAATATTGATCTAATATCACTGTCCTACCGCTTGCCCCTTCTCCTAAAGCCTGGGGGTAAAAACACATGCACTTCCTCTCCCAGGCTTCGTCACATCTCCACTTCTCGTTCTATTCGCGGATACGAGCAAGTTCAGGTGTGTCGAATTTTTCATAAATGTTTCTTGCTTTATTTTCTTCTCTAAACTTCTCTGTCATTTCTATGTCATAAACAGGACGTACACGTCAGGGAAGCAGGAAGTCACGGAAGATGTGTAATTTACTTCAGTTGAAGGTTCAATTCATG
The DNA here is from genome assembly GCA_028566695.1 of Bagroides melapterus. NCBI lineage: Eukaryota > Metazoa > Chordata > Actinopteri > Siluriformes > Bagridae > Bagroides > Bagroides melapterus. Next base: position 5,941,576 of record JAOTRN010000041.1, on the reverse strand, counting down.
CATGTGTGGCTGTGTTCAAGCCCGTGTGTGTGTGTGTGTGTGTGTTTATAATTCAGAGCAATTCAATTGCCCTTCTGGTTATTGCTAGTAGGAAGTGTCTTTCCACTCCTCTGCCTCTTCTTTCTACACTTCCTGTGTTTTTCCGTCTTGTCAAATATAGTGCCAGAGACATCACTCCTCCAGGAATACTTTGGGTCTCCGCACTAAATACACACTTTACTACACCCTCGGGAGGATTGTGTGTGTGGGGGGATGTTTCTAAGTAGCCTATTTGTTTCTGATGTGTATTCGAAAGAGTGTGTACCACATTACAAGTGCCAATGGTGCATGTAGTTTAGTGAGCTCATTATTTTGCACGTACGATCGATTCACACATGGTTCCCATAGCAAATGTTAGTTCTGGGTCTTTATGATGTGTTAACAGCTCAAAAGGGAGAATCTGTCTTCAAGAGGAACACATCGTGTGTCTTTTGGGAAAGTTTTTATTTATACGTTACAAAAAAAAACAAAACAACCTTCCTAACAGTTCGGTGCAGCGATGGAAGCAATCTACGCTACAATAAAAACGACTTATAATGTTGTAGTTTGCGTGCACTCAAGTCTGTAGCTCTAACACATGTATGGACATCAAGCAGACAGTAACAGGGCCCAGGCCTCAGCTCTGGAAATGGCCCAGCATCTGCTCTGCCTCTTCTGTGGGTGTTTACAGATTCAAAAAAAAAAAAAGTGTTGCGAGTCGCATGTCCCCTTGCCGTGTTTATAACATCCGTCGGAAACGTTCCTCTATTTAGCAGGTCAAATTTATGTAGAGGAAAAGGGAGAAGGTGAATGAATGTCACAAGGGGAAGAGCTAATCGTCACCTAAGCTGATAATTTGCTGTCAACTATCAGGCGCCGTTAGGAAAAGAAAATTACAGCTCAAAAATGTATTTATATTTAAATACATATGTACTTTTCTCCATGCTGTGGAGAAATTTTCTGGAATTGGTTTCAGTCTTTTAGCACACTATCAGTGTGTGAGATCTCACAAGTCCGGTGCTGACTTGTCCATTTCACCATGATTTATTACCCCAGTTTCTGGACTGTTTTAGTAGTACTGTTCCTTTCCTTTGCCCCATGTATCAAGTAGCATTTGGGTTTCTATTCTTCCGGGCTCTCTCAGTCTCGCTCTTGGCGGGTGACTGGGCCAGCAGTGGGTATGTGGGCAGCTGGCACAAGGCCAGGCAGGAAATAGTCTTGCTTTCCTTATTGCTCCAAACAGGATGTCAGTGTGTAAACTTTTGCTCTCAGGGGCTGGCTTCAGCCCAGAAAGCAGGAGAGAAGAAGGAGGAGGAGGAGGAGTGCACATCAGTGTAAAATCAATTGAGGAAAGCCTCTTTCCGTTTGCACACACAGCATATCACCTTTTTTTTTTTGCTGTTTGTTCTCTGAATACATTAGGAGGAGTTGAATTTCAAAAATTCAGACCAGGAAAACTATCAATCTGGAATTTTCTTAAAATGTGAAGTGCAAAAGTTTGGTATTTCAACCTCAAAAGTCTTAGATGATATGACAATTTAAACTACTACCATTAGTCCTGTGGTAAATATTAATGTATTAATTAATTAATTAATTTATTTTTCTTGGAGCCCCAGGTGAGAGCCAAAAGTCTCCTCCCTGTTTCCATTTAAACCTGAGAGGTCTGAAAAGGAAAAATCTCAAAAAGCAGCAGGAGCCAGCGAACAGAGTGCATGTTGTTTTACAGCCTCGGCTACAATGATGTCATCATGTCGGAGGACGAGAAAATGAGTTCCATGTCCACGGAAGGACCGAATCCTCGTTCTTCACTACAGCGAGCTAGAGAGCCTCCTTTGGCTCTGGAGAGACGGCTTTGCAGCTCGCACACATGCTCACGCTCGCCATGTGGCTTCCATATGCAAACACGTAGACCATCTTGCATTACTTTCAAAATTTGCTGGAAGAACTATAAGACAAGCTTTTTTTTTTTTTTTTTTTTTTAACCCCCCTCTCCATTTCTTTTAAACACGCAAGTGCAGGCATGCATCCTCGTAGCCCTGCAGCCATCCAGCACATAGCAATTGGAAACACGCTCTCACACCCAGCAAAATGGCTCCAAATGTATCTGCTGCCCATTATGGAATTTTTCTTGCGGCCGTATTACCATCCATTTCGTACTGTTTGGGGGAAAAACCCGCTTCGATTGGAATTGAGTTTTGAAGTCAGCATGATAAAGGTGGCATAAACCTCGCCGGTGCCTTCTGTAATGCAGGTTTAAGTAACGCTCCAAGCATTTTGTGTGTTCAGTTCAGGTATCTAATCAGCTGTTTTTCACTCCTGAAGCAGTGACTTCTTCGCCAGTGTCATCTCCAGTTAACCCTTTTAATTCACACCACCAGGTTTTGAAGGATGATGGATAAATATTGGTGTTGCAAAAAGACAGACATTAAGCACCGAACAAAACACTGCTGCCTCATGATTCAATGCCATTTATCATTATACACGAGCACATGAAACATGGCATGGCACGTTTCTCTCTGTGCCTTTACTCAGTGCCTTTACAGTATTGAGTACGTGAGGCGTAACTGCTAGAACATGTATTACTTAAACAGGTCCTGGACAGGGCTGAGCTATCACATTAACACAGAAGCATTTTTAATGATTCATGAAGAGCATGTGATCAGTGTATAGTCATCTTGACAAATCTACCAAAGACGAACTGTGAATCTTCTCTGTTTTTGTTTTCTGTTGACTCAGGAGTCGGAGCGGACCCTAGCAAACCTCAACGACGCAAAGCCAAGGATATCCGGAAAGAGCGCCGACTACAAAAGGAGCAGAAGAAGCAGCAAGATGGAGGAGACACCTCGACAAACCCCAAACCAGCTACGGCAACACCAGCGTCCAGTCAACCCAAACCGCTAGAAGAATTCATCACTGACTCGCTGCCTGATGAGCCTCTGCATCGCTTAGAGGTTAGTTTAAAACCAAGAGCTGGTTATTAATCACAAATCGAGTCAAAATCTTTTGGAATTTGGTTGGGTGAGATCAGCTTGTCTTTGTTCGAAACTTCTAGATTTTGACCCTCAAGCCACAATTCAAACCAGATTTCTTTCTCATGTAACCAGTCAGCACGGAAGTGACGGAGTTTTTTTTTCAAGCAGCTTGCTGGACAACAACGTCCTCATCTCACCAAGGTTACCGTACATCTGCTTTTCTTCAAACTCTTTAATTATTTCATACATAAAACCTTCAGCGCACACGGCGAAAAAACCAGCACCGACTCTTTCCCGGAGCGTGTTTGACATGTGGTAACTGTGCGCTGTTAGAGTGCAGTCCCTCCAGCGTGTCGGCGTCAACCTATCTCTGGCTCACTGGCAGATCGGAAAACGGAGGAGTTTCTTCTAGCGTGTGATGTATCACACACTTCCTCCCCAGGTTTCTCCTCACTTCATCAACCACACCGTTTGTCCGAGGACATTAAGCCCGGAGAGAGCCGAACGAACGGGACGTGCAGCACCAGTCTCTTAATGAGATGTTTACTTGTGAGCAATCAGCCCCACTCTGAATGTGCTTTATCATAAATCGCACACTGCTCGTGATAGACAAACATAAATTAAAGCCATTTAGGCTATTTTCTGGTAATCTGATTTATTTATTTATTTTTTTTTTTTTTTTTTATTTAAAGAATTAAATTTTTTTCAGGATTTTAGATTTCTATCTCCTCAACCCAAGCAGATGGGATTTTGAAGCATGGAGCAGAGTCATTTCTAAGCTTTGACTCCAGATTTCAATCATGGCAGCCTTGCCTTTTATAGTTCCGAGCAACTCGGGCCAATATTTTTGATTTGCTGTTTGCTCCATTATCCTTGCACTATGTCAACGTTAACAGGCTGAAACCTGGGACACAGGAAACCCCCCACATGTAGTCCAGCAATAACACAGTCATATGTCACTGAGCTAATAAACAGAAAGAGCTGATTGACTATTTCCTCTCAGAAAAATTCAGTAACTCTTAGTTGATTCGATGCGCTAATAATAACTATAAATCTTTGCTTTGCCCAATTCCCAAATGTTTCAGTTACATCTAATATCATATTTAATAATATTGCTCTGTGTTCAAGTCTTCAGGAGGCGTTCCTATTTCTGGTTGCCATAGTAACAGTGTTTATCAGTGGGGGGTCGCTTTCGCTAGCTTTCCAATCAGTTTTCATGCCGCTAAAAAGGAAACATTCCGGAAAGAGATTTGTTTGTGTCTAAAACTCAGCAGTGTGTCTGCTTCATATCATATGAAGTGAAGGATAAGCAGCGTGAGCCGTTTTCCACAGATATCCAGCACTCTGGTGTCTGCACTCTCATTGGTCAAGTTCACATCGCTGGACACTGTCACATCTGGTCACCAACGCTTGCTGTCGCTCATGTCGCAGGAAGTCGCCAGCTCTCATTGGAAACGAGTGATTTTTTTTGCGTGCTTTGTGGCTGCGAGTCTCGTACGTGTGAATGTAGCATAAACGTCATAAACGTTAAAATGTCCATCGTTGCTTGCGTGTCTTTAAATGCTATTTCCTAGAGTGTAAAATGGCTTTAACTAGACAGATGATAAACTTGTTTATGGTGTGATTAATTAAAGATTTAGTAGATTTGTGTTGTATACAGATTTGAAGTTTAAACCTAAAGCTAAAATCTTGAACCTTTTAGTGTTTGAATGAGCCTTTTATACAGTACAAAGAACTTCCTCTAGGGGGCAGTGGAAGTACAGTGAAAGGACTGGCTTTTCCAGACGCTGCCTTTCTCCGTTCTCAAACACAAACTTTCCCTGAACGTTCCCCTTGCTGTTAGTGTTACGACGACAAAGCTTTTTGTATCTTAGTTACTGCATGTGTTCTTGTACACCAAAATATCACCTAAAAAAAACAGCCAGGCAGCTTAAAAGATGCATCCATACATCTCAAGCAGCCCTGCTACCTCTTCTAAAGCAAACGGAGTCGTTCCTTCATATTAATCCAGGAATCTTAAGTAACAGCCAACCAAAATAAATCTTAGACCAGTTTCCTTTTAGATCCCAGCATGGAGACTTGAGAAGAATAAGAGCTGCATCCAACACAAATATGACAAGAAGCAGTAATAATTAGAAGCTGGGTTGCTAGTTAAGTAAATATTTGAGCAGTTACTGCTACTGGAGTTCAAGAAGTTGTCTTTTGTTAAAATAGTATCTAAAATAGTATCTGTGGGGGAAAAAAAGCCAAACTGCAATAACATTTGGAACATGGTGACGGTTCCTTTGATAACTTCTTGAACATGCGATGGTTCCTTCTTCAGTTCATTTTGGTCTGTCACCTTCTACAGCACAGCCTCTAAAATGTGCTTCAGTACTGGTTGCTAACAATTTCTTGCGGATATATCTCTTAATCAATTTTGTGTTCATCAGAAAGTAAAATATAGTTAATCAT
>JAOTRN010000041.1:5846881-5859384 GCA_028566695.1 Bagroides melapterus | reverse complement strand
AATCCAAAGTACGAGGAAAACATGCTAACCACTAAAGCCACTGTGGCCACCAAAGAGAAAAAATATTGAGACATCAGAATAAATTTCATACAGTGGCATGTTGCAGGAATGGATCAGTTGTTAGCGTTCTTGATGAGGGATATAAAGACTGTAAGAGAACCACTGTCGGGCACTTGAGTAAGACACTTAACCTTTAACCCCCAAGGTGGATTGCTTCTACTCAGTATCCTCTTTGATACTTTTATAGAAAATGGCTAAAACTAGAACCATTATGAGTTCTTTGAATTGTTCCACTGGAGGAAGTTCTGATTAGTGTCATTTCCGGTCCCAGTAGAAACTCCTGTTGGTTGATGAAGAAATCTTATATAGTGTAGTGAGACATTGTGTTCTAAAGTCAAAGGAGCTCTTTAGGGATATATATTTAGCTCTTTTTCTAAGAATATGCTAGAACTTTAATCTAAGCTCACAATTCAACTCATTTCTTACATTAAAAATGTTTATTAATGTTAAAAAAGTGTCCAAACACTGGTTTACGCCAACATTGGGATTGATGATGGCCGGTAATATAAAATATTCCTGTATACATTTTATGACACACATGAAATATGAAATCTCCTTCCAATTTTTTTTTCCAGAAACCAAACTCAGATGCAGAATAATGAAATACAGAAGCCACCCCCAGCCTCGAGTCCAAAGTTTCTTCCCTTGAGCTTAGACCAGCTGTTAGTTAGAAGAGATTAGCTCATCTCCTGTCAGCCTCTGTTAAGCCTTCTCCTCTCTCACTTAATGGAGGTGTGCAGTGATGGCGTGATCCCATTGGAGCGAGCCCAGACGTCCTTCATCCATCACGTCTACATCTTTCCACCGCCTCACTGTGTCTCGCTGTCTCCCTGAGCCTTTTGATTTTAGAAAGATACATCCCCCTAAATTAATGGAGGAGAGAATGTTTGCAGAGCCTGCAGACCTCGGATCCTTATTTTATTAAGCATAAAAGCCTTGCCTCGTAGAGTCAACAGACTAGACAGTATGATGTACTCGTTCGGTTGCACGTATTTTCCGAAATAGTGTCCTTGGCTTTTGAAAGTGGAGGAGGATAAATGTAGTTGGTACAGTTGTTTTATGCTAAAATGAAGAATTAAACAGACCAATTTGAAATGGAAATAATGGAATTAGAGAGAGACAGAATGAAAGAGAGATGATGTGGCTAATTTTTGAGGTCATGGAAAGATTCAAGGCCTGTCTTTAAGTTTAAAGCCAGTTCTTAAATCTACTTGTACTTAATAAAACACCCATGCCCTTGACTATGTGGCCAGCAGAGCTATTGTTTCTACCCGCTCACAGCCGAAAGCCTTTTCACAACAGTGGACAGCATCAGCCTCCGCGTGCCAAAGGCCTTGTGGCCCTGGTTTGGTTCCATTCAACTGTCCCATCTCATCAGAAAGCACATTTAGCATGGTGCATTCTTCCTTTTCACTAGCGCTTCGGGCCAGACAAGGCACTTGACCATCTAGTTTTGTTGTCTGGTCCTGGCACACATTGAGAATGGACTGAAAAAACAGGCAGCATGCCCAGCACTGTCGTTAGTGTTGGCCACACTGGTGAGAAATATCATGTAGGGATAAGGATAAGGATAACTCTAACCTCAACATACCACTCTTTTTTTCAGTGTAGATATGGAAGTTTGTTTGTGCCATTGAGTCTATATGTGGATATTTAGAGCATTGCTGACTGAGTGTTATCTTTCAGCCAATGGATACAGCTAGCAAACCTAGATAACCTGACAGAATTTCTAGGAAGATTTTTTTTTTCTCTGTTAAAATGACAATTCAAGCTACATGGGTAACAGACGCTTGATAATAATTGTGGCCTAACTTGACGTGTTATTGTAGAATAACTACAGAGCAGTCACGACAGATATATACAGTATGTTCACTGATTGGTCTTTACATTAAAACCACCAAGAAATGAAATGTATAACATTAATTAACTCGATACAGAGGCTCCTATCAAGTGAATAGTTAGTTCTCGAAGTTGATGTGTTGGATGCAGGAAAAATGGATAAACATAAGATCTGAATGACTCTGAATGACATTGTGATGTTAATTCATCTCAATCCAATAGAGCATCTGTGATCTGTACCATACAGAAAAGTCCAATCTATGGAGACCAGATACTACAGCACAGGTCTTGTAGAGTCGCTGCCTTAGCGGGGCAGAACTTTTGGCCACACAAGCCAGACTTACACAGCGTTAGACAGGGGGCTTAATACGTTATGGCTGATTTGTGTATATACTCCATGGTCTGCGCTTTGCTCACAGACCCTTCTTGTACACAAATCTATACAATGTAAAATTTGTAAGTGCTCCTTATTTAGAATAATATGATATTTAGAATATTCTAGAACAAATTAGACAACCACTCTATCAAACTCCATCACTCCTGAATCTATTTTCTCTTTCTTTTATAGCACAGATATTGAACTCTTCCTCTCTCTGACTCCAGTTTGTTTTGTTTACACCCACTTACATTCTCTCCTTTGATTGGCTAGTTCAAAATTAGTTCATGCCTTAAGGCAAAGATGACGTATCTAAATTGGCTCATGACAAATGCCTATAAATTACTCAACAATTCCTACCAACTTTCTCAGTGCTGACTGTGAAATCTTATTAGACCATGTATCAGGGTGACTCAGAGCTGCTCAGGAATGCCACATTATACAGCATTTAGTCAATGATTATGTTTTTTTTTGTTTCTTTTTTCTTTTTTTACACACTGTAGGACACCAGACATGCTGTTTGATGCTTGAAAAAAGAAATGCAATAATTCCTGGACCACTGTCAACTCATCACGTCATTGTCAGGATGATCTGAGGGGTGCCGTGGTGTTCTATGAAAGGCCTGTCACTCGGATTGAATGGCAGGCAGAAGTAGTGTGGGAACCAGTGAGGTGGAAGGATGAGGCTGGAATGGTGGGGAGGAAGTTTTACATGTTTATTACGCTCCTAGATCCGACAGCTTTCTGGGGAACATCAGCGAGAGACGATGACGGTGACGATGATGATAATAAGAAGAAGAATAAGCTATGAGGAGAAGGGGGAGTTGATGGTTGGTGTCAGCCTCCCCATGGCTCCTGCATTGTTTTTCTCCCACATCACATGCACTGTGATGTAGTTGATTGGCAGCTCATGGAGCAGTGCAATAATGAGAAAAGGAACATGTTAGAATTCCGAAGACCAGGATGACCAAAAAAACACCACAGACCTCTGTATTATGGTCATCATTAACAAACTAATAGGATGGAATTAGCTACTAATTTTTGATACTGGGTTTTGGTACATTTCAATCCATTCCAAAAAAAAAAGCTGTGGGGAGAGTTTGTGGTTCTCATAAATACTAAATTTAGTGACACTTACTGGAGGTAAACTACTAAACAAAAGCTTGTTGAATTCATGCATACGTCAGTTCTGTGTGATTGAATTGAGTGTCGATAATTACATTTTTGTAAATCCAACATGATTTAAAAGAAAAAACCCAAATTCACATCTTAGCTGAGACGTGAACCCGCGACCTTTTTGTGTAACGACTGACGACCTTTCGCTACGCCATGAGACAAAATTCGTTTCAGCTGACATATCTTTCTCTTTTTCAATTAAATACACAACTGGTCTATAACTGATTATGAGTTTTAATCGTCTCGGTTTGAGTCCCTGAGTTCGAGATTCTTTTCATGTCTGGCCCAATGTATGAGCTTGTCTGAGCTCAGCTGTCCTCCTTTCCATACTCCTTCTCATTTACTTAAATGATTTGCTTAGATTATGATTCAAGTTTAATAACACAAATTAGAAATCATAGATTCCTTGGAATCATAGCCCGTTTTCGAATTTTACCCGGTTCACCTATGCATTTTACAAGAAAAGCAATAAAAACTGAAATCTGCGATTGTTTTAAATGACACTGTATGCACAGAGATGAATGAAACCTCATTTGCTGCAGTCTGTTGCTTTTAATAATTGCCCCTCCTGTTGTGTTTTTTAACCTCCTCTATTTCGACAGATGGAATAATCATTATTCGCGATTACACGATCGCTGTTAATAGCGCAAACGTCTCATACCTGTCATATTCGTTTTCATTTCTTATAAAGTTCACCGACTTGACACAGGAATGCTGACAAAGCCATTTTAAAAGTATATAGCTTTACACAGTATGATATGTAAAGTGATACCTGAAATTTCTACCGTTTTTCCAGCTCTGGAAAGTGCTAAATGACAGCTTAAAATGTTTGATAGGACGCTGCCCAGGGTTTCCGCTCTATTCTCCATTTGGTGGTGAAATCCTGTGGAAAATTGGAACTGGTTGGTGAACAGAGGTACAGCGAAGATAGAACTGTGCACGGGGCACATTCCAGGGGAAAGCTGTGTAAATCCCGAGCACTGATTGGAAAAAGGGACCTCCTGACCCTGGGAATACATTAGCAGATTAAGCAGGCAGAGTCTCGGAGTCTGGTGGAGCTCTTATTCAGGCTACGTTTAGCCCTGAACCCTGGTGTCACTAATCTGGGTCAGATATGTGTGGAAGTGTGACATGGAGTCCAAACATAATAGAATGTAAAAGTTTTGTCTGATAAGAAAATCGTCAAGCAGGCTGGAATTTTCAGCTCGGGTCGAAACCGCAATGTGCTTGCTTATGAAATGGAAAAATAGGAACAAATCAGCATCTGTGTAGAAATTTCAAAACATCGTGGCCGGAGAAAGTTTTCTGGCTCTGCGGGATATGGTTTTATCTCTGAGCAGCCGGAGAAGCCCTGCTGCTGGTAATAAAAAAAGGGATATAGAGAGAGAGAGAGAGTCTGTCTTATCAGGCCAGAAGTCTGTGTCAAACTAACATTCTGCCTATTTTCCTGTTTAACAGTTTAACTCATTTATTAGGACACGTTTTATATCTTCAAATCTGACCACAATAGTCCAGTTTCTGAAGGTTTAGCAGTAGTAAAAGTTTTGTTCTTGTTTACAGACTTATGTGTATCAGTATATATTTTGGTCACGCCTCCTCAGAACTGATTAAGAGACATGTGCTTTGAAGCTGGGAATCTTGGGCCCTGGTTTAGGTTCTTTATCCTTTGACTCCCGGATGTTTGACTTATTGTATCCTCACACAGTTCTCCACGTCTAATCCGAACCCAGCTTAACTCTCCACAAACACTCTTCACCCACATCCTCCAAATCATTTCCCCCTCATTTCGGCAGCTAAGAGATTTGTAATAGGGATTAAAGGAAGACTTCACTCAAACGTATGCTAATGTTGGTCGAATGAAAGAAAGACAGTCATAACCATCACATCCGGTAGAAATGTGATCTTAGTAAACTGCTGCTTCTTGATTTTCATGGAGGGTACAAGTTTAGGTTATTGTTTGCCCTTTAATTATTTTCCTTGTTCCAAGTCAGAGATGAAAAAGGTACTGAGAAATTATACCATTATAAGAGGAAGAATCCAGATAAAAAGTAAAAATATGTTGCATTAAGATGTATTTTAAATGTAAATATTTATTAATTAGTGTATTCAGGTTAAAAAAAAAAAAAGTAGCTCATATTACTAGGCTAAAACTGTTACCGTCATCAATTATGCCTTTATTTGTGAAAACATCGTTCAGTATAATTTAGCTCGACAAAATGCACGACTAGCAATAGACAGCTTGTTAATTATATTCAAATTAATAACCATATATAATATTTCCCTTTTGCTTAATTAATACTAATAATCAATGTTAAATTGATTATTGGAATCAATCAGTGGAAATCAATGTTAGTCTAACCTGGCATTAGCAAAGGAAACAGGATAAATCTTAAATAGAATATAGTCAAATATTTAAACAGCTAAATGTTAAATATAACCATGGAACCTTAGCAAATTTATGAATCACCTTAACAAGTTTTTTCTAATTGGATGCTGTTCGTGCCTTCCTTGGTGTGAGTATTTGTTTAACCCCAGAAGAGGTTCTTCTACATACTGAGACCCACACAGATCGCCAACTACCTTGTGTAACATGAGAACCTGCTGAAATTTCAGTTTGTCCTATAGGATTTTATTCGATGTTTAGTTTCTTATGGGAAATTTAAAAAAAAAAAAAAAACAGTTTGTCCTGTATGATTTACATTGATTATTAAAATCTTATTGAAATTCTCCTAGCGGTTTATTGAAACTAATCTAACAAGTCTTGTTATTGGACATTACAGAAGAAACTATTTTTTTTACTTCAACTTTAAGATTTTTGTTGAAATTAGAGCATTTTCTTATAAAAACACACAGAAATGTTAAATGTAGTTGGCTGTATGCTGTTCTGAACATAGCATAAGAAGTAAACTTTTTTTGTCCAAGCTTGATTCCTGATGAAGAGTTTACATGTTTGGATGTTAAGATGTTGGACTTCCAATCACAAGGCTGTGTTTGAATCCCAGGTTCACCAAGTTGCCACTGCTGGGCCCCGGAGCAGGGCCCTTAACCCTCGACTGCTCAGTAGTATAAAATGTGAGAAAATGTAAGTTGCTCTGGATAAGGGCATCTGCTAAGTGCTGTGAAGAATGCAGTGGCTTTGGCTGGACAAGAGACCAGTGACATTTATAAAGATTACTTTGAGGATTTAATGAAAACAGGTCAAAAGTTTTTTTTTTTTTTTTTTTTTTTTTTTATGTTATTAATTAATAATAAAAAATTTTGATTTCAATAAAAAAAAAAAAATTGGTATTCAACGTAACAAATTACAAGTATTTTTCATCCTTTTTATCCAGAGTGTTTGTATAAGTTCTTCTCCTTTTCAGTTTCCTTTCTCTTTCATTGCTTTCTTTTTTTTTTTTAAATATACAAACCTCTATTTTGCTCTAATATGAGAAAAACCCTGTACATAATAGCTAGAGGTCATTGTTATTGACCGAAAGCTACGAAGGGTAAATAGCTAATGACTGCATGTGAGATTTTTTTTTTTCTTGTTTGTATTCTTGTTTTCTTTGTGGGTGATCAGGGCTCTGTGAAGGCGGACAGGGGTGACAGTCTGCTTGGTCACGGCTTGGTGGTCTCGCCAGGAGCTGCCCCCTTCATACCCTCCCAACACACACAGACACACAGACACACACATGGCCCAAAAATCCTAACAGACCTAAAAACTGCAGGGACTCTGCACCTACTGATCAACCAAACCGGCACACAGATGGAACAATACACACACACACACACACAGTGTATGTGTCCTACAGTTTGGAGGTTACAGGCTTTTAATCATTTTCATTATGTATTTCTGCATTTATGTTTTTTTGTTTGTTTTGTTTTGTTTTACTGTCTCTGTTCCTGTGCTGCAATTTTACAAAAATCTGCTCTGCTGCTAAAGGCGCAAAAAGTACATTTACAACAGATATTTGATCTGTGTTGATGGAGACAATTACCAATTTATACACATAATCACACATTTGCAAAGAAAACTGCTAACTACTTTGTTTCCTAACAGTTAGCTGATGCCACGTCCCACAAAATGCACACTGTTTTGATTTGGCTCGCTTTGCAAGAATTAACAGACCTCCCAAGCACCTTTTACTGTTATTGTTTCAGATCTTCACGCTAATGGAAAACAAACAAATTGCATTCGCAAATTGTCCCGTGACTCTCTGAGCCTTAAGCAAACACAGTTTGCTGTCTGAGGTGTTAGGGAGGACGAACCAAACTTTCACACCTCCCTTAATTTATACCTTTCCTTGTTTTAGGGGATGAAGTTTTCTTTAGCAGTTTCCTGCTTACAGAAGAGATTTAGATGGATCATTGTTTGCCTTCCATCTATTCCTTGCCTTTTACAAGAAGTAAACAAAAAAAATGTTTGTTTTTTTTAAGAAAGACGAGAGATTTTATAATTATCACGTACTTGTTTTCCGAAAATCTCTTCAATACACATTCAATGCCTGCAGTGCCTGTGAAGTGGTGGCTCAAGCAGTTAAGGCTCTGGGTTGTTGATCAGAGTTCAAGCCCCAGCACTGCAAAGCAGCCACAGTTGGGCCCTTGAGCAAGTCCCTTAACCCTCCCTGCTCCATAGCTGTTGTATCATGTCTGATCCTGTGCTCTGACCCCAACCTCCAAAGTTGGAATAAGCGTTTAAGAATAAGAAGAATGTCACGGTGCTGTAATGCGTGTTCATAAGCTAAATATGACAAGGATACTATGTAGACTATATGGCTGAATGTTTGTTGACATCTGACCATCACACTTGGATGTGGATCCTCCCCACATAAAAAACTGTTAGCACAAAGTTAGAAGCACACAGCTGTATAAAAGTCTCTTTATACTGTAGCATTACGGTTTCTCTAAATTGGAGCTAACATGCCTAAACCTGTTCCAGCATGACCGTGTGCCCCTGTGCAAAAATCCCCTCAGCTCCATGAAGATATTGTGTGCCAAGGTTGGAGTAGAAGGACTCAAGTGTTCTGTACAGAGTGCTGACTCTGACTCAACCCTGCTGAACACCATTGGGATGAACTGAAACCCTGACAACACCCCAGACCTCCTCATCCAACATCAGTGTCTGATCTCACCGATGGTCTTGAAGCTGAACGATCACAAATCCCCACGGCCCCTAGTAGAAAGCTTTCTCAGAAGAGTGGAGCACGTTATAACAGCAAAGGGAGAAGATATCTGGATTGGTTCTGGATGTTCACTTAGCATACATGATTGTGAGACAAGATAGAGCATGCTAAACACAAACTCTATCTTTCTCTCTCTCTCTCTCTCTCTGAGACGATGGTGGATCACTGTTGAGGCCAGTTGTGTGATGTCACACTAAATCACTTTGGCACTGTGGAGCATGCTGTGTGAACTGGAAAAAGTGTGTGTGTGTGTGTGTGTGTGTGTGTGTGTGTGTGTAAATCTATGGGTGTGTGTTTATGTGCCAGGCTTCATTATTGAGTATAGCTCTTATTACCTCATCACATGTGACACACTTAATTAGTCTAAAAACATAATAATTTACTGTCCTGAACGTGTCTGAACTTACTGGACCTGTTCGTTAATATTTAAGAGACAGGGTGATGATATTACTGTACGTTTTCCCCCCTCTGTGCTGGGAGACTTTGTCCAGAGCGAAGTGCACAAGAAACCAATAATTTATTCGCTAAACATTAAACACTATTCAAAATCCACTGGAATCATTAGCACTGCTATTCTTATAAGATTTTATCTTTTAGTGTACGCTTTATAATGCGTCCAGGCTGGCTTTCGGGTTATATAGAGTGAATTACAGATGGGTTTTAGACAAACCAGAGAAAGAAATGCAGGGGTAAACGAGCAGGGGCAGAATTAGAGTAAAGATTTATAGATGTTGAGCTTTGACTTTATTAAGGAGGTCTAAGAACATGGTCCCTGAGGAGAAATATCTTTTCACATGGCCCCAGAATGTCTGTTTGTAATGATTTTCAAATAGAAAAAATGTGGCTATTGGATTACACAGGCACCCAGTAGATATGTTTCTTCATATTTTGTGTGTAAACCCAGAAACACAGGCCCAGATCAAGCAAGTATTAAAATCAGGCTCGAGTGGTTTATAGATTGGTGCCATTTCCATTGATACAGGCTGATAGACTGTGATTTTGCTTGTCAGTGCTTTTATCACTGATCCACCTTCTGTTCAAGGTTGTGGTGGATCCATGGACTATACCTACTGTATGGATGGGATTATGTCCTTAGTAGGGCATCACATTCAAACACACTCATCACACACTCAACTTACCAGCATGTCTTCTTCTACTTTCGGCTTTTCCCGTTAGGGGTGTGTGATGAGTATGTTTAGGTGTGATGCCCTGACCTACAGTGGACAGAATCCCATCCAGAGGCATAGCCCATGGATCCACCACAACCTTGAACAGAAGGTGGATCAGTCATAAAAGCAACAATGAGGAAAATCACACTCTATCACCAATAGAAATGGTACCAATCTATGGACTGTTGCAAAGACTGATTTTAACACTGTTGCTTGACCTGGCCCTTCATATTTTACATACAAAATATGAAGAAATATGAAGGTTTACTGAATGAATGTGTAATCAGATAGGCACATTTTTTGTGTCCATCGTAGGGCATCACACCCAAACGTACTCATCACACACTCAGTCAAGTTAGTCACTAATCTACTTACTGTGGTATATCTGTGAAGATGTGATGCCTCCGTTGTTACTAATACAGATGACAATATTTTAAGGATGTAGTGACTTTTGGTAAAACATAAAGATTCTGAAATGAGGGACAAATCCAAGTAAAAAAAAAAAGTTCTAATTAGCAATATTAAAATGACCAAAAACTGTGCCAAAAAAGTGCCAAAATCCGAGAATGTTTCAAGAAGGTCTTAACTTAAGCTTGTGTTTTTGTATCTGCTTGTTGTTATGGGACAAAAATGCCGTCGTCAACCTTAGACCAATTCTCACTGTGAAGTATGGCACATAAATTATTCTCACTTGACAATATTTACATTTTACAGCTCTGTATGTTCACTGTGATAATGAAGAGTTGCTCACTTTGCCCTAAAACCTGGTCTAGCTACTCCCAGAAGTGACACGGAATCACAGTCCACAACTAGTGAGTCAACAAACTCTGCTGTTAGTCCAACAAGTTTGACAGGCAATATTGTTTAAACTGTTGGACGTATCTGTGCTGTGTGTATTCACCTTTCACTTAAACACACCCACGACTTAACATGTCAGTTCTCTCTGTTTATACTTTTTTTTTTTCTTTTCTTGAAGCTGTTCCCAGATTTGACATGCAGGTTTGACTCTATGGTTAGCAACGCATGATTATGCATGAATACACAGCTGGCTTCTTGCCCTTAGATCATCCGATTAGATATCTTGAGGCAGATATGGGTTAAAATACAGGCTTAATAGCTCTGTTAGCCTAGCTTAAAGTGGAATCGGACACAAACGAAATGAAGTCACGAGCCACGTTCTATAGAAAGCAACTACAAGAAAGCTGTGAACTGAAAAGAAAGCCTGAGCAAAATAAAAATAAAAATAATTGTGCATAATTGTGTCTGAAGATACCAAGACAAGCTGAGTGTCCAGCACAACACGAGGCTACAGGGCTAAATCTGTCAGTGTAAATGTGGCAGCTTCTTTCTTTTTTTTTTTCTTTCCTCTTCTCCGGCGAGCGGCGCA
This sequence comes from Bagroides melapterus, assembly GCA_028566695.1. NCBI lineage: Eukaryota > Metazoa > Chordata > Actinopteri > Siluriformes > Bagridae > Bagroides > Bagroides melapterus. Next base: position 5,848,213 of record JAOTRN010000041.1, on the reverse strand, counting down.
TGTTGCAACGTGCCAGCCGACTCACACAGGCGCCTTTTGTTATAGCAGCAGCAACGAAGCCAGGTTACCAGAAATTATGTGGAGTAAGCACATGTGGAGAAATCCCTATTGAGCACGTAGCCTCACTGGGTCAAGTGAAGTGAGTTGTTACTGACGTAACAGAGTTCATCCAAACATCATTTCACAATGGCTTTCAGGCCTCAAGCTCTATAACAAAACATGGGCCTGGAATGAGTAAACATTTGCTTTCAAAGCTTGGAAAATAATGTCTATAACATTACTGCTGGAGGAATATATCCTTCTTTTTTAATTCTTTTTTTTTTAATCTCACTTCAAGGCTTCACGGTCTGTCTGATATAGCTCATTTCCTTCCTATGTCTGTACAGGGTTTCCTCTGGGATCCCTGGATTCCTCCAAACTCCCAAAATCATTCTGGTTGGTTGATTGGCTGCAATGAATTTATCATCTCGGTGTGAGTGTGCCTCACTCAGAGTCCGAGGGTTGCAGCTATCCTGCACAAACCCTGACCAGGACTAAGCACTGATTGAAGATGAATGAACAAAAAAAAAGATTAAAAAAAAAAAATATGAACCTACTATATTGAACTCGTGATGTGCCAGGTCAGGTTTTTTTTTTAATCTTCAGGCAGTAGAGTGTGAATTGATTCACTCTCAGCTAACAGAGATCATTGTCACTATATATCATTTTTTTTTTAAAAAAAACCTGCAATTCCAGCCAAAATTTCTAATAAGTAACTTTTTTTTGTCATAATTCAACCTTTCCAAACATCTCCAGCTTGAATTATTTATAACTTTCATGCATATAAATGTACAGTAATTACAACAGATTGTAGCAGACCAGTCTGAAGTGAAGGGGAAATTCTAATCCATTAGTTTAAATTCCATTCACGTGGAAAACCTATGTGGGAAACGCGTTACTTAACAAAACACTTATATGTAAATAAGAGAATATAAAACAAAGAGAGGTAGCATCAGACTCCACGTGCATACAGGCGGTGTTCAGCTGAAGAGCCCGTATTCGGCACATGCGCACGTTACTTAAAGGGGAACTTTAAGTAAATATAAGAAAAATATATGCACACTGGGGTCACACCTTACACTGCAAAAAATGACTTATTAAGAATTTATGTCTTGATGTCAGTACAAATATCTCAAAATTCTTAAATCAAGATGCGTTTTCTTAATAAGCAAAATGACGTAAGAAAATAAGTCTAGTTTTCAGACAAAAAAATATTAAATTTAGGTGAATTTGTGCTTAAGACAAGCAAAGAAATCTGCCAATGGGGTAAGAATTTTTTCTTGAATCTTTCTT
>JAOTRN010000041.1:5827645-5839695 GCA_028566695.1 Bagroides melapterus | reverse complement strand
GTCTGTCATGTAATGTGTCACTTTCTTTACAGGCATGTAAATATTCTTCTGTAAAGTTATTTAGTCATTCATTTTAGGGAATGGTCTTGTACATAATAATGCAGACATCATAAACTTATAGAACAAAATTTGTACTACAGATAATATGGTGTCTAAGACTTTTGCACAGTACTGTATATCTGAAGGCCAGGACAAATCTTTGCATAAATCTTTTATGAAGTAACGGGAAAGACTTGATGAAAGACCCAAACTCGTTAGTGTCTCATTTATCATTGTGAGTCAACTTCCTGAGATTCCTGAGACTCCTGTATTTTCTTTGTACAGTAAAGTCTACATTTAATTTCACTTACATGACATGTTAATATACAGGCCAGGTGTTTCATAACAGTAATTCCAATATAAATTTGATGCATTTGGCTGATGCTATATAGGCATAATAAATAAGTGAAACTGTATTTGATTGATTTTTCATAATAGTAAAGAATGCAAACAGCTCACAAGGAGTTACTGTCTATAAAAACACTTTCCACAGAGTAACTTGACAGTAAATCGTATAAATAGTAGGGTAGTGTTTTCACACTGAAATTTCTAATAGCAGCAGCAACGAATGTAATTCAGATCCCCAGATTATGCTGGAAAATTCATGCTAACAAAGCTTAGAACGTGGCTAGCAGGAACTTACATTGAATGACAAAAAAAATTTCAAGATGGCCGATGAGTCTCCGTGGATGATACGTCTTATAAACTTCTATTAAATTAGCTCATGCTCATTGTGATTTATTTTTCACTGTATTCCGCTAAAGCTAGCTGTGTCGCATTACTGCCAAATGCCTTTGACGTCATTTAACGTTGAATGGAAAACAGTTGTTCAAACAAAACTCTTAGTGGTCCATTTGAGATGATGCCACCCTTCTAAAATTGATACGTTAGACAGTAGAGTATATAATGCATAGTGTTAGCGCAGAGTGTTTCATTTGGGATGCAGCTACGGTTCCCATCACATGATCATGTCACACGTCATATGATTGTTAGTAGTATGCACTCACTAAGTCATGTCTATAGCACTGATTGTATTTGATTGGCTCTTTATCTCTGTATCTTATTCATGTCACGTCCATGTTGTCACCTCGCTTGAATGCTCATCGTTTAGTTTCAATGTCTGTTTTCACTTATTATAATAAATAATAAATCTCCACTTGCATCTGCCTCCTCTTCCAAACACATGGACACTTTATAGAAGATTTCACAATGCTTTGTGAGGCAAAATACTAACTCCTAAGAAAAGAAAAACCATAAATATAACAATGATAAATAAAACCTTTCTTTTCTTGTCTCATGCAAAGACAAATATACTTCATAAAACCTTAATATCACAGTAATACAACTGTGTAATATCACAGTAATATAACAGTAATAACTTAAACAGTGTATGCAATTCTTATTACAGAAATTTGGTATGGAAGCAGGCATGTATGCACCGTTATGTCAATACACACATTATAAAGACTCAACGTGTGACAACGTGACTGGATGAATCTATCAAACACTTATTACCATTAACAGATGTTTCCAATCCAGATCGCTCCTTGTCGTTATTACTGCAGCCATTAAAACTTTATTAATACATTTCTGAATATTTGACGACATACCTAAAGGATATAGTGAAATCTGGAATCCGAAATGTGTGGCAAATCTATTACTGTGTAACATACTAACACATAGATCAACTACAGAATTAAAACACTGTATATTATCAACATATTTAGGTGTTATATATTCTTTTTATAATGAAACGCATTTATATGAGAGCTAGATCTCTGAAGTCCTGGAATTGTGGCATGGAGCTGAAAATAGCACTGAATCCTCCGCTTCCTCCCGACGTATAGAACGTCCACAATCACATTATGGTTCATATTAGAGCCTGAGGCATATGTTCTAAACACACACACACATACCAATTCACATTTGTTTCGCATTCGGCACAGGATGTGACTCATCCACTTCTGATGTTTTAATTATAACCTGGCAAAAATCCGTTAGCAGACAAGAATCCCTCGGGAGATTTAGGAAGTCAGGAGGTTAGACGGATCGAAAATCGAGTGTGTTATTATGAAAGAGGTGATTGCTTAAAAAAATCATGTTTTAACCTAGCAGTAGTGGAATTACTGTAGAGACTTGTAGAGAAATATGACTTGCGCTATACGAGCTAAAGTCTTTTTGACGCCTGACCATCACACTCATACGCTGGACTGTTGCCACAGTGAAAGCGCACAATTCTTTGTGTGCTCTAGCTTTACAATTTATTACAACACTTTTTCGTCCACTTTCACTTTTATTTTGAAAGAAAACTAAGTAAATAATATGCTCACAAGTTTCATTACATATTATATAGCTTGAATTAGAATTATTTGACCCCCGAAATGCTGCAATGATCGTGTCTTTGTATAGCTCCGCTTCCTAGAGACACTCACACACAGCTTGTTATCGCTGTTATACCTCTCAAGTGAGAGTGATATTTAACTTTATTTGATGTTCTTTTTTTGGGTTCTTTTTTAATTGTTTTTCAAATTATTCTTTAAACTGCATAACAAATAATGTTTGCCTGTTGTTGATAAAAATAGAGTCATCAGTGTGCAAATGTCTATTGAGCCCAAAGCTGGTATTATGTACATGATATACTGTAGTAATTCACTACCTAGGGAACTAGACAGTTGATTGAGACACACCCCTTAATATTTTCTGTTTCGTTGTCAAACTTTTTCATAGTGCGTTCCACAGCCTTGGTCATCGTCAGTCTGTTTTTACTTTAGAGCTTCATGTTTATGTCTCTTATTTCACGGCTTTGGTTGCTTGTGTTACATACTTTCACTAAAACGCCACTTCTATCTGCTGCTTTCTACCCTCACAAAGTATCAGACATCTTTTGTACCGTTTTCTGTCCACAAAGCTTCACAATATAAAGAAATTGAATTTAAACATGTCCTTTTCAAATATGTTTTATACATCAGTGCTATTAATATCTGGCCTACAGGAAAACATGGTACTTTGGCGATTCATTCATCAGAATCGTATAGTAACATTAGTACCGTGATTTTGGAGCGCGACAGAAGGTGGGCGTGTGACAAAGTTGGCAGCAAGTTTCAGCTTTAATGCCAAACAGTCACATTCCTTGCCAAGGCAAGAGAGGTCTCCATATTTTAAGCTAAACAAAACGCTCTTATATTTCTACCCAGAAATGAAGCACTGCTCAGTAGCACAATGATGTGCTTGTGCTTTTTTGGGGGGAAATGTTTTATTGGGTCGGAAAGCCATATTTAACAAGAAAAGAAGTTTTTATAAATATGAATGAAGTCATGAGAAAAGATAAATAGTCAAGTTGCTTCATTTCTTATTACTAAGAAATGTTTGACGTGTTATTATTATTATTATTATTGTTATTGTTGTTGTTGTTGTTCATAATAAAAAAAATAATAATAATAATAATCATTCTTATTTTTTGAATGTTTGAATATAATTATTGATTGATTTTTTTACAAATTCAAGCAGGCGCTTCCTTCTCAGAAGTTTTTTCCTTGCCATTGTCACCTTTGGCTCACTCATTAGGGATACATTTAAAATTTATTTCTTTATTTCTGAACTGACATATTGATATATTTCTGTAAAGCCAAAAAAAAAAACACCTGGATTGAATTGTGGATGGACTTGGATTTGCATGTGTGTGAGAATATATGGCAGTATATCTCTAGTGCTTTTGCAATCTGAAACGGACCTGGATTAATAAGAGCTGTATAATTATCTAAAGCATAAACTCATTATAAAAGAATCATCTTTGGAAAAACAGGTCAGAAATTCAACTTTTCCAGAGTCTTTGGTTTCTTTTTTTCATAGAGGTAAAATGAGCTACTATATAATACTTGCTTGGATCCAGAGCCACTGCAACCACTAATGTCACCACTAAAACACTACTGGGAAATAGCACTTCTTTTAAAAGGGCCAATCCACCAGTGGGATAATACCATTTCACCACAGTTTCCTCAGTTTGGTCTGCCACACATATCTAGTATGTGCCTGCATACCCAATAATGAAAACCCTTTTAAAACCTTCTGAACTGTGAACACTGTCTGAGTTCCTGAATTTGGTTACAGAAATATTGTAGAAGGTAGACAACTTGCCAAAATTCTTGTTCTTGTCTCTAAAGCAAACACTTCTATCTTGCTGTCTTGACTGACATTTCAGGAGGTGCTGTTTTTACAATATAACTGGCTAAACAAATGGAGTCAATAAATCAAAATTCCTGTCAGCAGAAAAGCAGAAGACAAATGGTGTTTTGTTCTTGGGGCTCCTCAGTCATTTCAGGGGGGGAATGATATAACACCCTGCTGATAGATTAGCTCTCACAAAAACAACTAACAATTAGCCTAATAGCAGAACAGTCTCGCTAATGGAGTTTCATTTACTTTTTTTAAATACCATAGGTGTTAATGGTTTTTCCCACTGGAACATTTCAGGTCCAGCTGGTTCATTCGACGCTGATACATAACAGAGATCCTGAGCCATATAATATACTGCTCTGCAAATATTTAGCTTGTAGCTTTACAGTACGTTACTGGCAGCAGAGTTCATAGATACGACATCCTTACTATAAAAAAAAACTCACTGCTACAGTTTTTAGCTGCATTGCCAAATATGTATTAAATACTCCTAAAAAAAATCCTAACAATAAAACAAGTTAAAATATGAAATAATTAAAAGAACCATTCCATAATTCATATAAGAAATGGCAAAGGTACACGATAGGATGTTTCTGAAATGCACGGATAAGAAAGAAGAATGAATAATGAGCACAATACAATCAGTGGGTCCTTATGACTGTCTATTTTTTCTATCCAGGGGACACCATGGATGGGGTACAATCACACAACAGGGTCAATTTAGAGATGCCAGTCAGCCTACAGCACATTAGTATTTGTACTACAGATGAAACCTCTGAAACACAGGGAGATCTCATACACACACACACACACACAGGACTGAGGCATGAGTCAAACCCCCAACCCTAAACTGGTGACACAAACATGCTACCCACAAATCCACCGTGACCGTTGTCTATTTTTGAATCCAGTTGTCTAGTTTTCTAACATTAATTCATGCTATCATGCACTGTAAATCCTTAATCCTACTTTAATCTGTAAACATTTATTCAGAATAGTAAGCGAGCTGCAGTATTGTACAGTACAGTCTATTATAGAGACGTTTAAAGAAATCACAGACATCTCTTACAGTGTGCAGAAGACACTTGAGGAGAAGGCAGCAGTTCATATTCGGATGAAATGAACCATCTCATCACATCAACTTCCCTTTTTTTTTGCTCATAAAGGATTTTGCTCACGGATCAGGCTGAATCTAAACATTCCAATGCACTTTAATGATTTGTAGGAAGAAAATACGAATCAATTGACAATTTATGTACAGTATGTATATACACAGTGCATTGGAAATAATAAAACTCTCCTATGAGCCTGTGCAGTACAGTAGGATTACTTAAAGAGCTAATAGCCCAACGAGTAGGATCGCACATCGTGAAATATAGCAAACTGGAACAGAAATCAACTTCATTGCCTCGTATTTCATGAATCCTCACAAAATATCCCATAATATTAGTGTGTGAGTAAGGGAAGTTTCTTTTCATGACATTACTGATTGTATTGTCCAGGTTGTAATAGAGCTAAATGTGGAAAAGTTAAAAGGGGGCCAATACTTATGTAAGGAATATAACAGCTACAGGTATTCAATGTAAGAAATATTGTACAGAAATACGGTACAATAAATAGATGAAACCCAGGTGTGTTGTTGAAATGTTTATTTGTGTATGTTTTGTTTACTCGGTTTCAGTTTTAGCAACAGCTAGCTATCGTTGGAACAAAAAAAAACAAATGAAAAAAAAAATCATTTGATTTTATGGTTAGAATTTATTTACAATATTTATCTATCACAATGACAAAAATAGCGATGCTATTAACAAGCTATGCTAGCTGAGTAAAAGTATTAGTGGGTTGGATTTCTGTTCGAGTTTGCGTTGGGAAAATCATGTTCCGTGTTCATTTACCATTTGATTGAAGGTTGGTTATGAGTTCACACCCTTTGAGAGAATATAAAGCCATGCGTCGTTAGAGTTCTCCGGCCACTGTGTTAGGGCTTCAAAGTAGATCTTTGTGCTGGCTGTGCTGATGACCACAGAAAACAGTTTAAACCATTTGCTGTAATATATAATATAATTTCACCAAAAATGATGAATAGGGACATTTTTCTTCTTTTCATTTCTTGCAGGAACTTGTGATTTTGCAAAAAGAAATCCAGAAAACTCCATGATATTTGGAATTTTTTTTAATTACTGCAGAAATGTGGGGAATCTGACAAGACATGCCATGTGACATCATCACAACGTGTATTCTTTCTGAGCCCTCTTTGACACACATGTATGAAACATGATGTTTAGGGCTTCTCACTAAAGTGTTATAATAATTGCCTCTGGACACCTCTTACTGCAAACTAAGCGCACAAACTACTTCAAACACAAATTTAAGTAGATAAATATCATTCTGATCAACCCCAAATGTTTAATAACAAACACTGTTCAGTGTACGATAAAGCTCCGACGTTACTGAACTTTAGATATATCTCATAAAAATATTTTACGTGTTACTCATGCTTGAGGCTCAGAGATAAATCCAGGCTTCTTACTCCAAAGAAAAGAAAGAGTGAGCTGGACAATAGCCCTTTGACAGAGATGTGACCTGTCTCTTTTCTCCACTCTGCGTGTCTTTATGGGCCCCCTGCAGGGCTTCCGTCGTGTCCAAGCCTGAGAAGACTAGCATGAGAGCAGCGTAAATCAGGTTTGGACAGGCGTTTGGGACAAAAAAATCTATTTCTTATTGCACTCCCCTAAACCTGTAGCTCCCCTCTATTCACGCGCCTTGTTCTCCAATTCCAACCCAAGCTGTCACCTTTTTCTAGGGTGCCTCAGATGGCCTTACTAAGCAAGTAAGGGTGAGAAAATAGAGGGGAAAAGGGAAAAACTGGTGAATGCCAGTGAGAAAGAAAGACAGAGAAAACACAGATAGACAGCTCCATTGACACAGCACTCTCGCGTTTTCTTTAACAGCCTTATTAGCTGGTCTGTACGGGAGTGAAAGAGGACATTTCTTTTCTTAGAGGAAAAAGAGGCGAGCAGCCAGTCTTTCTTAGAGAGGGAGAACTGGAGAAAAAAAGCAGAGGTGAAAGCATATTAGCTGGTGCTCCCTCCCCTTTTCGAACCCACATGCCTCTGGTTTTAGGGGGGGAGGAGAAGAGGAGTTGATCTTGAAAAAGCTTTATCCAATGGAAGAGACAGCATGAAGAAGGAAAAAGGAAGGGTGAAAGTAGAGCACGGTAGGAGGCCTCCTTATCTCTCTGATATTTAGGGGCTTCTTGATAAAGGTGCAGACTTCCTCTAAAGTCTAAATACTCAAAGGTAAAGGCTCGTGAAAACTAGAACCCACCGATTGTGGCTTATTTTATATAAAGTTTCGTTCAGACATTGGTGAGGATACCCACAGTGCACATCTGCAGCCTCTGTATTATGAAGGCCATTGCTGTGCTGTTGTATCTGTAAATCCCTCTGGGGTTTTTTATTAGTTAGTGTTTGGGATACATCCCAATTTGCATAGGTTTACTGACCAAAAGACTTTACTTTCTCTCACAAATCAAACAAAAGACATGCTTTCATACAGGTGTCCATTATTTTTTCATTTTGCACATAGAACATCCTGAGGTAGGAAATGACATCATTACATTGCAAATTGCCACTTGAAAGGCACCGAAACCCATTTAGTTACTGGGTGCACTCTATACAAGGGTTAAATTTTAAAAGTCTTAAAGGAGGTTTGATTCCTCCTGCTTGCATGTTCTCCTTATACTTCAGGATATTCCTCTGGATATTCTGGTTTCTTCCCAAAGACCTCCACCGTAGGCTGATTGGCATCTATAAATTATGAAGTGTGTGAATGGATTCGTGCTCAGTTGATCCATATGATGGTTTGGCACTCCATCCAGTGTGTCTCCTTCCTCAAGTCCCCTGGGATAGGATCCAGGCTCACTGAGACACTATGTAGACTAAGCAGTACAGAAAATAGATGAATGGATAGAGGCTTGTTTCCTTTTTTCTAGCTAGAAAGCATACCAGTGACTACACTGGTAGCTAATTTGATTTACCAATCGAACGTTATTGTCAAAGCTTGAATAATAATTTTATTGTCATTATTGATTTTCTGCTATATTTTTCTTAAGCTTTTAAAACTATATTTTTTAATATATTTTTGCATTTATGTTCCTGACTTCCTGAGTCACAGGAAACAGTGGAGCTAGATGGATGGTGAAATGTGCCCATTTATGTGACTTAAATCCTGCTCTAATGCAGCTGCTTAGGATAGTGAAAGTCACAGCTCTTCATTTAAACGTGTCTTGTTTCACGTGACTCAGAATCTGTTTTTGTACAGATATTTGCAATATCACTAATAATTATTTCTACAATGAATGAACAGTCCCGCAAGGATTTCTTTTTTTTGTGATTCTGCAGCCAAAAATATTAGATTTTTTGCTGCAGATTCTTTAACAAACGCGTTTAAAAAAATATGAATTAGCAATACTCCTTTTAAACGTTTTTAAATCTTTGCAAAAATTGCAAACTATTAGAAGCTAACAATCCCACATCCGTTAAATTGGAGAACCGTGGTGTATATAATAAAACCAAATCATTCACAAAGGAATTGCAAAAATCAAGGCAGTTTGTGGTTCTGGTTGAATTTATAAAGGTTTCCTGTAGAAAGGCGTGCAAGCGGAACCATTTATGGAAGCTAAATCTCCTTAACTACCCAAAAAAACAAAACCGAAAACCCCAACAACAACTGTTTAAAAACACTTTTAAGAGTCTGTGTGTCCTTGTGGGAAACTCAAACCCAGTATGCAAATGTGCAGGAGGTAGAGTCACTAATTGGACGCGTTAAATATGTCACCACAAGGCGGCGGTGTTTTTAGTGAGAGTGAATCTCAGGAGGTACTGCAGTGGGACGAGGAGGAGGAGGAGAGGAAGAGGAGGAGGAGGTCGGGCAGAGTTTGCAGTCTGGCCTCTGCTCCACTCACTCTACTAAACTCCACTCCACTCCAGCACTACATCACTGGTGCGTCGCTGATGGAGCGCACTGCTGAGGGGTGCTGGACTTTCTGAGATTTTTCATTGGCGGACGGAGTCCAAAAGCTCCAGTCAGGAAACGTGTCAGGTTTCAGGGAGCGGGTGGGGGAGTGACATTTCTTCAGGGGGAGAGCAAGAGAGAGAGAGAGAGAGAGAGCGTAAGAAGAAGGAGGAAAAAAAGCCCCAAGCTTGACAAAAGCGTATGAGAAGACGAAGAAGGTCCTCGGAGACTGGGAAGCGCTTTGGAGTTCAGTGACTAGTATGAGCTCAGAGTGTGTGTATGCGTGTGTGTAATGCGTGTAGAGCGTGTTTACTGTGCGCGTGTGTGTAGGAGGACGTCGAGACAGCCGCTTTTCACACGTTTTAAAGTGTCTGTCTTTGGAGGAGCGCAGATATCGGACCATCTGAGAAATCCAGGAGGATCTGAATTTGTGCAAGGACGTGAAGGACTCTAACGGAGGAAAAAAAAACTTCATTCTCTTTTTGTTTGCCTTGTTGCTTCCCAAATCTATACGGACGGATAAATAATAATTAAACAAACTCTTGCGGATTTTTTTGCGACGCTCCCATCTGGCAATGCTGTTCGCTGCATAGGATCAGTGATTTCTTTGGTTGCGGCTTTATTTGTTTTTTTATATATATATATTTTTGTGCTACTGTTTTTTGCCGACTTGTGGAATTTGGAATAGTGAACTTTTGAGTGAAGTTGGGGGAGAAAAAAAGAAGTCGCTTGTTTCACTCGTTCATGCGGATTAAGAAGCTCAGCGCTCCGGGCCGCAGGAGTAAGTGTCGGGTTTGGGGTGATGTGTTTTTTTTTGTACGGAAAGAAAATCACAAACCACAGATTGCACGAGAAGTGATTTGAAAATGTTCAGGACAAGTGTGTGTGTGTGTGTGTGTGTGTGTGTGTGTGTGTGTGCGCGCGCGCTCTGTTTTATGAGACGCGGTCCGGCCTATTGCTAGTTGGGACTCAGTTTAATAGTGGGAAATATTTCAGCATGCCCAAGAACACAAATTGCTTTTGAGATTTCTTTTTGTTTTAGATGGGAGAAGTCTGATTTTGCATTTGGATCTAATAGTATGAGTGTTCTAACTACTGCTGAAATAAAACCTGGAATGACGGAATTAGATCAAAATGTAACATTTTAATTGGCGGCTATGTTTACACAAACAAGCAAACAAACAAACAAACAAGAAGAACGCGAAGGACAGATTTATTTTTGTTGTATAGTCTACGCTTTAGGTTGCGTGAGAAGTGATTTTTTTTTTTGAGTAACGATTTTTTTGCGTTTTAAGGTTGACTTTTAACCAGGTATTTGTGATCAATATTGGAGTAAATAAACAGTGACTATAAATAGTTATAGTCGCCAAAGTGAACCATAAACATTAGAGATCGCTCGGCTTTTGCTTTAACTAAATGCATGCATTGCATTGTGTAGAAGCAGCCCTCGTAAATCTCTGAGCGCTTTCAGTGAGATTTCATTGTGAAAATGCAAAGTGATTAGAATTTGAATGGAACACTGATGATGAGCCTTTAGATTAGTTTAGCTTGTTTCCATTGTATGCAAAAACATAAATCAAGAGGTTTCCATTAACATGCTGGAGGTAACTGCGTTAAGGCGCTTTAGTGTATATTTATTTGCAAAACAGTACGAGACTAATGTGTTATTCTGATACACTTAAGTGCTCGACAAGAATATTACATTGGTTTAAAAAAAAAAAAGCGTACACCTTTGCTTAGATTCAAAACGGTTCAACGTTTCAGTAGTTGGTAGTATAGAAATCTGGGTCTGTGTAAGCAGAAAGGTGAGATATTCCCCGGCTGCTTCACACTGACTGTAAGAATCCAGATGATATCACACTTTTCAGTGTTTTGGAGTCATTCGCCACGTTTGCCCTGATTGTGCAGTAACGGATGAGAGTAAACAGCTAATCAATGGCGCGCAGCTGGACTCGTGCACGCGCTTGGAACCGCAGCTGGACGGCCTCGAGAGTGCCGCGCGTGCCCGCGCATCTCACAAACTTAAAACCCTCACGGACTACGCTTGAAGCAGTCTAGCAATTAGTGTGTCAAAAAATAGCGCTCCACGAACAATATTCTATTTCTTTTGTTGTAGCTTTTTTTGTTGTTGATTTTTACACGACAGAACAGACCTGCTGTTCTGTGTTTAGTGTTGCATTGTGTGGTTTCGGACATAGCAGTCATTTTAGAGCAACTTACGTCACACAGCAAACCAGCGCTAAACTCGAATCACTGGTTTAATAAATTAGGTGATTCAGACCATTTACTAAAGTGCACTAATGTTTGACAATTTTGTAGAAAAAACTCAGCCCCAGAAACTTTACTAGCAGATCTGATGACTGATCTTTTATCTGAAAAGTTTGTGTTTCTCTGGAATTTTTTTTTTGCAATAAACGCATTTACTATATGTGAGACATATCAGAGAAAAGCTCGTTTTATCGAGTTACTTCCAAATGTTAGTCTACTAGTTATTAGAGATGTAAATGACTTCAGTTAGAGTTTGTCAAGCAGAAAGAAAATCTTTTTTAATTCTCTATAGAAATCATTCAGGAGAAACACACCAACCAACCAAAAAAAAAAAAAAAAACCTGGATCCTACCAGTCTATTTATGGTGTGTGGCTGTAAAACAGTAGTGAGATTAGTATGAGTACTTTGGTATGTGTGTGTGGAACAGCTTGTTTGACAGCATTTAGCTTCATGGGACACGCACACACACACACACTCACACACACACACACACACAATTGTAAATGAATTAATTTTGCTCAGTTGGACACACAACCCTGTTATAAAATACCCA
>JAOTRN010000041.1:5812228-5827545 GCA_028566695.1 Bagroides melapterus | reverse complement strand
CACACACACACACACACACAATTGTAAATGAATTAATTTTGCTCAGTTGGACACACAACCCTGTTATAAAATACCCACATCCATAGAAAAGCATACAATGTAATGAAATATCATGGCTTCAGGATCAAAATACAGGGACCTCATGAACAGGATGTGGATACATTTCTGTAGAAAAACTGCAGCCATCACGTCTCTGACTTTGCCTCTTGTTTTGCTTTGCCGCAGGTGATCAGATCCTTCCAGTGAGCTTCAGTTCATGAGCTGCCGTCTGCAGTTCATGGTCGGGTGGAGGCCCTCAGATGGGATCAGTGTCCAGGGGGAGGTGGAGGAAAGGGGGATGGGGAGGTGTGTTCGTCACTGACGCCATGCCCACCTGGCCATGGCTTTTGGTTGCGGTCCTGCTGATGAGCCTGGCATCGTCTGTCCGGGCACGGCCACCCATTGTTCCCAGCGAAGAGGAAGAGGCAGCGGTTGCTGACGGTGAGTAAAGCTGGACATGTGAAAGGATGACTTAAAAAGTTTCAGTAATGAATCCTATCGGTTTATGATATTACAAATGCAGAGAAATGCACAAAACCTGGGCTACAAAACCTTTTCTCACATCAATCCATTTTAAGAAAGGTAAGAACGAGGTGGAGGGAAATATCACTTGGAAGAACAGCTCATTTGCAGACCAGGACTGATTTTTTGCTCGAAGTGTGTTTCTTGTTTTGTTGGAAAATATGTTGAGCCTGAGGTGGGATCTGAAATGGTTTGACCAAACGTTATAGTGTGAGGTTTACGAGTTCTTAATCTTCTGCTGCATGTGTTGCATGAGCAACTCTTCACGTGCCAAAGAGAGTTTTGATGCCATTCCTTGAACTAGATTTGACTACCCAAAATACCGGTGTCTTGTTTGTCTTTTCTTCTCTTATTTTCTCTCCCAGTCTTCAGTCTAAATTTAATGACGTTCTGAGCCATGGACCACACACATACCTGTGAGCTGGCATGCTAGCAGCTCATAGTTTGTTTGGGAGGAAAATAAACCGTGCTTGTTCTCAGAAGGGAGTGACACTGAGACAAGAAACAGTTTCCTTACGGGATGTGGATTGTCTGAAAGTATTCCTTTTAAAGTCTCAATGATCATGCTAGGAAAAAACAAAACAAAACTGAACATAACACAAAATCTGACTTTTGGCTTTGTTTCTGCATGGCTGTTGCTGCACTGCATGTCTAGAATTGGTAAGAAGAATTGCTGTCAGAGTTCATTTTTAGCGACGCGTCTTTCCCAGCAGGTGATTATAGGTGTGATTATAGTTGCTGTGCTGGTTAAGTCAATTCCTGGTGCTTTAATCACAATGTTAATTAGAAGGAGGTCTGACAAAGTCGTTTTAACCCCTTTCAACCCCCTGTACCTAAGCCTAATCTAAACGCTCTTTGCCCTTAGGGGTGTAAAACGTCAGTCGTCTTAAATGTCTTAAGCAAAAGCCTCGTCCCACATGATATCCAGCCATTTAATGACAAAACTTACTAAGACGATTTGCACTTCTTTTTTCCAATATCGTCAGAGAGTATAGTGGGTCATATGATAAACAAGTAAGTGTTCAACACAAAGTGGCATGTGCTGTGGAGCTTTTTCACACTTCAGTAAGTTCATAATCCTCAAGCAGTTGAAAGAGCACGTAGGCGTAAAGAAATAGCAATTTAAAAGCTCTAAAACAAGTAAAAAGGAATGTGCTGTGTTGTCTTGATTGCATGAAGAAGAAAAAAACGGTGTGTGATGGTTGTGAGTCTCATGTGAGTAGTTAAGTATCATGTTAGCAAGCTACAGCCAAGTCACCTGCGCGCGCACACACACACACACACGGCATGGAAAGACAAACTTTTAGACTTGTAATAGGTCTCAGGAGAACTGTGCCCACCCTGTACTCACACATATCCTCTGGAGCTTCACAGGGAGATAATGTGATAATGTATTGGCACCTGCCTTCTTCAGGTATTTAGATCTGCTGCTACTTTGCATTTCATTTTCCATCAAAAGTGTAACACTAGAAGCTCGTCTGAGTGCACCCCGGATTCACTTAAGTTATGCATCGGCTCGCCTGCTGTGCTCCAGCTGTTTCACCTCTTACTAAACTCCAAGTTATTTCCAAACATTGTTTTTTTTCCTTGCTGTCAATTTTTTTATTTCTAAGATTTATGAAGAATAATCCGAGTCATGTGTTAGTTGTTGGGAAGCAGTAGAAGACTAAGAAGAGCCCAGCGTGGAAGGGTGGGAATATGAGAATTACTAAAATGCACAACAGCTAAAACTCTAACAAGGTCTGGAGTTACTTCAGGATCAAAGTTTCTTCCTTCTCGTCTTGGTTGATGTGCAAAAAAACAAAACCAAAACAAAAAATAAATAAAACCGCAATTGCCAAACCAGATCCCAGAGCTTTTTTTTTTTCCAAATCAATTCTTTGGATTCGATTTCTTATAAACGCAGTGAAAGTTCTGTCTCAGACTGAATAAAACAATGCTTTCAAAATCCTGGGATGGAAATCTTACCTAGCTCCCTTAATCTGCCTCATTTTACCCCTGCCGGTCTGTCTGTAACTCCGTAACTCCTCCCCTTTGTTGAACCAGAATGTTCCCGCTAAATTCTAGTAAGCTTTATAACCTGTAACACCAGTGCAAAACACACACACACACCAGAGTAATCAGAGACACTGATCGCTGCTTCGGGTTTAACAAAAAAAACAATTAAACCTTTATAACCTTTTTTTCTTTCTGTTTTATAAAATGCTAACAAATATTTATGCCAGTTTAGATTTTTTTGCTGCAATTTTTTCCTGTAATTTTTTTGAATCGTCGTTGTTTTTATTTTTAATTGAAACCATGTCCATTGAATTGCGACAGAATTTTCTAAGTGTATTTTAAGAGCTGGAGAAACCCTCAGTATCACATGAAAAGGATTACACTCCGGGCTTCCGTAGAAGGACCCGATTGCTGTGTTAATCCTGAACACCATTTGAATCATTATTACACTAGACTGCAGCTCTAAAAGTATCTTCTCATGCCTTGAAGACACTGTCTCTCTGGACAGCTGCAGTTATAGGTGTTGTTTGGTAGCTGTGGACGAGGACGTTAATAGCCTGAGTTATTTTATAGTGTTGTCTGATGGTGTGTCCGTGCTAAGGTTTGAAATCACAATTGGCGAGTTAACCGTACCGTGTGACACCTGCCTCCAATAAACATGTTGCTCATGTTTGCTGGGCACAGCTGGCAGATGTTGTGGAGGGGGGGAGCTGTGACCGTGTGACCAGGAAATGGAAATGTTTGTAAGTTTCTTATATAAACATAGATGTAGTTATATTCATGCAATAGCACAAATTTATTACTGGTGATTGGTGATGTCATTGAAATCTATGCCCAACATTGGTCTGGGCTGTTTTCGGTGGGAAAATTGTGCAATGAGAGGACTCTGGGGAGGCCTCAGATTATCGTCTGGAAGACGGTTGCCGTGGACGCCCCGAGAGATTTGTGCCCTTTGGCTGTGCGTGCATTGTCCTGACGATAAAGCCGGCAAAAATTAGAATTTGAAAAGGCGTTTGGAGATTAGAATGGAGAAGTTGTTGGGGATGGGGTGGGGGACAGAGAGAAAAAGGTAGAGTCTTACAATCTCAGTGGCCTATTGGGAAAAGAAAGGGTGAGAAAATGAAGAAGGAGGAGATGTAAAAGAGGAACTGGAGCTTGGTTAGGTTAGGTTAAGTTAAGTTAAGGTTTTGGGGGGTTAGGGGGGTTGGGATGTTTGTGTTTAACTTCACTTTTAAATGGAAGTGTTATGATTTTGTCGAGTATCAGTGATGTGGGAATGAATTCCAGAAACACACTATGAGGAGTTACGTGTCCGCCTGGAACGTGGGTTCAGTTTCTCGATCGATTCTCCAGCATCCTAGTGAAGGAGTTTGATGTGAGAACTGGATGAGATGATTTAGATGAAGCTTAAACGACATGTTGCTCCAGAGGTGCAAAGCAGAAAAGAAGAGGAAGAAGATGAAGAGCAGCCATTACACCTGTCTGTATAGTGAACACACTTCTATTTTCTCTCCTGAACTCTTGCTTCCCTGGAGGCTGTTTTCTTTTCCTTGTAGTGTCAAGCTAGCATCTGTGTAAAGGTATTGATGTCTCCTTGTGTTTTCCCATGAAGAATGAGAAAATCAGAGGACGGCAGGGGGTCCAGGCAGGGTGCGGGACAGAGTCATGGGGTCATGAGGGCAGGGGTGAGAGGTGACGGAAGTATAAGAGAAGGCGTTGATGGCATAGAACAGATGCGGCGGGTTTTGAAAGCAGGAAACAGACATGACGAACGTTTAAAGAGGATAAAAGAAAGAGAGTTGTTGCTATTTTTGCTGATATTGTAATCAGCTGGACTGAGAAAAGTCAAGCGCCTTCTCATTTAAAAAAAAAAAAATTTATTGTTTATGAAAAGTGATCCGAAAAAATATCTTCTGGAAGTATTTTAACCACGGAGGGCTTGTATGATCTTTCGCTTTTCTGCCTGCTTTCTGCTTTTCCCTTCCTTTAAATTGTACGCTGCTAGAAATCCCACGTCTTTTCCCCTCATACCGCTCTCTCCCTTTTTTTTTATACCTCCCAGACAAGCAGCCTTTCTCACTAGGTTTAAGCTCACTTTCCAGTAAGATGCATGACTATGATGTAATCCAGGTATTCGAATTCTCTCTTGGTGAATCCGACGTGACAGGGCTTGTGTCCGATGTTTCGTCCGTCTCTCCTAAATGTCCTCAAGATCATGCCACAAAAAGTGTGTTCTTAGTCCTCCTAGACTATTGTGCGCCAGGATAATGAGTCTCAGGTTGGAACAGACGACGTGGATCCGTGCCGTGCTCTTTTATTTTTTTCCCGAATTCGCCTTTGATCGCACAATAGAAGGAAGCACACAAGCGAATAACAGTTAACTAACCGCTCACCAAACACGGGCCTCCGGAAACATAAGGCGCTGAATACAGTTCCCATCAATCAACTGCCACATGACCGTGCAGTCGAAACAGCCAGTTAAAAAACAGGACTTAATTATTTCCGGAAAGAAGGAAAGCAAGGGAAAGGCAGAGGGAGGAGAAAAAAAAGTAACAATAAAGTAACTGTACCTGTGTGCGGCAGTAAGCCTGGAAGGTTTAGATCGTCACGCACGCTCCCCCTGCCCCCTTCAGTCCCGAGTGTGAAGTGATCTGGCTTTTCCCCCGTTTTTCAGAGAAGGCTGTTACGGCTCACATAATAGCGCAGGAATGTCGCTGAGAGGAGAGGCGTGCAGGAAAGCCCGGGAGTGCAGGCCGCACCTTTAATTAGTGCCTCGTCTCATCAACAAGTTCCACCATGCTTTTTTTCCTTCACTTCTACAGGTTTAACATATCCAGAAATACCTTTAGTTGCTCTGAGCTCTTTCTTTCTTTCTTTCTTTCTTTCTGATCCTGCGTTTGAAATCTTTGTATAACTTCTCACATCTTTTCAACCTGTACTTTGCAAATGTTAAACATTTTAGCCCAAAAATGTCATTTGTGCCTAAGGCATCTATGTTCAGCATTGAATTTTTTTGTCCTGTCAGAATGCACAGTGGTGGTTAATGTCTCCTATGAAAGTAGACACCTTCTACTTTAAGAATTTGTAGCTTTTAATAAACATTTCTCTATATTTCCACACAAATGTTTCTATCTTCAAAGTAAACGCGGATATCAAACCCACTCCTGTTCTCTGAGATGCCCCAAGTGCTTTGTTCATAAGAGTCTAAAGAGTAGAGTCTAAGAGTACTAAAACTCTGTGTAAAGTTATCCAACACAGGTAAAGACTGTGACAGAGGACTCACACTGAAAGCCAACAGTATCCTGACTCATTTCTACCAGACCTGAGGCGATAAAATGATTCGCTGGATTTTACTGATTGAAAATGTTCCTTAAGTCGATAAACATTCTCTTCAGAAAACTGAGCAGAACATTTTTCTTTCCGCTCGACTTTTCCTTTTGAAGGTGCTTTCGTTTTCCTTTGTCGATCTTCTCTGTTAATTAAGAAGAAAATGTCACTTCCTGCGTCGCTTTGCTCGTATGCAGCATTGTTTAACGCTTCATTAACGGCGATGATGGATAGCAGAAACATTATAAGCGCTTATTACGTATTTTTTTTCATGTTTGTCTTAAGTTGTCTTGAAATGAATAACAGATGGTGGAGTAGAATCTGATTTCCTGTCGACTCTACAAGTATAAATTGCACATAATTGATCAAACGAATAAAGCAGGATTGTGGACTTTTGGACATTTGGTAAAGGAGTGGAATTGACAGGAAGGAAAAAGAAAACCAAAGACTTGTAAGACAAGTGGAATAAATACAGAGTGATTTCTCTGTGTCCAAATCATCTTACGATTCTCTTTACATATGACCACATTCATAAAAAATTTCTATGTGGATGTAGTTAAATAAGATTTCGTTTCTAGGGCTGCAGCAATACAATAACTGATATACGCTGTTCTGGAAAGTTCTTTCTTGATTGCAGACCAACAACTTATGTCTTTAAGTAAAGGAAAATTTACTTATGGATTATGAATTCGAGTATATATACACGCTAGAAGTCTGGAAGATGTAACTGGATCTCCTGAACAGCACAGTTTAGGAAGCAAAAGTAGCGTGTTTGAGAACTCGAGTACTTCAGAAGCTTCAGAAGATAATTTTCGGATAAGATCTCCTATCGAAATGTAGTCCTATATATCTATAAATATATTTTTAATTTTGCAATTGTTACACTTTCAAAGACTTTTTTGCAAAGGCGGATTTTATTCTGCTGCTTTTGAGATAGAATTGATTATCAAAAATGAGCAGCCTCAGTCCGTTTGGTTGCCTCGATTTGTTTGCTTTTTTCTTTGCACTTCTGTCTTTCATTTCACAGCTGGCTCATGATGGTGTTCTCATGCTTTTGCTTGTTTTCTCTCTCATGTCACCCGGACTTAGTATTCCTTTATTCCTATGCACTCTGTCTCACTTGCTTTCTTGTCTTTCCTCGCTCGTCTCTTTCCCCTACCCTTGCTCTGCAGAGCCTCCTGTCAATTCCGAGAGCTCTAAGGCCACCGTGTGCTCGGTGCACCCAGGAGACATTGTGAAGCTGAACTGCCCGCTGCCCGAGGCAGCTGCCATCGTGTGGACCAAAGACGGCACGTCGCTTATTCCAGACAACCGTACGCTCATTGAGCGTGAGCAGCTGCACATCCGCCATGCTGCACCGACTGACTCTGGCCTATACTCATGCCAGGCAACTGGCGCTAAGGCCACCGATGCGGTTTGCTTCCTTGTTAATGTCACAGGTGAGACGCCACAACCCGAAAGAGAACTCTAACCACCAGGCTACGATCCCGATTCGGCAAAACTGTCAAGATGATTTTGGTAGGGTTCAGCGTATGTTTCTCTTTTGGCTGATCTAAAACCCCCATTTAGTGTCATTGAAGTGACACGATTTTTTTTCCGGAGTTTGACATCATCGTTTTGGACGTTGCTAGGTGCGAAAGTTCGTAGTAGTACAAGGAAAGCTTCTTTTAATACGTGGAATGCTAGATTTACTGTCTGTTGTCTTTAGCTGTGCTGTTTCTGGACATTCCATTTCCAATTTTCCAATAGACTAAACATGCAACTGCAATCTAAAATAAACATTCTTGGAATGAACGTTTTTGAAATACAAGTAGCTTTTGTAGCAGTAGCATGCTAATGCTTCTATTGCCAACACTGTTTCTTGATTTGTTAAGTAGCTGAAGTAGTATTGCATGAATGTAGAGACCGAGCTGTCAAAGCAGGACGGTTACAGTTTTGCCGGTGCTCTTGCAGATACCATCTCATCCGGTGATGATCAGGACGACGCTGAGAGATCGGATGATGTCGGGGCAGACACCGAGCAGATGCGTGAGTATCTGTGGGGGATTCACTCATTCAAGGTATTAGTGTTGGGGCAGGGAAAGGTATCTGAGCGGTTAGTTGTGACTGAAAGGTTGTGAGGAAGTGTTCAGATATGGTTCAGAAGTGCCTTTAGTAAGGCCTCTAACCCTCAGTTCCTCAAGGAGTACTGCACAGTGTCTTATCTCAGCGTCACTCCGTATTGGGATATTACAGCAAACATACGTTCCTGTGGATAAACAAAAGGACTAAAATGTCTGTAAATAATAGCAATCATTCTACTGTATAGATTTTCTTGCCCAGTCTTTCCTGCCTGAACAAAGAACAGATCTTTCTTGTTATTTTCTATGAAGTTGGTTCATGTTATCTTTTGTCACAGATTCATCATTTTTTCACCTCAAAGTGTGGTAGGTCTGTTGATAGAAGAGCATTTCAGTGCAGTTGCTTGTCAAGCGATTGTCACCAAGCCTTTTTAGACTCCTAGTAGAGTTCTGGGTAATGTCAGCTCAGACACATTCCTGGCATTCTTCTTCTGTTCTTTTCGTCTTTCTCCTACTTTTTTCTGTCAGGTAGCTTGGCTGAGAGGGGCCTGTCAGCTAGATTTGTCCATTATGGAAAGCACCCATCTGCTGTGTGTTATTTACCTGAAGAGAGATGTGTTTTGAACCATTTAGGCTCAGAGTGCAGACAGGAAGTAACGTTGTGTGCCGGTGTGGTCTGCTTTGACATTTATCATGTATTGTGATAGAAAGCAGGAGCCTTTTAGATCTATTTGAATTTTAAAGTAGAAAGGTAAAATAAAAGCAAGGAGAGGATGTTGATCGAGGTTGGGACAGAATTATTTCCAGAACATATCTTATTTAGAACACACTGTTTTAAAAACAAAGCAGTATCTGTTCTGGCACTTCATGCAAATTTGGCGTCTTTCACCAGTTTAAAACGGCCTGTTAAAAAGTGGAGGGGTGATGGTGGTGGGGGAGATGTGGCTGGGGGAGGAATGAAACCATAAGCCTTTTTAACTAGCAAGCTCTGGTTTGGATCAGGACCAGTACTTGTCTGTGCGTGTGTTGTTCTGGCCTTTGGTGGAGGATAGAGGTGGTAGTTAAGATAGGGAGGGAGGGTGTGGGGAGGGAAATATTGCATGACGATGGATGGGGGAAGTTTGGCAATGTTTAACAGTGCGCTTGAGGCAGTTTTGTGCTTGATGGTTTGGAACGGTGCCTAGCCGAACCACTAAGAACTCGTTACGGAGTGGGCCTCAGCAGCAGCACCATGCTAGCATATCTTCTTACTCTCAATACTGTGCTCCGTTTTGTGTATGGCCATTTCTGCTATATTGAAAGAGACATCCCTGGGCAAAAGGCTTTTCTGGTTGCTTTTCTTGTTAAGATGGAGGTGGGCTGCTGAGATCTGTGAGGTCCTCATACAGGTTTTGAAGAGTCTTTGTTCACTTTTTTAAAAATCTGTTGGCCCACTAGCTTGGGAATCAAAGTAATATATAGTATTAATTGGATATTATTAATATATTTTTGTTTTGATTTTCATTGTTTGATTTGTTCATATGTCAGGTATTTGTAACAAAAAGTGAAGATCAAGCCACTGAATTAGTGGGTGGGTGTAGAAGCTTTCTCTGGGGTTTGGGAGGGCAGCTGCTTTGAAATGTGGCATGTCCGGGCAGGGGCCATGGGAACACAGCCCTGCCACCCTTCTTGCCCAAGGGTCATCCTGTTCAACCTGTCTTTAAATCTTTGACCACTGAGCATCTAAGCATTACAAGATCTTTAAAAACATACTGACAGAAAGATACCAGGTGTCCTGTTGGTCTGCAGGTCAGGCAGGTCAAAAGGTTAGACGAAAAAGAAAGAGAGATAGTGAGAAAGGAAGAATCCTGCAGAGATGATGAGACCAACAGGAAGGAGGTAAAAACTTTGGTTGCATGTGGAGTGAAGGAAGATCTCAGAGAGAGAGAGTGAGAGTGAAGGGAAACCAATTGGCATGCCTTCACGCTAGAAGGAAGACCTGTGTTTACATGTTTGGTATCAAGTTATGTCAGACCTTTCCGGTTCACACACACCAAGATCGGCCATATATGGTGAGTTGTAGTAATTAGGACCATTCCATATGAGGCAAGATCACTGCTGCTGTATGAGTGCAATTATTCACGTTTTAATCATCCACGCAATGGTTTGAAAAACATCATGATGCTTTGAATTTGAAACTACTTGAGAGAACCCAAGTCCACAGGAGGGAAAAAAATGACTAAAGTGTATCCAGAATTTGAAAGTAGAAGGCTAGGAATATGGGAAGTTTATTCCAGTGTTTGGTTTCAAGTGCTGACGGGGTCTCTGAAAGGAATGTGGACGCAGAATTTCATCAAAACCACATGTCCTTCCGTAGTGTTCCCTTCTATGTCCCAACTAACCACCCCACCATCCACCACACTTTTTTTTTGCTATGCTCAGAACAGGAGCTACATTCCTAATGAGTTGAAAAAGAAACTGTTCAGCCCCAGCAAAGGAAATCAAACTGGATGGTTCTTCTTGGCAAGCGTCCCTTTCTTACACCCTCACCTCCTCTGGCTGTTTTTTCCCCTCTTCTTTCTCTGAATATCATGTTCTAGAGGGAAAGCAAATATGGTTTTATTTAAGCCGTTTGGTGTGAATTGCACGGTGACGCTGGCTACAATGGGCTTTGTTGTTAAGCCGATCCAGGAGTGTGAATAACAGTTTGGATTTACCTTCTTGTCCCCTTTGGCTTTGGCCACTGCTCTCCTGGTGCTTCTGCCAAGCTTGTAGGAACAAACAAAACGTGTATTTATGTGTCTTTTTAATCGGCTGTCAAGGTCATTTGCAAAATCACATTTCATCTGGATTTATTGGAAGGTTCTTCACAGTTCAGACGCACTTCGTTAGCTTGAAAGGAGAAATGATGTTTGTACCGAAATGTACTGCTTTTATAAAAGAAATAAATTATGTAAATAAATTATTAGCATCTAAACATCTAAGAAGAATTGGCAATAGTTGGCTGATTAGATTGTCGATTGTCTATTGATAATATCCTTGATATATATTAGTGGAAACCCTATTTGCAACACAATCTGGAAGACCTGAAAATCTGTGTTCTACATAATCGCATCATATTCTAAAAGATTTCTCAGCAAGCAATGCTAGCAAGTGATTGGGACACCTCCTTTTTTGCCCTTAGGTGCGCCACGATGGACCTCACCAGAAAAGATGGAGAAACGGCTACATGCTGTACCAGCAGCCAACACAGTGAAATTCCGATGTGCTGCAGTGGGGAACCCAATTCCGACGCTACACTGGCTCAAAAACGGACGATCTTTCCGACCTGAAGACCGCATGGGTGGCTATAGGGTAAGACTAACACTTAATAGTTTCTTCTTCATTCACTATTCCCAAACACAAGCACACTACACTTCACAAACACAGTTAGAGAAAGAGACGAGGTGAAATGAATGTCGATAAGAAATCAGAAATGCTAGTAAGGCAGCTTGTTTCCATTTTAATTAAAGTTCTGTCTGAACATTCCTCTGAATGTACCCAAGGTGAGGTCCCTGGTGTTAACAAACAGTCAAAAGCGCTGTGCTGATGTCTGGCCCTGACTCGACTCGACCTTTCTGTTAATGTTTAATAGATTTAACTGGAGCATTTTTGTTGGCCAGGTTTCCTCAACTAGTGCTTGCTGGACCAAAATGCAGAGATCTAGTTCTGAAACTCATATTTTTAGTGTTAGAACAACATGAACTTCATAGATTCATAGATAACTTCTTAGATTGTATAAAGTACAAGCTTTCTTCAGATGAATTGTTATATTGCGAATGTGTTCTGGTAACTTTGGTTATTGTTAACGCAGCATACTACAACTTCTGTTTTGATCAGTCACTGAGCACAGGGTGCCATTTTAATCTGCATGTTAACAAATAAAACGGTCCAACAAATCCTGTGGTGCACCTGGAGAGAAACTTGTTATTTCCCTTTTTTTTCTATACCATAGCAAAGATTATGGTATTGAAAGTAAGAGCAGGAAAGAAGAAGCAGGACACAGGTTGGATTTAGAACGTGGTCTGCAGTCACGAGAGTCACATTCCTAAGGTGGGGGTTCACGCTCTGAGTTGTCTGTCAACGCGACGCTATTGCTTTTCCCATGATGCTCTTGGCTGGAAAGCTCACCTCACTGGCAGGCTTGGAAAAAGTCTTGACCCCCCACCCTTCTCCATTAATTTACTTTCTCCGGCAGTTTCATTAATATTGCTAGGAACTTATTTTTCATGGAATACTAGTAAGTTTGGTCTATAAAACAAATCCATTTATGACTGACATTTCAAATGGAATTTTTTTACTGAATAAATACTGAGTGCATGCCACTGGAGTACTGAGATAGTACAGAGTGAGTTCAGCACACGGAGTACTAATGAAGTGAATACTAAGTGAGTACTAAATGGATACTGTTCAATATGAGTACTGAATGAATATATTATTGTTTAATAGGAGTACTGAGTACTGAATGAATATATGAATGTACAATACTAGTACTAAGTCAGTATGAGTAGTTAGTACTAAATGAATAAATTATGGCCTAATTGGAGTGCTGAATGAATATATAATGGTTTAATAGGAGTACTGAGGCAGGATGAGTACTGAGTACTGAATGAATATATTATTGTTTAATAGGAGTACTGAGTCCGTATGAGTAGTGAGTAATGAATGAATATATTATTGTTTAATAAGAGCACTGCCACACCATGAGTTCTGAGTACTGAAGGTAATATTATGAGTACTGAGGCAGTATGGCTTTAGTTCTGAGCACTGGATTGCAGGTAATACTGAGACAATAGTGAGTACTAAGTACTGATTTATGCTTCTTCTGCAGGTCCGACATCAGCACTGGACTTTGATCATGGAGAGTGTGGTTCCTTCTGATAAAGGCAACTACACCTGCGTGGTGGAGAACAAATATGGCTCGATCAACCACACCTACACCCTGGATGTAGTTGGTGAGTACGTGTGTGTGTATGTTCCGCTTTCTGAGGCTTATTATACAGGTGTGCCTTGATTGAGTCTGTGCATGAGTGTGTGTGTGTGTGTGTGTGTGTTTGTGTGTTTGTGTGTGTCAGTGTGGGTCAGGCAGGTGCAGGTGGACTGCATCTCAGTGGAGGGAATGTTGTTACACTGATGCTAAATGCTAAATAAGGCAGTTTGAGTAATGAAACTCAGACATGAGCAGGTGTAGCTGTGTGTGTGTGTGTCTGTCAGTGAGTATGTGATATTGGCCCCAGATGAGCATGATGACATGGATAACAGGTTGATCAAAGGATTCGAAATGATCTTTATGTTTAAATAAAGAATCATTTCCTACATATTTACAATATCTGCAATATAAATGAATATATACTGTATGTTTAATGATAAAATCATTAGTTATTTAGTATTTCAAGCATTCTTCCAAATTTTGTGAAAAAGATTGAGGTGGGTCATTTTGACCCAGACAAAACCAACGGACTAAACAAGCTCACTGAAGAATTTCGAGTATGTTTAAGGTCTAGCCTGTATTTGTCCAAGACCACCAGAGTGTTTTTATAGAGCAGTATAGATAGTAGTACCATACACTTGCAGTCGAAAGCTGAGACAAATAAACCGCTCCTATTCATGGCCATGCACTCGGAGACGTAAAAGCAGCCTTTCAAATTGCAGTGCCGCTGTTTTACTGGCCAGCTCTAAAGTTGTTTTTTTGACCAAGCTCCAGCTTGTCTTCTTAACATATAGCATTAAAGAAGGACTTTATTCTGTGAATGGGGGGAGTGTACGGAAGCGACAGAAAGAGACAGAGGTTGGAATATGGCCCAATCATAATGCCACAGAGTTCACTTAAAATTTAAACACTTGTTTGAATTTACATCCGTTTTTAGTATAGTAGGAGTTGGTTAGACTCTGACAAAGTTGAACTCCCTGTCCATTTTACTGTGCATCAATAATAAATGAAGGAAGAGGAGAAGAAACAGAGAGAGGGAGAGGGAGAGAGAGAGAGAGAGAGAGAGAGAGATTTGTATTTGGTGGAATTTGAGTCGTAGCTAGTGATGTAAGAGCTTAAACTGGCTGAAACATCAAAGCCAGACTGAGTCCAAAGTACTGGACCTTCTCAAAGGTAACCAAAGCAGCCTAATTATATCTGTTTATAGTGGCCTTCTGCCAGGGCACAAGCTCACGGCATCATCCCCTATAAGCAATCCCACCTACTCTATGCACGTTCCCACTCTATATATATCTGGGAAGATTCAAGAGTCTGACCTCACTAGCGCTTAACTTTTCTAGTTTCACTTGATTCAGCATTTATTTATCAATTATTTAGTGAAATATGTAAAAAAAACTGTTAAAGCAGGAGGTACGTATTGAACTTTTGGATCTCAGAGCTCAGATACCTTACCCTATCTTCAGATGGTCTCAAGGTCCATTATTGACAATGCTAAAGCCACCCAAGTCCAAGAAAGCAAAATTGACCATCTTTGTAGGAGGGAGAGAGGGCAAACTCTTTGTAACTACAATGAAACACAAGTGCTCGCCCAATACAGTGACATGGTTTATCGACACTCTGATACTATGGCCATGTGGCTTGTTTCAGAAAAAGCAAAGAAATCATCAGGTCATTGCTAAGTCAGCTCCGGTATGCAGAAGAGGGTAGACAGAGCTTTCTTCTGAGTGGCTTCCTTAATGAATGTTGCAAGGATCAAGCATTTGGAGAAGCCTTCACCTAAACTTTCTCATGCTCTTTGGCCGAGTATCAATGGAGGAAGAGTAGTCAGGATGAAGAGCTACAAAGAAGCTAACTAGAAGAATTCATAGTTCTGGCTTCATTTGTGTTGGAGGAAGCAGTTGGAGAAGCCTTCACCTTCTCTGGTTTAAAAATGGGTGAAATCGGGTAACAAATTAAGTGTTTTTGTTATTTCTATTAGTTTCAAGTTTTATATGGCCACCGTATATAAGACTCTTTATAATCTATAGACCAGTGACTAGTACACAGGGGCAAGACTGTGCTTTATGCATCTTTACTTCATTTGCCTCATCCCTTACGATCTCTGGTCCAATGGCGCTGACCGCTTTCCAACCCTGCACAGGCACTCTGGGCCAACTTAATGGGTTAAGCAGAGTTCAGCGGTCTCGCTTGGACACACCGGGCCAGCCTGTGCATGCATGAATAATGACATAATTGATAGATGGTGATCTATGGGTGAGAGGGTACTTGGTAAAATAATTATTTTTTGTTTTTTAAATTGGTATGAAGGTGTGCAGATGAATACAATGTTAAGAAGATTGTACAGAGTCGTCTTAAACTGATTTTACACCTAGTCTATTGTTCTGAGGCCCCAGAGATAATTGGGATAGCGTTTTTTTTTTTTT
>JAOTRN010000041.1:5780577-5792742 GCA_028566695.1 Bagroides melapterus | reverse complement strand
TCTCTCTCTCTCTCTCTCTCTCTCTCTCTCTCTCTCTCTCTCTCTCTCTCTCTCTCTCTCTCTCTCTCTGACACACACACACACACCCACACCCCAACCCCAAAACCTCTCAAACTACTCACAGATGTGAAGGTCTTTAGTAATGTGAGCCTCCTTGTGTTGATGCGGGGGAGTCCAAACCAAACGCTAGACTTCAGATACCCAAAAACCTCTTCCTTTGCTTTCAAATGTTCTGTTGAAGCCACAAAAAAAGGGATGGATTGAGTTAACTAGAGGAGGAAAAAAAAATCCACACCAACAACCATATACCCCACCCCCCAGCCGCACCACAAAAAAACATGTATTATATGTAGATTTCTTTGAACTGCTGTATACTGTACATATATTTATTCTTTTAATAATACATAGATTTAATAGTTTTAGGATGTTCCCGTTTTTTGCCTTAGATTTACCATAGATTTTTTTTATAGCTGTCATTTTAACATTTTTTTTATTTCTAATACATTTCTAATAGATGAAGGATGTGTATAGGGATGTGTCGTCTTGCTGGAGGTGCGCTAAACAAAAAAAAAAAGGAATAAATATCAGATTTCAGGAAAAGAAAACAGACAGACAGACAGACAGACAGACAGACAGAACGACTGATAGATAGATAGATAGATAGATAGATAGATAGATAGATAGATAGATAGATAGATAGATAGATAGATAGAAAACCAGATATATAGACAGGTAGACAGACAGACAGATACTTTATTAATCTCTGAGGAAATTCAAACACACTGGACAGACTGCCACTTGTGGAATGGAATTGTGTTAATGTACCTGGATTCATTTTAATCCCACATTTAAATTCCATAAATTCAGTGTGTGTGACGAGTCTTTGTCTCTGTGTCTCTGTAGGAATACATTGACCTGTGCGCTCCGACAGAGCAATACTCACCGTGTTTCCCCGACACTCGGAGTTCCTGCTCGTCCGGAGACGACTCGGTGTTCTCTCACGAGCCCTTAGCAGACGAGCCGTGCCTTCCCAAATACCAGCACATCAACGGAGGCATTAAAACATGAGTCTTCCGGAAAGATCCGGTACACCAGCGGGAGACGCACGACTCCTCAAAACTTTTGTCTTCCTCTAATTTTTTTTGCCTCGTTTCCTTCCCTCACTGCTCCCACTGGACTTACGGAGCATGGGATGCAGGGATTCCTCGGCAACGCTGCTGTTCTTTAAAACAAACTAGTTGAGTGTGTGTTGAGTGTTATACAAAATATACACACACACACACACTCACACACACACACACACACTCTCTCTGACCAAGCTCTTAAAAAAGAAATCGTGGACCCAAAACTTTTTATTTTTACGTTGACTGAAATGCAAGTTATTCCCTTTTTAAAGAGGGTCATCTTTCTCTCTCTCTCTCTCTCTCACTCTTTTTTGTTTTATAATTTTTTTAAATAGTTTTTTTTTTTTTATGTGTTCTTGACGTTCTTCAGCGTTCCGGCCAGTGATTCAACGGTGCAACTCGGCATTCCAAGGACTCTTCATTACCGAGAAGGAAAAAAAAAAACAAAAACGGACCACACCAAATGAAACGAGCGAGAAAAGAACTAAAAGGGAGAAAAACAGGAAACTTGTTAAAAAGGAAAACTCCAGCTAGCACATACATTTTTATTTTTTTTAATCGCTACACTGCTTCTGGTCTATTTTTTTTTTTTTTTTTTTTACTTTTTTTTTCCACATTCCGTTTTTTTGTATTGATAACACAGTTATCAAATGAAAGCCCATGCAGTTATTCTTAAAGGATAAAAAAAAATACATGGTATATAATTTTGGGTATATTTGTAAATATATTAAAAATATGTAAAATATATAAATTTCTATATAAATATTATATTTACAGTGAATTATTTTTTTGTATGGACTCCTGAATAATTCCTTCGTTTGTTCACTTTGCTCAAGTGGACGAATTTCCTGCCAATCTTTTTTTTTTTTTAATTGTATTTTTTTTTCTACAACATTCCCAGAAATATGTACAAACACACATACACACACACACACACACAAACCTGTCTTACCTTCACTTGCTGACACAGCATTGGCTTTCAGGGAAAGAGACAGCATGTTAATTTATTGACTTATTGTTTAAAAAAAAAAGAATTAAAAGTACAAAAAATCAACACAATAATGAATTAATTAATGAAAATAGAAAGAATTATTCATAATGAATATTGTTTTTTTAACTTAAAAGAGGTATTTCGTCGACACAGCGGTACAAAGAATATTTTTTCTAGTGGGTACTCAGCACATTGATGCTTCCAATGTTTTTATATACAATATACAAAAAAATGTGAATATTAAGTTAAATATAAAATTATTTCATTTTTATAGCCAGCTAATCCCCTTTTTTTGTAGAGGATCTTGTTTTTAACCAGCTAATTTTACTCTGTGCCAATGTTTTGCATTTGAATGTGAGAAAATTCAGGATATTTGTTCACGGGATAAAGGATTGTTAATTGATTTACACACACACACACACACACACACACACACACACACACACGGGCAAAAGTATTACAATTTGTTCTAGTGTTCATTTTCATTATCTACCTGACAGATGAGATGATATTGTTCTCAACAAGTGTTCCTGATAGATTTGCAAAATTAAAGATATATAAAAAAAAAAAAAAGAAGAAGAAATTTGCCAGTTGCTTCTTTTCTTCATGAAAACGTAAGCAGGACGCATTTCTGTTTTTTTTACTGTTTGTTAACGTTTGCGCAACGTTCTGTGTGTCAGAGTGTTCTAACAAAAATGTAAAGCAGCTTTATGGAACGTTTTGTCTTTTAGAAGGTTGAAGTATTCTTTATCGTATTAGAAATTAGAAACCTCCGGCAATTGTTGGTCTTCCAAAGAGAGAGTGTTTGTGTAGAACCTTACAAGAATGTGTTCATCAGAGATCCTTCAATTATTCAATGAAACCATAAAGAACCTTCTTCACAGTGGTTTAGTTGTTAGTATGTTTACCTCACAGCTCGGGGTGTGGGGGATGGGGATGGGGGGGTTCGGTTCCCACCTTCACCCTGTGTGTGCGTGTGTGTGTGTGTGTGTTTCTATGTTCTCCTCATACTTCCGGGTTTTTCCTCTGGATACTCCAGTTTCCTTCCCAAGTCAGTAGCTGATAGACATCTCTAAATTGTCCAATGAGTGTTGAATGAGTGTGTGAGTGTGTGTGTGCAATTGGATTAGCACCGTGTCCAGTGTGTCCCCTGCCTTGTCCCCAGAGTCCCCAGTGATAGACTTCAGGGTACCTACAACACTTTGTGGAATAAGGGCTACAGAAAATGGATAGATGAACAGATTACTTTCATGTCCTTGTAAGATACTGAACATCTTTTCTATTAAAAACTGATTTCTTCTTCTTCTTCTTCTTCTCAGTAGTATTAATAGTAGTAGTAGCAGTAGAACATATTTCATCATGAATTACTCCCAGGAGACATCACTGTTCTTGCGTGACTGCATATCCGCCTCATTATTCTTCATTCAGCTGCCATTTTGCAGCCTAATCTCAGGAATAAAAAGCCCCTTGGTCTCGTCCCACCTTTCACACATGTCTCCTCATGCCCTAACCTGACAATGTCCCTTATCCTGCCTGGGAAGAAGAAAGAGTAGGACTAGGCACACACCTACTATTACTAATATAAGCCTTTTATGAGTAGAGACACTTCCGACACCGAGACTAGCATTAAGACATTCCAACATACTGCGTGACTGAGATTAGAACGTTTTTTTCTGCCAGGTGTCAAGAAACGTTATTTTATGAAGCAAGACTTACAATACGTTTGGTGTTCCATGTTTGAAGAGACTGAGTTGTTCGTTTTTTTAAACTCTTTGCATGACTGAATAACCCCAGAAGCAAAACTGGGTATTTGAAAATTTGAATACTTTTATTTGTATAACGCTTTTAAAAATGGACAAATCTCTCAAAACCATTATGTAGAAATATTAAAACTGAAAGCCATATTTATCTGAGAGGCAATGGTGGCAAAGGAAAAACTCCCTGAGAAGATATAAAGCTGAAACCCTGAGAGAATCCATCCTCATCTGGGTTCAGGCAACAGATTCCTGTTAATGGCTGATGATCGGAAGGTTGAGAGCTTTTGACATTGAGCTACTGTAGCCTTCCTGTCAGCTTAAACTAGTTTGGCCTTTCATACTACTCACAGAAAGTTTTTTTTTTTTTTAGAGATGAAGGTGAATGGAAATCCCAGGAAACTCAGTAATGTTCAATCTAGTCTGTCAGGCCCCAACAACCATGCCAAACTATGACCAAAGTCACCTCCAGAATTGAAGGTCCAAGCGTTTACATGTTCTCTCCATGCTTCAGAGGGTTTCCTCCAGGTACTCATGTTTTCTCCCCCAGTCCGATGAAGTGTGCTGTAAAGTTGATTGGCATGTCTAAATTGGCATTGTCCATAGCATGTCAATGAGTGTGTGTGTGTGTGTGTGATTATGCCCTTTGACAGCCTGGCACCACATCCAGTATGTCCCCATCCTCTATCGTACCCTGGGATAGACTCCAGGTTCCCCACAACCCATCTGAGATAAGTAATAAAGTCTAGCCATTTCTCCTCAAATCTTTTTGTATTGAGAAATCTCTTCTGGAAAACTGGATATTTTTTTAACCATTGTGTTTAAACTCTAGATGTGTCAGTATGTTGAAATCCCAAAATTCACTGAGATTACATAAACCAGTATTTGATTGATATTATGTACTATAATGCTCCTATATGATTGGCTGATTGGATAACTAATGGGCTTCAGTGAGTACGTCTACAGGTGAAGACTCCTCACACATTTTCATCCAACTTTGCTATGGATCCAACCATCATCTTCGAGAGAGGGACGGAGTCTTTGAATAACGCCTGCCTTTCTATCTCCTTCTGGAATGTCAACAGTCAGACCTCACTGGGATCAGGATCTGAGATCAGGGGTTGGGCGTCATACACCAAATGTGTGCACTTCCACTCGAATCATTTTCAAGCCATTCATCCGTACACGGAGATATAATGTGCAGAAGTGTGTGAACGTTAATAATAAGATTTGCTGCGTTGGACCATTAAGCTCTATTCAGTTCTATGGCCTTTGTCTCGAAGCAGCTTTACAGGAATATATAAATTCAGTATATAAATGATACATGTATAAAAACTTGCTCAGAAGTCAAATATTTTAAAGGGAAATAAAACGTTTGAGGTCTACACAGGTGACACAGCATTCCCAATTCATAGAGGATTATATCATGTCATATATGTCTTTTCAGATAGTCTTTAAGAATGCCTTG
The DNA here is from genome assembly GCA_028566695.1 of Bagroides melapterus. NCBI lineage: Eukaryota > Metazoa > Chordata > Actinopteri > Siluriformes > Bagridae > Bagroides > Bagroides melapterus. The sequence continues at coordinate 5,787,405 of JAOTRN010000041.1, read as the reverse complement.
GACAAAAGAAGAACGTATTAAAATCACTCTCTGGATCTGGATCTGGAAAACCGGATCTGGAAGCTGTCACAAGGTTGCCATGACTTTTACCGAACTTTGACATTATTGCCGAACTTATTAACAAATTAAAACAGACTGGACTTGTTAGGGACCCATCCATGGACATGCTGCTGGAATACACACTCTTCTATGTATGGAGACTTTTGGGACACAGTGTAATATGAAAATAAGAGATTTAACAGACTCGCAGTTACTGTCTTGACATCCTCTGCCAATAAAACCAGTAGTAAAGACGCACTGGCTTTTAAATGAACTTTAATTGAAAACTGTAGAGAAGAGCTGCTCCTTAGGGACATACCTCTCTTGGCTAACGTCTTAGAACTCCGAAGAGAATGCAGTATTTTCAAAGTCAATAAAGGTCCAAGGTGCATTTCTACATGAACCTTCTGGGGCTGTTAAGCCATTACTATGTGCTGAGCATAAATTTTAACTAGAGGATTCTAGAATATTCAAACAAGGATATTGTAAATCTTTTTTTTTTTTTTTTTTTTGCTTTGTAAGTCTTCTTAGTAAGCTTTGGTCATATAAATCTATTATCAAAAAAATGAATGAATGCTTTGTTTTCAGGACATTTCACACACTATGATGTATTTTATAGCTGCCTGAATATGTGCTAAAAAATATCAAGTCCTGACACATTTATCTTTAACCTATTAACATTAACCTCCCCTTTTCAAACACCCCCCAACACACACACACACACACACACACACAATTCACTAAGCAATAGATTAGCTTTTTGTCTTTTTTGTCCACCCACTGCTCCCCTTTGTTCCTTTTACTCTTGTTTCCCTTCCGATACACTAAAGTCACTTAGTGTCTGTTGTGTAAGTGTCTATTGTGTAGGTAATTAGCTTGCAGCCTGTACCTCGAGGAAAATAGCCCTTTGGAGTGCACAGGGATGTCTGCACTAGTCTTAAGGTTACAATATAATTAAAACGAAAGATTCTCCCGCAACTCTACACCTGTCTACCTGTGACAAAGAGAAGCTTGTGTTCAGACAAGACAGGCTAATTATATTTGTTACAGCAATTATTCAGATCAGTGAGGTACTTTTTGGTTTCTCTTTCTGCTTTGTTTTTTCTTTCTCACAAAATTAAACCAAAACGGATTAAAAAAAAGTCATAAAGAGTTTCTCCAAATTCTCCACATCTCAGTCCAATCAGGAATCTTGTGCGATATGCTGGACAAACAAGTCCGGACCTGCAGGACTACCGCTAACATCTTGGTGCCAGATACCATAGCACACATTCAGAGGTCTTATGGATTCCATGCCTCAGTGGCTCAGAGATGTTTCGGTGGTGCAAACAGGGGAGTTAAATTGCATCCCCTCTCTGGTCTAAATATCCTAATTATTTTTTATCCCCGGTCTGGACATAATTTATCCCCACCGCCCCATAGTCATTAATGCTTATTAAAAATAGATGATATAAAATGCCTAAACTTAATATTCAAATATAAAATGCTAGCGCAAAAATGACAGCGCAAACAATAATAAAACCAGAAACGGATCTTCACTATCAACGCTCCCGCTCCGCGTCTAGGACATCACCGCAGTCCTCTTCCAGTGGATTTACATGCACGTCTTTTCGAAATGTCCGCAGATTATCCCAGCTTCATCAAAGCAGACTGTTTTCTTAGTATTTTCTTAGTTTGTTTATTAGTTTGTATGTTCGCAGCACCTTGTGCTATACAGGTAATTGCTTATCGCTCAATTTGAGTAAATTCTTTTTTTTTTTTGCAAACGCAGTGTTCAAAATTGGCACAGCCTATTTATTTTTGGTTCACAACACCGTGTGCTATACGTTTATCGCTCTATTTGAGTAGCCTAATTAAAAAAGATTAATTCTTTTAATTCTTTTGAATTGAATTGCGATCTGTTCATGAATCAAAAAGTCCCCCTCTCTGTTTTTTCCACAAATCGCTCCCTGGGGACAAGACACTATTAAGGAGGTGGGTTTTATTGTTATGGCTGATCTGTTTATGTGCTCATAAAATTTTGAACTTAAATCTTTGGGGACACAATTTAAATGTTCTCTTGATCAACCCACACGGTTATTGCTTGGAGAAGTTTTCCCTGCAGAGAATAACAGCACTGAGAACTCTTAGAAAATTCTTGTCCTAAGCATGTTGACTTCCCTCTTAAGTTTTAATTGAAATTGTTACTGATTGCAAAATACTGAGTGCTTGTTCCAGTAAATAGTTTTGTATTGATTTGGGTGGAGGTTTGTGATCATTATCTTAACTTCTAACTAGCTAGAACATTCTGGTACTTAGAGAAATGAATGATACCATCAACCACTAGCATCAAAACATCCCAAAATCCACAGTCAAGCATTTAGGTGGTGTGTACAGCCAGAATTTTATTCCAGTTAACCTCTGTGAGGTTTGGTCTTTTGAGCAGATCAGACTGTCATGACAAATCTGAAACTGCAATATTGAGGGTCTTCTCTGTTTCTCCTATTGACACAATTGACAATTTTGAATTGCATATAAAAACATCTGACTCCTTTCAGTCCAAGGTTTTGCCCATGGTGGTTCTTTGTTTTTTCCCCTACAATGGAGGATCTTTGGTTTTGCCCATGAAATGGTATTTCTATGGTTTTGCCCCTGGTATGGTGGATCTGTGGTTTCAACCATGGAATGGTGGCTCTTTGGTTTTGCCCCTGGAATTTGTTTTTGCCCATGTAAATGTTGCTCTGTGGTTTTGCCCCATGGAGTTTGGTTTTGCCATTAGAATGGTGGATCTTTGGTTTTGCCCCTGTTCTGGTGGATCTTTAGTTTCATCCATGGAATTGTTGCTCTTTGGTTTTGACACTGGTATGGTGGCTGTTTGGTTTGGCCCATGGAATGGTGGCTCTTTGGTTTTGCCCATGGTATTACTCCTCTTTAGTTTTGCCCCTGGGATTGCTGCTCTTTGGTTTTGCCCATGGTGACTCCTTGGTTTTGGCGATGGCAATGCTTGAGACTTCATACTGTATTTATACACCAATGTATCAGTAAATAAGTGTTGTAATTGACAACACAAAGAAATTTCAACTTTTCCTACAGAGTCTGGATCTGACTCACTGTTAGGATTTTACCAAAAACTCATGGTAAAGTCAAGTTAACTATGAGCCCAAAGGGATAAATGACTAATGCAAACTGTCATCATTAACAGAAGTCTTATTACCTAATCCAAAAGAAAATGCTCTGATGTAGATTTACTACTCCACGTAAAAAAAAATGACATGTTCTATGAATTAATTCCAAAGACGCACACATGAAAGGTGTAGCTCTTTCATAGTTCACCTGGGCTGTACTGACCGCATGTTTCTAAAAACCTGTAATGGAAAGCCTGAAGCCTAGTTGCAGGCATTTGCCTCCAAACTCTAGGAGGTGACTGGACCAAGGCGAAGTGAAGGAGAGAGAGAGAGAAAGCCAGAGAAAGAGCTCTGAAAAGGCGCTTTGTGTTGGTCTCCAGGCTGAAGGAGGTTCAGGCCTGTCAGCATTTGTGGTTCTAGGCAGAAGGCCAGCCGCTCACTGGCACCGAGGATGGGGCATACGTATTTAGGGCCCATCACATTCACCTAACTTTGTCCTGATTCCCTCTGTCACAAGGTTAAAAAAACATTCATCTTTTTACCCTTGCAAATCAATTCAGATGATCGAGAGTCATCAAAATGGTGGGGTGACCCAAAGGAACTTGCAGCAGAATTTTAAGAGGGAGGGGTTAAAGAAGTAAAATGTCAACAAAGTTTGTTTTGGATGAATTAAAAGCAATCAAATGTGATTTATGGTGTTTATGTAATGCTGAATGGTGTTTACACAGCGTCAACAGCCGTGCTGTTTCAAACTATTCTAATCGCTTGAGTTACAACAAGAGTACAGTTAAGAAACATAAATAAAACAGTGGTGAGAATGGAGAGTCTTTCCTCGTTTTTTTTTTTTGCTGCCTCCATTTTCTTTGTAGACTTTCAGTCAGGACTAAGTAAAACGATATCCGTTATTGTTTCCAGCTGCATGCTTCAAACCTATACAGATGCTAGAGCCGAGAAGTGAAGGGCCCTCTGTTTAGCTGTGGTTTTAGTTCTAGCGAGAGCATTCCGTGAGTGAGAAAGGGTGTGTGCGAATGAGATTTTTACATCCATCAACTCACTCAGCTCTGTGGCTGTACCGCGGGCATAACTCAAGAAAAAAAAGAGAAAAGAAACTGGTGTCTGAACAAGAGCTCAGAAGGCCACTGAGCCACCACCAAACAACTCTGTAGTTCATGGATGTAGCCCAAACTAAGCAAATGATGGAAAAAATCTTTTTATACGTAGCTCAGAGACAAAAAGCACTGCACAGATAAAAAAAATACAATTCTAAGATGAATAAAATATGGAGGAAACTGAAGGGAAAAACCTCAACCATCGTGTTGAGTATTATTTGTAGCATATTTAAGACTAAAGAATAAATACACCTTGTACTTTCACTGCAAATTTTTAAAGCTACACTAAATAACTGCAGAGTTAATTTTATTTATTATTAAATGTCAACTAAACTTGTTTCCAGATAATCATAACCTTGAAACATAATCTTTTACCTTTGACCTCCTTTTTTTTTTCTCTTTGCATACATAATTAGCATGGAGACATCTGGAAAGCTTCCATCTATCCCAGCTGTGCATCAGTGGTGTTGGTGTTGGTGGCGGACACTTCATCGTTTAGATTCTGTTTAGTGAAGTGCTCGACCCCGATTCAGGCCAGCAAATGACATAATCTCCACTCTTAAGAGCTACATAGTACAACACTATAAACATGAGCGCTTGGGTGATAGCAGAAGCTTAACACCTGCTTTGTATTGAAACGTCCTCGTCCTCTCCACGAGGCAGCCACGTAGCCTCGGATACAATGAAGTGTCTGGTGTACAAACAGAAAACGTCTATTGGCTTGTAAATGATGGTCATATGAAAGGCTAAAACTTTGGACCTTAGATTAAATAGTTTTTAATTGTGGGACCCCCCAGAGATTTGATATATTGGTGGGGCATGGGTGTGGTAGGGGGCCCAACTTCATATTCTTTCATAGGGCACCAAATTACTAGCGACGTCGCTGATTGGTAGACAAAAATTCTTTGAGAAATGTATTATAATAGATGAAAAAATAAAAGATAATAGAAAGATCATTGATTTCTAAACCAGTACTGTACAGATGAAGACCAGAAAAAAGCAGTTGTTGTTTTTTTTTTTTCTTCAGCTATCCAGTTTAATTTAGTGCTCATACCCTCAGAGTCCTGATCTCAACTTATAGGAGTGAAGCCCAGTGTGTTTTTCTGCTGTGTTGCTCAAGGTTTGATGCTTTGTGCGTGCTGAAATGCTTTTCAAATGCAAAGAGTGATTATCCGAGTTTCAATTTCCTTCCTGGCAACTCAGTACAATCTGGCCATTGACCTCTTTTTATCAAAAAAAAAAAAGTTTTCTTTTTCTATCCACAGAACTATCCGACCTTTTTGCACCAGTCTGAGTAAACTCTAGAGACTGCTGTGTGTGTGGAAATTTCAGGAGCTCACAAGAAGGTAAGAATGGAGCCTCCAACCCCAGAGACAAACCTGCTCACCATTAAGAAAAATGTGATTGTGCTGTTTTGATTATATTCTATCTTTTTTCTTCTTCCCATTACTTAACCTGTTTTTTTAACCTGTGTCATACTGTATCATACTTTCTAAAAATATTTAACTCCCGCTGAGCTTGCTACTTTTTGTGAATCCTTGCCGATGCACATCAGCATTAAGATGTAACATTTTTAGTTGCTTTATGACACCCAACATCCAGCCAAGTGAATTTCATCATTTCTCACTCTGCCTCTGAAATCCATATAATATCCTAGTTTATCCTACAATAAGTTATAGTTGCCAATTAAAGCTGCATTAATAAAGAATTAGAGAATTTATGCCTTCTGACTCCATATATCCTGTTACTTAGAAACCTGTTTCACGTCTCGTCAGAATCTCTTTTATTTCATGCAGATGTAGAATAACTCATGCTGATTTAATAACATTCATCTACGTATCACTTCATCTACAGTAAATCTTTTGAAAATTCTACGGTTACAGTCCAGAAGCAGAGTTTCCAGACGTCAAAGCTACTGATAAGCGATAATTCTGTGTGTGTACTCCCACCTTTTCCCCAGTTGCAGTGCCTGTCTTACTTCCTGCTTCTGCACACAAGCGCATTGAAGCTTTTTTTATGGAAAGCAACAGCAAAATAGATAGCACTGGCTACCACAGACTCGTAGAACATCTTCATTTCAAAGTGTAAAATAACAAATTGCCAAAATGCCCTACTCATTAACTCTCTTCAATAAATTAAGATAATTATCTTAAATAGCTTAATATGCTCACACACCCTGCATGAGGTAAGGCTTAATGCTTGGCTGATTAAAGTGTTTGTGTTATCTGAAATTAGTGCCTTTGTTGCTCTCTTTATTGTGGTCATAGTTGTGGCAGATCTGGAGCATTTCCTGGGAACAATTGAAGGATCGTGATTCTGTCAACATCAATCAATCAATCACAAAGCACCATTTACACACATTCATGCACTCATTCGTGTAGTTAAGGGTAAACACTGACTACTGTTATGTGATCTGAGAGTTGTGGTTCTTGTTGGCCATGTTTGTAGGCAGCTCATTGTTCTTGGAGACGTGGTTCTTGGCGGCCATGTTTGTAGGCACTCATTGTTCTTGGAGACGTGGTTCTTGGCGGCCATGTTTGTAGGCGGCTCATTGTTCTTGGAGACGTGGTTCTTGG
>JAOTRN010000041.1:5516792-5527831 GCA_028566695.1 Bagroides melapterus | reverse complement strand
ACTACTGATTCTGAAGACCCTGGACAGATTAGACTGACATGACATCACACAGAGACTGAAATCTGATTGGACAAAAACATCTAACATCTAACATCCACGTACTGAAGCAGTGCAGCAGAGAGAAACACTATGAAATGAAGAGAATAGAGTGTTGGGGATAAATTAATACAATTTCATGGAATAAATATTAGAATTTAGTTTATAAATGTAGGTCAGTGCTTCTAGTAGCAAGAGAAAGTCTCGCTGGCCCTGATGACCCACCACTGGTTACACTACATGAAGCACATAGACTTTCTTCTGCTCTGCAGCGTAACTTCATGATGAACATAAACACTCACACTGTGTACCTGTACATATGCTCGGTTTAAATGCCTGAATACACGTGATTATATTAAAATCCTGATATATTTAATACATATCCATCTACCCAATGAACAGGTAAAGAAACTGTATGAGCTGATCAGTTAGAGAGACTCGGCTCCTCAGATCCCGCAGCAGACGTCACCAGGCTCAAACGTTAACGAGACAAATCTCAGCGGTGTGTTTTACCATAAATTCTCCTCCTTAGTGCTTTTGGGCATCTACTTTTCACCACAGTAAACACCAGGGGCAACTTTAATTTGGCTTTACCCTCTGAGCTGGAGGAAGATGGCAGTGGAGAGAGAAAAAAAAAAAAAAAAAAAAAAAAAAAAAAACGGTGAACTTGAGTCGAGGCTGTTGCTTTACCGCCTGCTCCTTAGCGCAGCTCCTGGAGTGCGACTAGCCTGTCGAACACGTTTCCTTAAATTCTTGGCTCCAGATCAGCTTTCTGCAAAGACACTTCTTGGCACGTTATTCAGAAGCGCAGTACAACTGACCGGACGTGAACAAAGTGGTTCCATGAGCACGCAGACCTGTAAAACTCAGAAATTAGATGACGGCGTGCATTTCTTCTCTATTAACTGCCAACTATGATGTTCGGATTTATCTTGTGCACGCTCATTAGCTGATGATTACAAGTGAGCTCCGTTCTGTTCACCTGGTCACTGCTGCTGCTGTTTTTGTTTTTCCTCAGAAGGACAAAAACCACAAAGTGGTCCGGATTAAAAAGTTAACAAGATGTTTTAATTATACTGTTAATGGTTTGTTTGTTAACCGTCTCTCTTCATTTAAACCAAAAAGAAAAAAGAAAAATTGATCTTTCAACCATCACTAAAATGTATTAGTTTGTTGTTTGCATTTCTCAAAATCTTTCCATCATAAATGTCACTTTTTTTTTTGCCAAGATGAGAAATCTGTAAACTCAGCAAGCTTATGGAACAAAAAAAATTCAATCACATCCTCTTTAAAGAAGGTCTGTACCTAGATTTTTTTTTTTCTCAATTCAAGAGGAAATTAGTTTGGGTATTGTTTTGGAAAGCTCTATTTAGCATCTCATTACCATGTTAATCTCAACAGTACTGATGCTGACTACATGCACACATGAACAGACCCAAAAATAAATAAATAAATAAAATAAATAAATAAAACCCACCTCAGACTAAACAGCAGTATTGTTCAACCACATTATTTATAATAGTCAATCGTTTGCTTGTTTTTCATGGTTTAGAATCTCAATATATTTGTATTTATCAAGTGTTTCTCTCATCTTAATCCGGTTACACTAATCACGCTGGTGCATGCAAAGAGCCACTAGTCATAAAATAAAAAAAAAAAACCCTTAAAACAAATTCCTTCACCCGCCTTTTTTTTGTTTTTTTGGTTGCCAAAAGATGTGACACAAAATTGGACAGTGGACAGACAGCACCATATCACTGGTCCAATTAATTTACTGAAACTAATTGCATGCTCAAGTCAGAAGTGATTTGGGTAAAAGTGAAATCTTAATTTGTTACGTGTCGCTTTACAAAGAAATAACCCCCATTACTCTCATAAGAAACAAAAATGGTCACCTGTTGCAGGATAATGCGAGCGTATGATTCTTTTTTTTCCCCCACTTCTCGTCACCCAGCTTGAATTCAAGGCTCACTGCGTTGGCGGTTGTGGGTGAGGCATTACTTTAAATTAAAGATGGGATTAGATTTGTGTGCATGTACAGTAAAGTAGGGCAGAGCTGAAGTGAAGTGGACTGGTTTTCTGTTTTCTCCTTCGAGGGCTGAGCGTTTCTGATGGAGAATGTTTAAGTAACGAAAAGTAAGGCGTGGTAAATCTGTGGCTCATGTGAAACACCTTCAAATATATATTAACAGTTAAGAAACATTAAGAAAAAAAGCTTCAGGACTTCGGCCCAATTGATCCTCTTTGTATCTGAGAAGTGTTTTGTTTTGTCCAGAACTGTTTCCTGGTTGTGTCTGATCTCTAATTTGACCTTAATACAGCTGGTCTTAGACTCTTTCTAGGAAAACGCACAGAATATCAAAATCAAGTCGTATATTTAAAAGCATAGATTCTCATGTTAAAAAGCCTTTATGTTGTAGCCACTTCAACAATATACACAGGGAAATGAAACACTGTTCCTCCAGGACCACAGTGACAGAGACAAGAGACAACGAGCTCCTAAATACGCTACACAGTATTACATAAATTCCATGTGTGCAAATATGAACGCGGTGCAAGACGGCGCAATCCCGAGAAAGCAAGTGCAATCATGTGAAAACGCTGGCTGTCCAGCGAGCACACGTGAATCTAGTTCTACTAATGGGTAGTGTTGCCATCTCACAGCTCCCTGAATCAAATCCTGACCTCCTCATGTTCTCCTCCATCCCCAAAGCATGTTAATAGGTGGCATGGCAACTAAATAGTGTAAATTAGTGTCCTCTGACGAACTAAGGTATCGTTCAGTAGTGTGTTCCTGCCTCGTGCACAGAGCTCAAAGCACAGACTCTGGAGCTACTGGGACCCTGATAGTCATAAAGCAGCTACTGAAAATGAATGAAATGATCACACACACACACACACACACACACACACACACACACACAAGGGGGTGATGCATTTATCAGTAGTCACCATGTACATTGAATTCATGTTGCTGCAATCTTCAAAGTTAGTACCGTATCAGGATCTTCACTGATAAAATGAAGGAAATATTTTGGATTTCTTATGCACCCGTTTCTATTTCACAAGGCCGTTCAGAAAAAAATACACGAGTACCCTGTTATAGACTGCTGGATGTTTAATTTAAACTTATGGAGGTATTAGAAAGCCAAGACGCTCACAAATGAGCGCTGTGAAATGAGATCAGACACTCTACAGATATTCATTCAACCATGTAGCTGCTCATTCATCACAGTAATGAATAATGCGGTGTGTATTATTCACAATTCTGACTGTCAGTTGTTTACCGTAGGCTCTGACCTGTTAGTGTTAGCTTGTATTATTCACACACTTTAAACACATATCCCCCCCCCACACGTGGTTTGTTGATAAACAGAAGCAAAATTCCAAACATAGTACCTTGAAAAACACTTGACAAGGCTTCAGTTTCTCGTCTTCTGTTTTAAGCCATCACTGTGCTATCATTAGGTTCGACAACATGTACATCCTGCGTGCCCTCTTGTCTCTGTTCACTCAAAGCACTACATTTTTCCAATTAAAAAGCTCTGACTGATCCAACTGTAAATAAAATATTGTTTAGAATCACAAATCTTGTGCAAACGAACAGAAAGTCTCTATCGAAATTCAGTGACATTTTATCAAATTAGTATATATTCATATCTACGTGTGGTTGCCCCCGATTTGCTAAAAGACAGGAAGACGGCACTTACACGAAAACTCCGAAGAGTAGCACTCGGATTCCGATCTCCAGCGCCAGCTCGCGCATGTTTTTTCTTCGGTCTGGAGGAGACATCTTCATGATCTTCTTGATTTCTTTCCGTTCTTTTCTTTTCTCTAACCTTCTCTTTCAGCAAACGCAAATGTAATCCAAAAATTGCATGAAAGTCATCTGCGCTCCGCTGTCGTCCTTTACCGCTTTAGCGTCGCAATAAAATGCTGATTTTTTGAAATGCGCGTTTGAACGCTGCGCGTGAAAAAAAATGTTTGTATATATCTCTGTATTTATAATAAAAATTGGTCCTTGGAGCTCTGTGTCCGTCTTTAATCCATTATGTGTTCCAGAGATGTTGCCCATGAACTAACTGAATTTCAATTCATTGAAAAGAGTCAAGGGATAAAAAAAATATATCCAGGTGAAGAAGCATGGCAGTAAAGTGGCTCGCTTTGGACTGGAAACGCCAACAAGCGCTCGACTTTCGTATTTCTGCTCCACTACAACCTCTTCCCACGCAATAGTAAGAGCTTTGTCGGCCCACACCTGGACACCGCGGTACTCAGAAAAACAATATGACGAAAATTACTCACATTTTTTTTTTTTTTTTTTTGTCAGTTGTCTCACGTTCAAGCAGCAACAGGAGCGTTTGTGCTTGTGTGTCACTTTTGCTCGCGCAGTCAGCGCGGCTGCGCTTTTATAGTCTCGGGCGCGCGCGAACCTGCGCGTGCCGCTGAGTGTACGATGACGCAAGAACTTGGCAAAGAAAATAAATAATAAGGAGGAACCACATACACAAACAACTGCAACACCTGTCTTAACTCACACAGGACCATGAATATTTTACACAGCTCCAACAGGAGAAGAAATCAATGAGGGAATCTTAAAGAACAAAATTTAACCGCCACAAAAACTCTTTTTCCACGTTTTCTTTACTCACGATTTGGGACTCTAAAACGCGTGGGTGTGTATTATTCTCAAGCTCTCCATTGGCTGGTTTATAATTAATCAGGCAATTTTTGTACATATGTTCCTTCCAAGCACGTCATATGCCCACATTGTGCTAGCAAAACCGCCTCACACTCACTTACCACTGCTAGCTTACTGTTAGCACCTCACTAATGAGGGCCAAAACAACACTGAGTTCCTACACCAATGGGAATACACAAAGATATTTTTCAACTCAGATTGTCTTCCTAATGTCAATGGAGAGGCTCTTCTGTGCCAGGATTTAGCAAACAGTGCCAAACTTTTAGTTCATACACACATTTTTGTTGTAAAACATAATAATATATATATCCTGGACCCCACCACAGGACAGATGGCTTCATATATAAAGCTCACCAGTTAAATACAAGACAATTCTGGCTATTTATTAGAGAACTACAGCATTTATATTCCTGAAGTTTTCAACAACAGAAAACATAACTAGGTCATAACTTATTTTATGTAACAAATAGTTCCAGACCACTAATTTGACTCAAAATGGTTTTCACAGACAGTAGTGTTAGCAGTGTATGTTGCAGAGAATGCTTTACAGAAATACAACTTATGACTTAAAATAAATTAAAAGGGTCTTCAAGTAAAGATGAAACAGAAGAAAGAACACCAATTTCACAGGAAGTATTCTATTATACTACAGTATATCAGGGGTGTCAAACTCAGTTCCTGGAGGGCCAGAGCCCTGCAGAGTTTAGTTCCAACTCTGCTCCAACACACATACTATGCAGTTTCAATTAAGCCTGAAGGACTTGATTAGTTGTATCAGGTGTGTTTAATTAGCGTCACATCTAAACTCTGCAGGGCTCTGAGTTTATATATATATATAGATATATTCTAATGGGGATGAACAAATAGCAGAGTAAAAATAAGCAGAACATTTGGACATTCTGTGTCTGAAATATCACAAACTCTATATTCATTTCTTGTGTATAGTACTCTTGTATAACATTTGAAATTGTGTGGAGTTATACTGAATATCAGCATGTCTGTGCACAGCTACATTTACCTGCAACAAATCACAGCCATGCTGATTTTCATGCCAAATTGCCTATATATTTATAGACTGGCCTGTATTTCAGTTATTGAGGTTTAGATTAAATATATTTAATTCAAATGGTGGCTAATGACTACAAAAAAAACATCAACAATTACACAATCACAACTTATTTTGAAATAGTTATATTCCTAATAATAACCTACTTTGTGACAGTGGTGGAATTTTCCAACACTCCCCCAGCTTATGCTTCACAAACCCTACTTTTGACAACTACAGGCATTAAAGAAAAGTGGGGTAGAAGAACCCAGCCTACACATGAGAGTTTACTAAGCCTGGACTTTACAGATTTGGATGAATAAAAAAATACCATAACAGATGTTCCTATAGAATACAGTTTGTGGCAGTCATAAAAACACCATTAAAATGTTTATTTTTATGACTGAGTTCAAATCTCAGAGCCCTCAATGATTGGGCCTTTGAGCTTAAATCATAATGAATGGCCCATTGCATCACTTTCAATTAATTGTTAATGTAACTTGACAAGGATTAATAGATTAGTTTATTATTTTAAATATGATGTGCCCAAACTGTTTCTGCTAATGATTATACAGTGTTGTAGAATAAAACATTAAATTATTACACATTTTTTTTAATCATACAAATTCACACGGCTATGGCATTCTCACAGACTTGCACATTAGCTAAATATGATCTGCTTAAGTATAGAACTGCTTACTTATAGTTTTTTTTCTCACCTCCAGTTCCTGGTTCCACCCACTCACCTAAGATTAGCTCCCAGTCTCCTACATTACCTCCCAAAAGTGATTCATCCGTTCTCTCTTTTACAGTCAGTGCCAGGAGTATCCTCCACAGGAAGCTCAAAACACAAACACACGCTTTGTGTGCTGCACTTGGAGCCTTGAAATAAAGCACATCAAAAGATGATTAGTAACTAACGCACTCTAAATATAGGCTTATTTCATCACAGCGTATAGCTTTTTGATTTCACTATAAAGCCTACAAAGTAATATTAAACCAATGTGCTGTTTTTATGTGGTATTATTATGTGGATTTGAGCTGAAGATTTTTGAGTAAGTCAGAAACAATTTTAGATGCTTGGGAAAATATCAACTTGTGCAGGATTTGTACTACTTCCAGGTCAGTTTGAATTATTATTCTTGATTAAAACTCCTTCAAAGTCACACTGACAAATATAACTCTGTCAAAAACAACTAAACAGGACATGGTTTGTAATTCATCTAGTACAGTTTGTTCTAGCATACAAGGTCTAGTTTAACAATGATTATTTCTCATACCTTTCTGCTTAGGTTTTTGCTGACCGTTGAAAAGTAATTTATTCAATGGCAGAGCAAAGCTAAAGCTCTGAAGCTGCTTATTGTTTTCCTGTAAGATCTCAGCCAATGGGACCACCTACTGCTGACAAGATACAAGTCACCTGCGCTGGGATAGAAGAACCCTTGACCTTTCATGAATTCAGGGAATTGTCCAGGATTTAGACGAAGGGCATCAAAAGTTCCCAGAAATTATATTTTCACAAACATTTGCTGACCGTGTTGTGTGTATCAGTACAGTGGTATCATGTTGTATGAACATCTTTTTTAATGTATATGTTTGATCTTAAATGAAAGGTAATATCATGACTGAAACATTGGAAAAGTTACATTTATGTCTTGCAGGAAATAATGGTTGCAAGATAAATGAATACCCAACTATCAAACTATCAGCATTGAGAACCAGTGGTGCTGGAGGTTTAGTGATTGACTCCTCCACAAAGAAATCCTTTAACCTCAACATTCTGTAGTATTGATGTGAATTGAGAAAATGCTGACTCCAAAACCTCAACTGCAAAAATCCAATCTTATCTACAAAAGGTTGGCGTAGAAGCAGGTTTTCATTCAATGAAATCCAATCAAGCAGGAGACACACCTGATTCCACCTGTCTAATCAGTTGATCTTGGCTTTCGGTAAACTCAAGTATTCCTTCTGCTTGGTTGGAATGAAAACCTGAACTCCCAGTGACCTTTTCCAGAAAACATTAGATACTCCTGACTGAATGGATGTGCAAGCTGAATTCCAAAACAATTTTATCTGAAGAAATTTTTCAAATTGACGTCTGATAATTTTTTTTTGTTCTGACAAGGCTCCCAGTTTCAAAGACTATTTTTAATTTTCACTAATAAAAATAATTATTCCATGTTTGAAATCGTTTATTAGCTGTATGCTAATAAGAGCATAGGTGTATACAGCTTTCACTTGTTCAGTATGTAGAAAATGTAATATGCAATATTCCGAACATAGCACATTTCAATCCATTTTGAAAGAACCTGGCTGGATTTATATCCTTCAGGACAGGAATATTATTGCAGCACTGTTTCACCTTGTTAGACTCTTCTGCCATCTTGTGGCGATGAGACACGTCTTAGTTAAAGACACACCACTTACAGCGGGTCCAGTGGCGGCAGCAAACAGCATTACTAACCTCACCAACAGGGTTTTACCTTAGCCCCTGAGCTAGTGCACTAGCATAAATGTTTGTTTTGGAGCCTACACGTTGCATTGGACAAGGGCTTTCTGCCATATGCCTTAAATGTAAACATGCCGTACACTGTAAGTGTGTAGTAGCAGGTCAAATGCTTGGTCTAGGTTTAGTAGCAGATATAGTAGTTGCTGTGCTGCCACACGTTACAAGCTCACAAAAAAAAAAAAGAGTTAAATCAAAAATGTGGCAAGCCACAGAGAATGGTGAAAAATAGAATACAAAAAAGTGGACCAGACCAGTGAGAATTGCTTCGCCTGGTCCACAAACAACTCGTGAGAACATGAAGGGGCTCCCACCAGCACAAAATCTCACATGTACCGCATGATTATGACAGAGATGTCAGGAAGAGACGCCATATGGAGTCTAGCACGACGAAATTGTGATATTTCTGCCATGTAAACTCATCACTGTATGTAACTGAGAGGACAAATAGGAACACCCTCTCCGGATAACTGAGAGGTATTTGACAAGCTTGTATTGACTCAAGCTGGTCAGGGAATCAGAAGAATTATTATAAGATGTTTTTTTATAAAGTTTATTTGTGTGACAAATTTTCATTCACTGTCATACTAGCACACAGGACTTATATGAAAGGATGCATGGCATTGATTAAACATGATATGCACTTCAGCACTTATGAACTCTCTGGTGTCCTGTCACCCATGTTACCTTCTTTTATTACTGATTATCAATGATTACCTCTTCATGCATTCATTTTCTGTAGCGTTTATTCAACACCTGGAGTCTATCCCAGGAGATTCAGGGCACAAGGCAGAGCATACCCCAACACACACTCATTAACACACATTCATCCAAGAAACAAAAATTCTTGGTCAAACACTTTTTAAATCATTTAGTATATTTTATTTTGCAAGCATAACCTTTTCTTATAACAAGGTCTTACTCTGATCATTCTTGGACTAAATTATTATTTGTAGACTGGCAGAGGTTCAGTAGTCCAGGATAAATTCTTTCTGGGTCATACAGAAATCTGGTTTCAGGCTTTCGATTGTACAGTCCGAGGTGTCCATGGTGCACAGGCTGCACTCACAGCTTAATGCGACAGGATACGTGATGTGGGGATCGACACCGGGGTGACAATCCGGTAGGCGAACCGTTTCATAGCGGACATCTCTGTAGGTGCACACATGCTGATAGATGGAAGAGAACGGGCTCTTGTACACAGGTTCCTGTTGAAAGCATTTATTTGGAACGTTTTTTTTTTCCATACTTAAATATCTGCAATCAAATGCTATAGATATTTACAATTTTTCATTAAAAAATAAAACAATACATTGTGAAATTGTTGTACAATATTGCCAGTGCAACTTGTGTAAAAAAAAAAAAAAAAAAAAAAAAAAAAAAAAAAAGTGTATAAATTAATCAAAGAAAAAAAGGAATATATTCACCTTGGTGAAGCAGTGTCCACTGCAGATGGAGGTTTGAAACACAAGGCATTTGGGGCAGCCATCTTTCTCCACAGAAACAGTCTCATTTACAGGTTCACAGTGTGTCAGATGGTAGCTTTGAGCAGGGGAGAAGACGTTGATCAAGAAATATAGGAGAAGAAAGGAGAAAGCTGGCACAGACATCCTGCAATAAAACATCAAATAATACAAAGCAATTAATCTCCATGTTCATTAACTAATAAAGCAATCAGCCAGTGCTAATGACCCTGAATTCAGACTACACTTTAGCACTTTTATGTATATTTATGTGTACTATTTATACATTAAATTAAAGCTGACTTACGTACTCTTAGTTTTCAGTGATCGCTCAGCAGGCTGCTGTCTGTCCCTTCAAGAGTTTAACACATTTATATAGTGTGCAGAATTGAACCCTAGCCTTATCACACTGATCTCAAATAAATTACAGCTAAGTGCTCTGACATAATCAAGGCTACTTTTTCAAGGGTACGACATGACATTAGAAACCTGCAGTTCATCTTGCCCTCTACTCCATCCAAAAGGATTAATGAGCTTCCTATTTGGATACTTTTCTTTCATTTGGAGCTGTGTTCCGTTAACGGTTAGGTTCATAATGCCATAGTACTGAGATCGTCATACTACATTTTCAGATAAGAAGGTACTTTGTCTTGTTTCTTCAGTGATATCATCAACGATACATACTTTGAGACTTTCACCTGGAAACACGAATATAAAATGCATAATTGGACATTAACCCTCTAAATTACACACCATTTCTTAAGCGTATAAATGTATTTCCACCTAAACATGCAGATTCCAACGGTTAAAGGTTGAGCAGGTTATATTTTTGAGCGTGGACGTGTGGATTTGTGCTCGCTCGGAAACAAGGACATAAGTGAAAGTAAAGTTTCCAGTGGGATTGATGTCATGGACCACAGGACAATAAAGTTGCCAATGTCTCCATTGAGCTCGCTTGGATCACAGGGGCACACAATTGTAAAGCTAAAGCATATAAGATATCATATCCAATTGTATGCTTCCATGTCTGTTGCAACCACATCAGGGTGCGATTGTCAGGTGTCCAAAACCTTCGACCATATAATGTAACGTTCAGCTAATTAAAGGAACACCACGTACACAGACGTGTAGGACTAGGAATTGCAGAGCTTGTTACTTTTAAATCTGAGAGAATGCTTTTCCCATTTTGAATAACGGCACAATCTGCATAAACAACAACAACAACAACAATAATAATAATAATAATAATAATAATAATAATAATAATAATAATAATAATAATAATAA
>JAOTRN010000041.1:5493844-5508350 GCA_028566695.1 Bagroides melapterus | reverse complement strand
TTTCTACCGTTGACAAATCGGTTTTGATTACACTGAGCCAAGTATCAATGAATCTAACCTCTTCTGAACATGGCCATTGGACTGCTGATCTGCAGGTAGTTCAATGATCAGCACACATGACTGAGCATGCTCAAATCCTTCCTTACTACTGGGAGTCTTGGGAGAGCACTGAGTGTCCAGCATAAAGACCTGAAAGCACAAATGGAAAACGGTCTAGTTTAGTGTCCATCTTTTTAGTGTTCAATATTTTGGATGTATTTATTTTTTAGTCTTTTAATGATCATTATAACTTCAACTCATTTCATTCGTTAATTGTAATGAACCACTTTATGTAGGTCAATATTATAGAGAAAAGTAAATCTCAAGAACAATGAGACGCAAGGTGGGAACAGTCTCTAATTCAACACTGAAAACTCTCTCTATATATATTTTATCTATATCTATATATATATTTTTTCCAGTGTTGAAAAGTCCATCCATATATACATATATATTCTACTCCAGAGAACCTGCTGTGCCATGGCACGGATCCTCCAGTACTCAGCTTCAGCGGAAGCAGAGTGTGTTGGGGCAGCTACTTTCACCTCGCACGCGTCCCCTGTGAACGTGTCAGAACCACTGCGAAAACACGCCAGCAGATTCTACAGGGCGGGAAGAGAAAATGTCAGTAATGGTACATCTGGTACATCATTTTGCTTCTGCCTGTAGATCATTGGGAAGTCATTGCTTTGTGATTTTATTATTCTTTATATTATATTATTTGAAGACCAGAGTGTAGCACTGTGTAAATTGTACTTCAACTGAATCTATTTTATGTGGTTCTATACAAATATAAATCATCTATATAAATAATCAATCCCACAGTGCTCAGTAGTGACCTAAATCAAGAGAGGTAGAAGTTCTGATTTATAAATCTCTTTTTTTTTTTTTAAGCTTATTCTTTGCAAAAGAGAAAGGGCAACCTGGTATACTGCATGCTGGGTATTTTATATACTGGATAACTTGTTCAATAAGAACTTCAAACAGACTACTGCATGACACATTCCTCAGAACTCTCAATGAACTGCTCACCTTGACAGGTTCAAGTGTAGCTGAGAAGGCATCTTGTAGGGAATAGCAAGCCAGCCTCCACATCTCCTCTGTAAATACAGGTCCTGCTGTCACCAGAACATATCTGAAAACAGAACACTTATTGTTTTATTAGAAACTTGAACAAGTCACACGAAGACACTTAATTTTAGACAGACAGACAGACCACCTTATACAGGAACAGCCAACTCTGGAAATGGTCTCTGCAGGTTCAGCCACACAAGCCACAAGCAGCTTGAATAAGTCCTTCAGCATCAGGTTAATAAGATTCTCGTAGCCCATATCTACAGGATGACAATACAAGGTTTACATAGTCGATTTTACCACTTAATTAAACAGCATGAAAAGCGTTTCTGATTCTAAATAAAACAGTGGGATGCACACACAGATATCCTCTATCTAAAGACTCACACAAACCATTTAAAAGGACTTTAAAAGATATACTTCCATTTCAATAAATATTTAAAACCAAACTTTAAGTCACATATTAATGTGTAGTCATTTTACCACCTCACATGTGGAAATCTCACATGTCTAAATGAATCTCTAACGTTCTTGCTGGTTGATACATTTATGTGATACATTTATGTGCTGCTTCCATCAGAGCTGCTTAATAATTGACATTAATATCCTCGGGTTCTGACAAACCACAAGCTAGATTTATCTTTATAACATGTAAACAAGTTTGTGTTTTTCACTCAAATTATTTCTAAGGCAGGTTAATACAAGATAATGTATGCTGTATTGGCTATTTTATTTGTGAACATCCACAAATAGAATTTGGAAGCTCGGAAATAAAAAAAAAAGCAATAGCGTGCAAATTCTAAATAATTTCTGCAATAATGTTAGTCAGCGCATAACTATGAAGCAAACATTAGGGGAAAAAAGGATATTTATTTATCCTAACATGTAGCGCACAGATCTGGGATAGAAGCAGTGACTGCTGTTTTTTTATTTTGCAATACTAAAGTGTATTAAAAATGAAAACATACATCTGTTTGTATTTTAACTGGACATTTTAACATATGTTCCATGCACCAGTTGCTTAAAACCATAGTCTATTAAGGCTGTGTGCAGGATGTGTGTGGAAACTAAATAATGGTAGTGTTATACTGATCATTTAAAGACTGTGATACACCTACCTGAATGAATGAAACTTTGAACATGTTCTACCACCAGCTCGCACGAAAGCCCGATGGCATGCTTAAAGTTTGCAGCTGCGATATCCCAGTATGAGTAATCTCCATGACTTCGCTGCAGCCACAGCGACATGACAGGAAGAAGGAGCTGAATGACTGAGCAAATGGCAAAGCCTGGGCCTGAGAGAAAACAGGACACATGTGGATTGGTTCGTCAGTAAAGACAGCACAAAGTTAGTTGGCCTTGTAGATGTTTCTTGCTGCTTATTTGCCAATTACCTGGTGTTTTAGTGATTTCTCTCAGTAGTTCGAACAACAGTTCAAGTGTGGGTGGCTGGTGCTGACGAGGGCAGTTAGATACGGCTGCAGTGAGCTGCTCCAACAGCAAAATCCACACCTGGATCAGACCTGCAATAAACACATTTCATATATGTATATGCAAATGTGTAATATAAAAACACACATATAGTGAGATAAACACACATATAGTGAGAAGAAGCCATTGTGAGGAATCACCTGTGTCATCATCGAACTCGGCTAAAACGCAGTCGATACCGTCTTCGCTGCTAACTGAGCGTTCCTGGGTTCTCATGGGAAGACTGGCCAGTCGTGCTCCCAGGAACACTGGCTTTGAAGGCATTTTGTAGATTTTGGCCAGCAGCTGTGACCCATAAACATCAGTGTTAAGCACAATTCTCTAAAACTTAACAAAAGAGTGAAAACGCAAGGAAGATGAACCAAACCCCCCAAATTGTTTAAAGCAGTTTCTAACCTGCACCTGTTATAGTATTTCTAAATGAATCATACAGTAAGTTATACTTAACAGTGTAAATATCAAGATAAATGTTTAATGAATTACATCACCAAAGGATACCACCTACAAAGCTTCTGCCTTCTTGTCGTGTGGCTATTAAACCAGATTATAACTGACCTGTGAGCACTTCCTCAGATAATCCAGGGCAGGAAGGCACAGGTCTGTAGAGCTGTATCCATTCGCATGAACACAATCACCAATCTCCTTATAATCCACCTCTCCTGCAATCAAATTGGTCACAATGTTATAGAAACCTGTTTAGGGTGTACAGTAGAATAACTAAATGAAACAATATCGATATCCATACATGTGAATTAAACATGTTTCAGCTATTTGGGTTATACAAAAAATTCTGAAGTCCTACAAGTGTGTCTAAGTACACAAAATAGTGATACCAGCACAATGTATGAGAGATTAAAGACACTTTTCCACAATAGATTTTTGTCTAAAATCATCTTATTAAAAATTTGGTTTACATTTTCTTTTTTTACTGTTTTTCTTTTTTGTCGTTTTGTTGTTTTTTTTAAATTATTGCCATCTTCTTGCTGAAGACCAGATTAATATAGAGAAGACATCTTACCTAACCCCTTGACAAACTTCATAAGGCACATGATGTAGTCAGTTGCTGCATTGGCAAAAACCTGAATGTTGTCTGTGTTAATAAAGGCCTCAAAGACGTCAAAAACAGGAGCGTGGGATTTGCCTACAAAACAACAACAACAAAAAAATGGTTATTAGTAAAGTCACCGTGTCCGTGCTACAGGAATGAAACTACAATCAAGTACTAACTCAATGTATTCCTAGTGATCCACAGAGCATTCTCTATACTCACTGACTTTTCACCATATCAGTCAGTATTCTTACTGACCCACTGAGAACGTTCACTGACCCATAGAGTATTCTCCAATCAGATAGTCCTTCATGTCGTTCTTGTTTCCGTGCACAGTGCGCAGAGCGCTGAAGAGCGGCCTCCATCCTGACTGGATCTGAGGAGAGCACAGCTCCACCAGCTCCCCGATGGACGTGATCACCTTGCAGCCATGATAACGAGAGAATGAGAGTGTATGAAGGATGTGTATGAATGATAAGGACGTCATGTACAATAAAACACCTAAATTTATGATTCATGTTCAAACTGATTTTAATATATTATCAGCTGCTGCCTTTCTCAACATCCTATAAGTACGTGTACGGTATTTGCTACTATCCATTGAAAATA
Organism: Bagroides melapterus; assembly: GCA_028566695.1. NCBI lineage: Eukaryota > Metazoa > Chordata > Actinopteri > Siluriformes > Bagridae > Bagroides > Bagroides melapterus. The sequence goes on along the minus strand of JAOTRN010000041.1, from coordinate 5,504,089 downwards.
AATGTATTTGCGTTTACTGCACAAACAAACCTCAATAAATATGGTGAAGCAGAAAAAATAAGGCCAGTTATTACTACTTGTACCAATCAGTTGCATTACATTAATTTTACAATAAATCATGTTATTTAGAGTAATTAAAGTCTTATAATCTTACAGTCCTTTAAGTATTCAATTTATTTGCTGTTTATTTGAATTGTTCTTTCCACTAGAAATTCCAGTATGCCGTTGACATTTAACATTTATTTAAGGTTGCCCCAGACAAAACGACAAACAAAGTAAATGTTAGATGACTGAAGAAAAACTCAGTTCGGTCTGGTCACTCGACCTATATGAACTGTCTGATAATAACAATGGCTGAGAAACTGCACAGACGTCGGCGTTCTGTTCACCTGGTCCTGTACATCCTCGTCACAGAGCTCCAGCTGCATAATGTGCTCAAAGGGCCGGAAAAGAGCTTCATTGAAGTGGAAGTGGGGAAGCTCGGCCCAGCTGCTCAGGACCTCGATCAGAACGTCATGGATGAAGGACACAGCCTTCTGGGACACGTGCCGTTCTTTATGACATGCAGCCTGGAGAGGGAGAAGTACAAGAGGCAGGAGAGCAACTGGTTCACTCAGGGTCATGTTTTGTTTTTGACATGGATAAAAGGATTAATGCTTCTAATAACTGTACATGTTGAACCTAAAGAAATTACTGAGTAACTAGACTGTTTCCATGGGAAATCTGAATGAATAATTTGGTACACATATCACACTGAAAGCTCAACTGCTATCATTTGCTTTTTTTTTTTTTTTATTATTATTTATACCTCCACCAGATGAGGAGCCACCACACTCCAGGCTCTCATCATGTGCAGAAGCGGTCGGCTCTTGTTCCTTACGATATGAAGCATGGCCTCACCCAGTCTGAAAAGGTGAAGAGCACTGCGCTTGTCTTGTGTTGACTTAGCCTCTCCTTTATCAACAGAACAAAAAACACAATTAAATACAACCATAATTCTACATTGTTTGATGTAGAAGGAAAAAAAAGAAATAAACACAAGAGTAATGGCATACCTGGCATGGCTAAGGAGTAGTCTCCAGTTTCTGTGACTGAGTTGAAAAGCTGCGACTGTGAAGCTTTCCTCAGCTGGTGTAGGAAACCCACCAGACCCACCAGGTTAAGTTTACTCACTGCATCTTCAAACACTCTTTAGGGAGTAAACAAGAGCTTAAGATAAATACTAGGTTTTGTAAACACCATATTAAAATATAAATGTTGCCTGTAACCAAAATGGTAAGATAACACAGAGCGGATGTTAGAAATGCTGTGACGAATTATAAAAGAAAATTGAAGTTAATCCACCAAAAAAGTTTAAATAGGTCTGGTCTTTGACTGTTATTGACTTCAGAAATCATTATTATGTTTCACTCGTGGTATTCTTCAACGTGAAATGTTTTTTTTTTTGGGATGTGTAAAAAATACTTAACATTCTTGTAATGCTTTTTGTTTAAACTATTTAACAAATCTGATGGGAATGTCTGATTCATCCTCTGCTCAATCCAAGGTTATGGATGAATATTTATTTCTTACATACCTAGAAGATATCAAGTGCTTGTTAGGCTCTTTTCCCACAAATTTTGTCCTCTGCATGCTTACTGATTTAACAGAAGATAGAAAAATAGAAGATACCTATCTGCCTGTGTGGAGAGCGTGCAGACGACTTTAGCAGCGCTGTTGCCTGTCAGGAGACTGCCGCCCCGCAGATCGAAACCTTTCGTGCTATTGTTTTCACGCAACAGATCCTGGATGGAAGTGGGCTGGATGATTGGGTGACTCAGGGTGAGCTCCAGATCAGGCACAGACTCCACGCTCAGCTCCGGATTTCCCATTACTGAGGAAGCCTGCTGAGTCTGAGTGATGGTCATAGGAGCCTGTGTGTTCCCATCACTGAAGTGGCTGTGCTCAAGCGAGCTCACATACTCCACCACTCTGAAATGAAAGTGCAGGGAGAATTCAGGGTATGTGGTGAGATCTGCTTGGTGTAATTAAGTTCAAGACATAATAAAGTAGTATAATAATAATTCTGGGAACGTCTAACCCCATGTGTGAATGAGTGTGTGAATGTGTCTGCATAGTGCCATATGCTGACCTAGACCAGAGGAATGAATGAATGTCTGTGACTAACACCTATAACCATCACAGAACATCATAACACATCCTACAGTGAAGCTCCGATCCCGATGCCACAATGTCAGCTTTTCTTTTCAAATCTCCCCAGCAATGTGTGTCTGTGATAAGCTCCAGGCTTTTTTAGTGTTTTGACCTAATTGATTAGTGTCATGATACAAATCAAATGACTTTTGGCTATTTTAGGTTGTGTGTAGTTTTTCTGATCTTTTGCCTGCCTCAAGATTCAGAGCATTACATGTTTTTGCTATGCTGGTTTTCTTTAATGTAATAAAACCTACACTTGTGTTATTCACGATAATGTTATTGAAAGTAACATATAAATCCAGAATAATGAGAGGACATGTACCTGAAGACATGTGGCCAGCAATCATGATTATGGCTGCCCATCTCCAGGCCCACGTTGAGGATGGCGTCCATGCAGAGCATGTGAGCAGTGTGCAGCTTCACTCCCTGACCCCGTCCCATCTGCTCCAGTTTCTGCTCCATTCTATGCTTAACTGAGATCATAAAATTATACGGATGCAAGAGGAACAAAGTGGTGGCCAATCATAAAATAAAACTGTATCATGAAATAGAAGCTCATACAAAAACATCAATATTTAAAGTCAGGGTAATTTCTCCATAGTCTAGTTTAGGTGTGAAGAAAAAAAAGGGTTGGGCCATGAAACAGGTCATTTTATTTGAAACCTTTGCCATAAATGTTTGTACTACCAAGTAACTTTAACTACAATTTATTTGGAAAGTACATCAATACTTTCAAGTATATCCATAGTGTATAACCAGGTAACATACGTATCTAACGTCAAGATCACGCGACTGTCTTTTGTTCTAATACAAAGACTGACCTCTATCCATGTTAGAAAAATTAAATCTTATCATGCAAAATGTTAACTCCCAAATAATCCTCTCCTCCTAAAGTGTGAGCACTATCTCTAAAATGAGCAGTAATTCCTTTAATAATCTTCTATTAAAGCTGAACTCTATAGTCGTTTGGTTTTCAATTCACTCATAAAACGTGTGTGTGTGTGTGTGTATACCTTGAGTAATAGCATCTCCAGCTTCAGCCTGATCCTTCTCCTCTTTTTCCTCTGGAACACAGGAAGCTGCTGCCATCTGAGCTACAGCTGAGGCACAGTTGGCAGCTACACCTGTATTTATGTAAGCGCACACGCACACGCACACACACACACACACACACACACACACACACACACACACATTCAAACATTTAAAAAGAGCTCCCCGAATTAAACCAGCAGGCCAACATCTGGCAGACTATGTTAGTGCAGACTCTGTTTAGACCTTAAAATAGAAATCACAAGCTCTAGTTTAAGCGGTGTGTCAGGATGATTTACTAGATTTGCTATTTTAACACAAGGTTTCCGATATCATATTTCATACTCGATTCCTCTTCACTATCAGTTATGATGGTGTGTTCCTTACCCAAACCACAGCTGAGTGCAGCAGCCTTGCGCAGGCCATCAAGACTGAGGCAGATGGTTTCTCTCTCCCTTTGGTTCTGTACTTTAACGCCTTCTGCACCCAGGATGAATGCCAGAGCCCGCGAGCTGCCTGCCATGCGGCCCGTCAGAGGAGTCGACAGCGTGTCAATCAGGTTCTTCCAGCAGCCAATCAGGATGTACCGTGCAAACATTATACCTACAGCAACAAGGAAGTGTTTCTGTTACAAATGGTCTCAGGAGTCTTGACAAGGTATTCTACAAGCAAAAATTATAACAATTTGCAAAATTTATGACTATGAAATGTGTGTGGGTTTGTGTGTGTGGGAGTGATTTTAGTATTTCTAAAGGGTGATACCTTCACTTACAGTTGAATTATGTGGCAGAGTAATGTACAATAAAAATATATATCTTGTAAAATGAATTTTATCAGACATAAAAAAGGCAAGCAAATGAATAGCCACAACACATAAACAGCCATATGGTACATGCTCTCCAAACCAGGAACATTCTTTATTTAACCAGCACTTAGACTCTATCTTGGCTGACAGATGTTGTCATAGAAACTGAGCTGCCTAAGTGCTTGGACTCTGATGAAAAACTCCTCCCGCCCGCTTCCTTGTGTACACACACTCAAACAGTATGCACAAACACACAGGGAGGTGCTGCAAAAAAAAAACAAAACAAAACAAAAAAAAAACACTGTACCTGCCAACAGAGTGTTATTGTCTTTTTTATCACTTGTAAAGGCTGACTGTGACGAAGCTCTTCTGATCAGTTGACCTCCTATAGCACTGCTGCCAAGTCCATCAATATCTGAAAGAAAGGAGAGAAAAACAAGAGATTGAGATCAAGAGAGAGTGAGAGAGAGAGTTACAGTGAGAGAGATAGAGTGCGTGTGAGAGAGAGAGAGAGAGGTGTTGATATGTGATAAAAATCAAGCCTGCAATGTGCACAAAATATGATTCTCATATTTTATAATACAACGCTAGCTTGCAAATCATTTATTTCAGGAATACATTATCGGCAAAACCAGGAAGAAAGACTAAAAAATACATATTCTCATATTCTATTTGTGTTAATATGTGTAACTTAAAGTTGGATCAGTGTTTAAATCACGAGACAAAAGCTGAAAAGTGCTAAAGAAAAAAAAACATAATAAAAGAAATATAGATGTGTCTCCTGATCCTCCAGCTATCCTACCAGCGTAACTGAGTCTTGTAACCAAATTGGCCACACTGACAAGCTCCACATCCTCAATCAAGGTGTTTGTTACCTGTAAGCATGGTGATAAGATGGAGTGAGTGCTCCTCAGTGGACTCCCAGTATCCTGCCTCTCCTAGCAGGTTCCTCTCTAACACTTGGTGGTACAGTTCCTCTATCCAGGCCTGAGAGAGCACAACTAGAACGCCACTGCTCTGGATCTGATGCACAAACTCTTTCTATTGAGACAAACCCATGATTACACATACAAACAAACACATATATTTAAGTAAAAACTAAGTATCCACCACAGGAAAGGAAAGCTGTTTGTTCCCACCAGAGTGACAATGGGAGGAGCGGGTTTCCTTTGGTAGTAGCCACAAGTGCTGAGTTTGAGGTTGAGTAGCAGGGCATAGTAGGACACCAAATACAATCCATCTGCGTTCATCAGAGCTTGGCAGCTCAGATTCTCACTACCCTCGAAGCCAGGAGAGTGAACTCCACCTGAAAAGGAACAGAAAGACAGGGTGTTGGTGGGCCCAGAATTACATTTCTCCCTCTTTGTTAATACACACCTTATTCTATTAGTTTCACTTTTACTACGTACATCATGGAATACAGTGAATACTATTCTCGCTAGAAAGTACAATAACTCTGATCAATGATTTATGACCAGAAAGCTAGGAGCCCCTTTACTACTACTAACCATCAACTACGACTGAGGTGCTGTATAATGACTGACCTTAAACCTGAGCCGAAAGAAATAGATTAAAATCAACGTACCTACTTGGAGTCCCGAGCAGAAAGTTGAGGAGAAGTTTTGTAGCGCAACATCCACGTCAGTAGGGTTCTGCAGTGCCAGAAGGCGTGGCAACAATCCCACCAGGGACTGAACAAAGAGACGGGCACTCTGCTGGTCTGCTTCCTGGTTCTTCAGTAGCTTTAGCGAAAGTGCGGCCGTGCGCAGTGAACGATGGGCAGGACCATGGCGCAGTGTCTGCTCATCGTCAGCCAATGAGCCATTGTCTGACCCAACATCAGAAATGTCTGATCGTCCCGAGTCCTTCTCAGCAGCTGTGGAGTACTGATCGCATGAGTCAAATTCTGTACGCGAGAGCTCTTGCTCATCCATACTGAAATTACTCTCACTGTAGCGTGAGCCATGTGAGCGCATGCGAGACTCCACTGACAGGAAGTTGGTGAGGTCTGGGTACGCCAAGGCATGGCTGCGCTGGACCACATCTGGAGGAGCACCGCTCTCCCCTGCAGCACCTCCACAGGAGGAAGGTGAAGGTAATCGTGCATTGTCTTCACACTCTGCTTGGGTGGTTCGGCCCAGATCCCCCTCCAGATTAACCTGGCCTGTGTCAGTGATGACACTGATGCTGATATCAGGGCTGCGTTCAGAAATGGCAGTCTCCCAGGTGGTGATTTCAGAGGACAGAACACGTCGCTGCCAACGGAAGTCGGCCACGTTGAGCTCCACCGATTCCCTCGAAAACTCTGCCCCTTCTTTCAAGTCTTCCAAACGACGCAGCAGAAGTTGTGCCTGGTCCATATGCAGGCCACGTCCCTGGCTGAGCTCGTCAAGGGCAGCCAGTAGAGCACAAGCACAAGACACAGAGGAGTAGCAAGCCTCAATGCCACCCTTCACACAAGCTTCCGTCATGCCATCCATCACCCTGTAGAAGCAGAACAGAAACGTCTCTAATATACCAGAATGTCTAATGCACCAGCTTACACACAAGCACAATGCTTACAACTTAAGAAGGTCAAGATGTGATTTCCTCTTCGAGAAGGATCTCTTCCTGGTCTCAGGCTCAATAACACATGGGCCAGCCAGATCAAATAAGCGCTGTGGGCTACCGAGGATCTAGCAACAGACCACAGAAGTGAGTTAGTTTAATAAACAGCACGCCTTTAAACCATAAAACATCTGAGTAATGCTCAGAGAATTGGTAATACTTCATTATTTTTTAATAACTGTAACGTTCAAACCTACCTCCTTCATAATCTTGATGGCCTCCAGTCTGTGCTGTGGAGGAGGGTAGAGCAGGATGCGGTGGTAGAGAGACTGCAGAACAGGCTTCATGGATTCCACACAGTTCACTAATCGCACAAGTTCAGCTGCGATGTAGCAGATGGTGCGGATCACCGGTCCAATCATGGCGGGGGCACTGGAGGAACAGCCAGAACCCCGGCCCTGATCGCTAACCCCTGACCCTAGTCCAGCATCCAACTCCTGTGATGGAGCTCCATGAGCAGAGGTGATGGTCTTATCATTCACAGGGTTGCCCGTGATCACCACCAGAACTGGACACAACTGCTTCCTGCAGGGTAAAAAATATCAAAAAAGCCCCAGCTCCATGATATTAAGTACACCTACCTTTTACCTACACTCATTAACCATTGCATCAAGTACATCTACCATAAGGTTTTTTTTTGTTTGCTATAAAACACTGGTATAAAATACTTACATAATAAAAATAAACAATATACTGTAAGTCTGTATGAAGCACCAGTGTCTGTGTAGACCCTGTATATTATTTTGCATTCGGGCACAAAAAGAAACTACTTTTGCATCATTTTCCTTGTATGATGATCCCTAAAAACTTCTACATTACGATACACATTATCACACAGCTATCACACTTGTGTAGCTTAATTTAGATCTCAAATGAGACATTTTACCAGACAAGATCTGTGAAGTTGCGGTTCAGATGCATTGTGGGAGGGCAGCTGCTGAGCATGGCTAAAATGCACTCGAGATACAGCAGCTGCAACAGCTGGTTCTCACTGTCAAAGGAAGAAAAAAAATTGCATCATCATGAGTGATACTGCACGCCAGAAACAGAGACAGAGAGAATGATAACAACGCCTAGAGGCAAACACCTGTCAGAGGCTCACTGTTAACACCGATCGCATTTCATTAAAAATGATTCATCTTGGACAGGGTAACTGCACTGCTACAAAAACGAATACGAATTAGGAATACAAGCATGAGCCAGATAGTTACCTTGAAACAGACTCCAGTTTTTCACAGAATACAGTGAGGACAGTCACCACGTCCTCATACAGGGCTGCAGTGGTGGGAGAAAAATCTAATAAACACACAAACACACTTGCTGAGACATTCAGGAAGCTTGTTCCACTGCTCTATGCTATTAAAACACTCCCTGATCCTGATCTGCATGCTCAGGTCAACCATTCTTACACTCTTGATTAACAATACTCATTTGGGATATGTCTTTAAATAGCTTGGGCTGTGGTTTGTGTGGCCAGGACTCCTCGTCCCAGTACAATGTCTCCGTCGTGGTGCCTCTTGTACTGTACATAAATGTGGCTAATGAACTGAAGAGCCAATGAGTGTCACATCTACAATGCTCACACGTTTACAATGAACATTATTTGATGTCATTTATTAGTTGTAGTATTCTATTTACTGACTGTGTTTTATTTATTAATTGATTGTTTACCTGCAAATGCAAATGACACACTTAAACATACAGACCATGAGAAGAAGTGAGTTAAATTGTACAGATATGCAAAGATGAAAGTGAAAGTACCCTACAGGGTGTTATAACCGACTCTCTTTTCAGCTTGTGGTTGTTTGTGTTAATCATATTTAAATGTACCTTTGCGTTTGCTTGTAGGCACTGTACGCTCCCGCTCATCTGCACCCTACAAACACAGAAGAGAGACCCTGAAGGAACAACTAGCTTATTTTCAACAGCACTTGTCTCGACATGTCCTGAGATTAAACATTGGACAGTTATAAAAAAAATTAAAAAAAATCCATCAAACTTCTACATCTTGGTACTTTCTTAGATCTGATTGTAATGTCACAATTTTGCAGTTTAAAACAAAGAAAAAAAAATCGTACACTGTTCTTTTTGGGAAACGATTAAGCCAAGAACAAACCGTACTTAATGAGGTCATCACAATACAATATAGTTAATATAATAAATAAATATAGTGACTTAGTTACTTGTAAGTTAAATCATTTTAAATAGTTAGTTCTATTCAAGTGAACAAACACAGCTAGATGGACAGCTTGCAAGAAATGCACACTGCATATAAAGCTGTGTTATATTAACGAGATAAATGTCACCACGTCTCATTTAATGATATATCTACAACACAACGGATCTCAGTCAAAACATCGCAGAACATGTGATCTACGACAGATTTCTGACAACTTACATGTAACCAGTTAATTTAGTGAAAGTGTGTAGCAGTAAGAACATAGTGATCTAATGTTTTTCCTTTAAGACATTGTACTCCTGAGAGCTTTGTGTGTGCATGTGTCGATGACTCACTGAGCTGTCCTGTCTGTGCTGTAGTTGAAGTGTAAGGTCTCCCAGTATCTGACTAAGTGTGGCCCTTACTGCTGTGTTGATGCTGCGTTGATGACAACTTGTTATGTATGTCTGGATACACACCTGAAAAACACACAGACGCACAGAAAATAAATCCACCACCACCACCGATGCCAACCAATGACTGTCATAAATCTGAGTAGGGTCTGGGGGGTCATGCATTTTGTTCATATACAAGTCATATTATAATATAACACAATTCTAGCACATGAAGGTTAACTTCATGTTAAAATGTAAGTATTACATGAGTTATACACCCAGTTGCTAAAACCCTCCTTAACCCTCCTTAAACAAACAAACTGACAAGCTTTAAGAATATAAACGATTGTACATTTTATTTAGTCATTTTGTGCTGAAATCATGGCATAAAAAGATATTTCAGTGTAAAATCAGGTTGACTATAGATGGATCTTTTAACAAGACATTAACTCCAAATAAACATCCACAACATCGACCGAGTCCGGATATGAGGCCTGCTGAAAAACTGTCTGAAAGTGCTGTTGTTCTCTCCAAAACTGTTAATACAGTTAACAATAAGCCGCTGTAGAAGTCTGAAGTTTCTGATTAAATCACTGCTCATTGGTGAATGTGTGTTATTTCACTTTTAGGCCTGCAGTTTTTTTTTTTACAATTTGCTCCGGCAGCCCAGAAAATCTAAAATGGAAACTTCCATGTTTGCATCGTAACTAAGATATATGACCCTCTGAAACGGAAAGGGCACTGACGAACAAACAAATAAATCACGTGTATGCTGTTCTGCACTCAGACGTGGCATCTTGTCTCATAGCAGGATGTTCGGTCACCGTAGTGACATAATGGCGAAAATGTTAAGGATTAAGTAAAAAAAAAAACATTTAATTCAGGTTGGCTGCCTGTCATGGAAAATTTAAAAAAAAAGGAGAGGAGAGGGGAGGGGAGGGGGGAGGTTAGTCAAGGCTGCGTACTTTATGGGTTCTTCTCTGGCCAGACACTGAGTCATATGAACACGTCAGGGAAGGAGAGACAGAAAGAGAGAGAGAGAGAGAGAGAGA
>JAOTRN010000041.1:5400018-5413268 GCA_028566695.1 Bagroides melapterus | reverse complement strand
AGCGAGCTGGCAAGACCAAAACAGGAAAAATACCTAATTCCGACTGGTTAATCCTGTTTCTCAGCCTAGAAACTGGTAGCCAATAAGATGCGATTAGAGAAACTAAGGGATGTGTCGGGTTGAAGTCTGGGGCAATTATACTGGTGACTTTGTTGACCTTTTATTTAAATCATTATAGCACAATCGTATACTGCACAAAAATGTATTTAATGTGCGTAATGTAGCAGGAAGCGGCGCTGCGTCTTATGTTAAGCACCCATACGTTTACCGTGGGTTGCCAGGTTTAGAAAAAATATCCGTCTCTCCTGAAACTAGCGCAAAAACCACACCGCACATTTTTTATTCTTTTTGTCAGGTCACCGTGCAGAAACATTTTCAAACTAGCCTAGTTGGTGTCACGCCTCCTCACATCTCCAGCGGTGTTTAGGTCTCTGTAAATTCGCCGAAAGGAGAAGGTGAATATGTTAATATGTGACTAAATAATTCCTCATTTTAATTACTAATATCAATAAATCTTGTTGAAGTGCTGACCGATTGAAGCTTATCTTACAAGATATCTCTTGGATAATAAATGAAAATGTAAATCTGTAAGATTTATTTTATGTCTGTTTTTTTTTTTTTTTTGTCTTGGAAACGTTTCTCATAATAGTTCTGTACTATCCAGATCCTTCCCCGACCTTGAGGACGAGCGACCACGGCAGTCACGTTATCCATCATTTACGTTTCTGTTTCCAAACCAGAGAATTAGTCATGTTCCTTAACAAAAACAAACAGAATCACTGGAAAACCACCAGGCGCTTCCAAACAAGAACTGCAAGCTAGGTGTCCAAGTTATCAAGTGTTTTTTTTTTAATGGCTTGCGTGTGTAAACATGAAAACCGAAGTCGCCGGATATGTATCTCAGTTTCGCTTTTAAAAGTGCTGTGGGTTATATTTGAAGAATTCCAGTTTTTAACCGTTTCATGTAGGAACGTTGCTTTATATTATATCCTGAAATCGTTTTCACACAGATTGTGTGGAATGTAGGGTACTGATGTGTGTGTAATACATTTAATCATCAAGAATCATTTGGTTAAGGTACAACTACGTCCTTATCTACTTCCTATGTTTATAGCGTGGGGTATAAAATATGATAATACCTTGTTGTATGCCAAATAGCATTTTGTTCTGGATCTTTCCGTCTTAGAAGTAATCATTTAGACAACCAGCAACAGTTATACATTTATTACAGCTAGCAATATTTATATATATTTTTTATAGCTAGGAAGGTCGAATAATACACACAAAGGGGTCAAGAAAAATGTAGAGGGAAAACATTTTAAAAATGTATTCATCCATCCATCCAATCAGGTCAATCCATCCATCCATCCTTCCATCTATCCATCCAATCAGATCCACCTATCCATCCATTTATCCATCCATCCATCCAATCAGGTCCATCCATCCAATCAGGTCTGTCCATCCATCCATCCATCCATCCATCCATCCAGTCAGGTCAATCCATCCATCCATCCTTCCATCTATCCATCCAATCAGATTCACATATCCATCCATTTATCCATCCATCCAATCAGGTCCATCCCTCCATCCAGGTCTGTCCATCCATCCATCCATCCAATCAGGTCCATCCATCCAATCAGGTCCATCCATCCATCCAGGTCTGTCCATCCATCCATCCATCCATCCATCCAATCAGGTAGATAAATGTTTAGAAGTTGACAAAGTTGTAATCTCACTTATCAGTGGAGTTGAACAGATGAGAACAAAAGGAATTGCAGATTTGAGCTTTAATTTCAGGCTATTGTCTTCTTATTTTCAAGGCTCACTAATGGTAGTAAACTCTCTATATTTACTCTGCTGAAGTTTTCTCTTGAGTTTTGACTTTGACACAGAGCCACTGACCTCCTCCAGGGTGTTCATTATCTGCCCAGCTGTTGTGAAATGGTTTTTCTTCCAAAGGGAAAGAATTCTGCCCTTCATCTTGTATATGTTTTTTTTCCCCCCTTGGTTAATAATCTACAGAATAGTTGATTCGGCCACGCCTAACGCTTTTGCAACATTTTCTCTGATGGGCTTCTTTTGATTTCTTAGCCTAATGATCAACTCTTTGGACTGGATGTTGAGATTTAACAGCAACAGATTCAAAAATAGCCAATAGAAATAATTGAAGTTAAAAAAAATAACCTAACTACATTGTGAGGGATTAAAAGATGCCTAGTCATGGACTAGCTAAGCCTAAATCCTACACAGTTCACTGGATTTAGATCAAAACACCCCCTAATTTAATCTGAACATTTCTATTCATTATTTAAATTCAATTTCAATATACCGTAGTAGACCGCTATAATAAAAACAAGAGCACCTGGTCACCTGGATGATGTAGATTTGTACTGCTGCTGTTATTGTAAGTGACTCATGGCTAGACTTCTTTCCAACACGCTTAACGTTGTTTAACTTTACGGTTATAATCCATCTATCCGGCGTCACCAGGGACTTGATCCTCGCCATTGTCGTCTTTGAATAAATATAAATCTGCATCCGGATTTCTCTAAAGCTGCTTTGTGACGATGTCTGTTGTTGAAGGTGCTTTGCAAATAAAGTGATGGGAGATTTATCGTGCTAAGGTAGACACAGCGACAGCAGCTCACCAGGTTGAACAAGCATCGCGAAATGTTAGCATGTGGATACGAGTATTAAAGACACAAGCAGAAGAATCAGGATTTAAGAATGATTAGGTAATAATGCTTATTTGACAAGGAACTTTAAACAGGAAGTTAGCTAAACTGCTAGCTAGGAGAGATATTGTTTAGTAGTGTATCTTTTTTTTTAACCTGATAACTAATATTACTCAATTGCTGTACAAGTTTAGTGTAATTAGTTCATGGATTCTGTTATTAGTTGATGTTTTTATTTGATGACAACAATTTTAACTTTAGCTGACTTCATATTCATGATTTGTTTATTCATGATGGGGCCATATTCATGATTTCTTTACATAATCATAAATGAAGCTATATTTTGTCATTTTATGTAATTACTAGCACACTTTAAAAAAAATAAATAAAATTCTGCCATATAAAAATAAAGTGTGCTAGTAATTACATAAAAATTCTTTTAAATCATACGCTATGACTTGCAGTGAATTTATTTTTATTATTATTTATTTTTAAAAATATCTAATACAATAGGTTGAGAAAAAGGGGATTAAAAAATAGAATATGCCATAAAATGAAACTGAATAAGAAAAATAAAATAAGAAAAAGTGAAAATAGCTGTGCAAAGAAGAATGAAAATGATATAAAATTGCAGCATGATGATCTTCAGTGATATGAATATAAGACGATTGTTCTGCACGTGCACGTGTAGTTATATGCAGTATTTGGTGCATTAAAATACATTAGGAAGAAAGATTAAGAGGTAGTAATTTAAAAAAAAAGGGAAGCCAACCATTCCCTTCACCCTGTGATGGGAAGTGTACAAGCCCACAATTACACAATGATACAAAAACTCACCAACAGAAAATGTTTTCTGATATAAGTAGTAAGGTTGATGTCTGAAAAGTAAAGGAGGGGTGGAGCAGGAGGGAAAAAAAAAACCTGTTCAACAAATGTAAAATGTGAGAATGTGGAAAGTGCAGCATGCCATAAGGACAGTCCAGAAATAGTTCCGATTTCATGCAGGCGCTGCTGGCTGTCAAGCTAACGTGAGGGTATTCACAAACCCTTTCACAAATGCTTTTTCATCTAACACACGTAATCGTATCCTGTGTCACGTGATGGATTTACACAAGAGGGAGAGAGAGAGAGAGAGAGAGCTTTAAATTTCATGTCTGGAATTCAGGGGAACGTGGCACCTATAGACACCAAGACATTTTTGCCATTCCTGAACAGACCTGCTGTTATTCCGTGTGCTTCGTTGTACAGACCGCTGCGCGATGCAGTGTTTGGTTAAGTTAATGAAGTTGTTTAGCTGTTTGGAGAGCAAACAGGAGTGGCAGTCGAGCAAACCGAGCAGAGACGGAGCCTGTTTGTTATGGACCGTCAAGTAGGTGATGCGTTTAAAAAAAAAAAAAGTACAGCAATAAAACCTCTTACTAATATTACAAGGTGAGATTTTTAAACTCCTCGTCAGGATGCTGTGAAAGCACACACACAGAGCGAGACAACACACCTGTGTGGGCGTGGCAGATTGAAAAGTTATTGACTGCGGCATTTCCAGGCAATGTAAACACCTCAACGGCACAGCAGACAGAAATGACTAAGCGTCATATTTCCAGCAGCGCTTCCCCCCCCCCCCCCGTCTTCGTTCATTACAGTCTGGGTTTAGATCTAATGATTTTATTTGCTACTCAAAAATTATAAATTCGTTACAGAACGAATAAAATTAAAAGGGAGTAAAGTTTCACCCCATCATCAAGGGGATGAAGAGTTCCCCGTGAGAGCTGAGAGCTGAATCGGGAGACACAGGACGCGCTGACTGCCAATCACAGCAGCGTCAGCCAATCCCGAGCGTCTGTGAGTTCACGTATACGGAAGAGGGTAGAGCGTGTAGCAACTTAGAGGAGGTCAGCTTCACGTGTATCGGAGGTAGCTAGCGAACAGGGTATGAATCTGCAAGACCGAAACTGGGGAGAAAAGGAATTCCATTTCAAATAACAATATGCAAACCATTCTGATTTATTTTTTATTTTTTTTAAACCCTCGTTAACTCGATCGTGTCTTTGATATACTGATAATGCTGGCCTTAAACTCCGATTTGAACCTTTGAGTTCTGCTTGTTACATGATACCTTCAGAGTTGATTTGATTCAGACATAACAGGAAACGTGTAAAGATTGCCATGACATCTATTTGTCCAATCTACTTGTGCCTGTGTTTTTTCCAGCCTCATACTATAACGCAAGAACTGCTGCTTTTTTTTTTTTGTTAAATAAAGAATGAACTGAATATAGATTATGCTAATTTGCAACCTCAGCTGTTTGGTAATGTTTTTAATGGTATGCTCTGCTTTGTTTACTCTTTAGACAGTAAATTGGTGACAGTGCTTGCTGTACTTCTAGACTCTTTCAGTCTAAAATAGAAGTTTGCTTTAAAATCTCTTCAACTGAGATGGAAATATATGCTAATCTCTTACAGTGTAATGGAAATGTGCATGTTTTTCTTTTTTTTTTTTAAGTGAATTTTAAGATGCAAGGTACTAATGTGACGAGCGTGAGTCCAGCGCGCTCTACTTGTTGCTGTCGCCGTGGGTACGGTACAGTGTCTCTCGGGAGACTTTTACAGCTTGCAGGCTGAGCTTGAGGAACAGGGCGAGTGAGATTTTTGTCTGCAACCATTTTCAACAAAGCGACAAACATCTTAACTCGCATACAGTCACTTGGACATATATTTACTGTTTTTTTTTTTGCACAGGAAGTGCTATAGAGGTCTGTGAGGGTTTCTGCTGATGCTGCGATAATTCACAGACTGAATAATATCCGAATATAAAGCATGAATAACGTTTAATCGATCTGTCTCTGACACCTGATGTACCTCAAGAACAAGTGGTTTGTATTATTTATATGGATTTATCAGTCGAACCAGCGCATGAAGCGATATGATTCTGGATTATGGCCCATTTTTAAGACTATCTAGTATTTTATTCGTCTGCCTGTCCATGCTTCTGTCCATCTGTCAACAACAGGTGCTTGAATATTTGTAGAGTTTCCCCGGAGATGTTATGCCTACATGCGCTATCTAGCAAATGAATTGGCTATTGGCATTGATTCATACTGGGTCAAGGTCACATCAAAGTCAAATGCGGGGAGTTTTTCTTTCTTATTGTTCAAACTGCGAGAAGGACTAGACCTCGTGGTGCTGGTGGTGGACTTCTCCATCGATCCCTATATTACTTTCGAGTTTTACTTGTTTATTATTGATATTCTCATATTTGTCTTAGTCAGCATAAAGCGACGTATGGAATTGTACAGGACGTTTATTAATATCTCGCACCTTCTCGGTCTCTGATAGCCGAATACTGCTATATTGACAGTGATGGATGATTTGGACAGAGAATTTAGCGTGTTTAGGAAAAATGTCCACCTCATGATGCTTGGTATTAAGACGTTACTACTTGGAAACCATGACGGTTACAACATTGTCAGATTTTATTTATTTTTTTTTTTAGAGGTTGTAATCTAAATGTAAGTATCGATCATATCTATTGAACACAAAATCATTCACGAAATAAAATGAAAGTGTGTGTCGTACAGCGAGATGAAGGTGGAATGACTATTTCTCGAAGGAGTTTGGGATAATTGAGGAACTTTTACCTCAGAATGTCCTGAAATCACTCCTCCTTGGCTTTATTTACACAAATTTTAGTCCGCCATGAAATTATTATAACGTGATGAATTTATTTCTACGAGCGAGTGTGTGCTACGAGTGCTAAGTCTGGAAGTAGCGAGCAGCGTCGAGTGTCACGATTAGCAGGATTTTCTCATCTGGGAAAATGTCAGTTCTGGAAGTCGAGGCGACGCAAAGAAGTATGGAGGAGGACGTGGATTTGAATACCCGGTTTCATTTACATTTAGAGCATTTAACAATCCGAGTGTAAGTTTTTGAATATTGAAATAAGTATTCAAGAGATTATTGCGCTCTGTGTCATCATGTCAGTGAGAAACTGTGGGGAAAAAAATTAAGCCTGGCTGTTTTGTTTTTTGTTTTTTTTTTTCTCTTGAGGTGTTTGAGGTGTGTATTCATTTTCATTCTCTGGGTTATTAACTGTAACATGCAGTGACACTTCAAAATTTTTAACGTTTAAATTTTACCTTTTCACGTCGCTAACGCTGAAGAAATCCTAAATGGCTTCTTTTCAATATTTCAATCAATCGAGTGAAAACTTGTTTGGATGCACCAAAGTGGAAAACTGTAGAATATAAAATTAGCCACGTTTCCGGCCCGATGATGCGTTCACCCACAGTAAGTGTTTCATCCTAGTCCGGGTGATGCACTCATGCACGTTTTTTGGAAACCTGACTGAACCCTATGTGTAAAAGGGAGAAAAGAGAGCGTATTCATATTAAATCAATACGTATCGTGCTCAATCATGTCCGACCCCCGTAGTTCGAGCGCCTAGCATGAACGCTAGAACACAGAACTCGAAACACGTCGTCAGAGACATGATTCTATTTTATCAATCATGTTAATGTTTGCTAATGTTAACCAGTAAGGGCTATTACTTGTGTGTTTGCTACGATCATCGTTAAAACAACAAACAAAACTTTTTTTTTTAATTCATAGGAGAATGTTTGGGGTTATAAAAGGTCTGCTTTTCACTTTATTGATGAATAAAAACTTTGGGGGCGGAGTTAAACTGCTAGCTAGTTTAACTTGGTATGTTTTCCAGTAGCGAGGTTTTAAGTAAAGTAAACTCTAATCTCAGAGCTTGGAGTAGCAGCTGATTGCTCTGATGTAGCGTGTGTTAGAGCTCACAAAGAGAGGAAATGAATTCTTCTTATCTGCGCCTCTCTTTTGTGACATGACCGTATGCCGGTCGCTAAAACGCAAAGCATCGGCGCGGCGCCGACGAAGAACTAAATTGTCTTTTTTTTTTTGTCTTCCTCTCTCCATTTTCTCTCTTTTGCTTTGCTAGTTGCAGTTTTGGGAAAAAAAAAAAGCCACAGCTGCAACAATCACAAAAAAGAAAAACAAATAGAAATAGTTTGCCTTAACCATTTTTACCAGTGCACTGGTAAATTAATTATAGCTACAAATTTCCCTTCTGTTGTATAACCTTACACAGAATTTTACTGGTTGAAGATAACACCTTTATACTGTAGAGGGTTATGAACATCTCAGAGAGCAGATATGGGTATCACTATTGACTTTGAAGATAGAAACATTTGTGTGGAATTTTTTTTTTGTTGTTGGCTAGCTCAAAACAGAAATTCTTAAATTCTGCTTTCATACAGGCCATTAAACATACAGTGAGACACAGTGCTGAACAAAACAAGGGCAAATAAAATTTACGGGGCAAAAAAGAGATCCGTTTGGAATTTTTAGTGTACAAATTGTGAAAAACTTGAAAGCTTCAGATGTTAACTGACATTTCTTATGTCTGCTGAATATTATGTAAAAGACAATTAAAGCTGTCCTTTAGTTTAGTGATTAGTGCCTTGGCATGCGCTTTTATTTTTACATGTAGCTTAGAATCAACAACGAAACTGATTGGTCTTCATCAGACTTTTTTTTTTTTAAGACTTTGTCAGGAAGGAATTAGTGTTGGATCTGCGGTGAACTCTACTGCTCAGAGACACCGGGTCATCAGTTGTGTAGTGCCGCATAGATTTCCCCGCATGCATTAAACAGGATTGTGACTTGGAAGGTGCGAGTTCACACGGCGCACACAGCCTCTGACGACTAGCAGCTTTCCCCCCCTCAAGAGCCTCAGAAATCATGAAGCCAAATTCAATTCTTTCACTTTCTCTGCACAAGAATTCCACCGGGATTTGAACACCGTAAGACAGCTGATGTCAGAGCCTCAATAATAGTATTTATTTATGTATCTTTTTATGTGTGTGATGACAAACAGAGGAACTGTCTGACACTGAGAGAAGTGACTTCAAGGCCCAAAAAAAATAATAAAAGTGCATTTTTTCCCCCTTCCTGTTATTGTTAACATTGTGGGGTTTTATTAATTTTCTATAAAACACAAGACTATATACTTTCTGTAACGGTGCTTAAGACTGCATTTGTGATAAAAACCACACAGGAGAGGTGGTTGTAGAAGTAGGGCAGATAAAGAGTTAAATGGCTGATTACATCAGCGGTGCAGAGGTACACTGAGCTGTTTTGCCGGGCCACTGGACAATCTTAATTGCTTAACTGTTCTTTTTTGGGAAAAGAATCGATCGTGGGCTTTCTACAGACACTTTCCGACCGTTTTATGCTTTCAACCCTGTTTCTTTCCCTTCACATCTTTTCCATGCATAGAATTTGAATTTCAAGAAAGTTTGTGACGAGTATCTGATATTTTCAGCGTTGATGTTTATGTCAGCATCTTGTAAATTATTCTTTTCAATGTATATATAAGTCTCTCAGCAACCTCCCTGAGACGTTTTGTTCTTTTGTCAGCTTTGGAGCGACGTCCTGTTCTTGTAAACATGTTGATGATGACATAGACCCTTTCCCATCTTTTGGAAATTATTCGTAACTCCGTCGTCCTTCTCCTCCTCCTCCTCCTCCTCATTGATATCTTCTTACATGCTTCGCTTTCGGCTTCTGAATCCAAAAAAGAAAAATCTTATTTGGATTATAATACACATGCCAGTACGCTCGGAGTATTCGAGTCTATGAGATTTCTAATACGCGATTAGTGTGTTTATTTAAAAAAAAACAAACAAAAAAAACCACGTTGAATCCTTCATGGAAATCGAGTTAAAAATTGAGAATTATTTGTTTTTCAGCAATTCTTCCAGCTGGTAAAGTTAAGAAAGCTGGGACTGAGCGACAACGAGATCCAGAGACTTCCTCCTGAGATAGCCAACTTCATGCAACTTGTAGAGCTCGATGTCTCACGCAACGGTAAGTGACCCCCGGTATCTTTCCTTTGGATTTGCTTTTGAGGTCACGTACTTTTAGTCTTAGGTTAGTTCGACTGTACATACGGTATAAGAAGAATTTACTGGATATTATACAGTAACAAGCTTGAGCTTTATTACCCTTATCCCGAATTTAGCCCTTGGAAAGGAGCATGCTACCACCACCACGCTTTACCGATAGTGTCTTGGGCTTTAGTCACATGAGGAAATAAGAGGTTGTAAGAGCGAGTGTACAGACAGGAAGTGATCAGATATTTGTACAGATGTTGACGTAGGTCTCTCAGCAGTCTCCCTAGTAAGTTTTTGTGTCATCCTTGTACCCGTTGTCAGTGACATCATCGGGATTCATACAGTATTCTCCAGATCTCACCAGTCGTGTGCCATACGTTTACTTTTCAACAGCTTTTTAGAAATCAGACTTATTCGTATGTGGAATCAGTTTACAGAGGATTGTAGCCCAATTTGGACAATTTTGGAATTCTCATGACCTGAACCTACACAAAACAGTCATGATATTGATGGAAAAAATAATCGAGGTATCTAGGTAACCAAAAGTTTCATCAGTCTTCACCTCCCATTGTTGTGAATCCCCTGAAATCTGATTCTGTTGCTTTTCTGGAATCTCTTAAAGGGGTCCAGCTTTGTGAAATTAAAAGTGATGTCAGTGTACGGAAAACCGCATCATGAAAACCCCCGAAACTATGAACGTCCCATGGAGCATTATTAAATTTATTCTTAAGACATGGAAAGAGCATGGCACAGCCTTGACTTGACCTCGAGGAGGCCATCATTCAGAAAAAGTTCACCTGGTCATGAAAGATAATGAGGGAATAACTCGATAAAGAAAACCGAGGCCAAGGAAAGAACTCAGCATGAGGCTACCACCACCATGCTTCACTGTGGGAATGGGCTGGGTTTGTGCCAAACATAACACTTAGTGTCAAGGTCAGAAAGATCAGAGAAACGTTTTCCTCTAACGTGCTTTCAGATGGTTCCTCAGTCCTCTATAAAGCCCAAAATATTGGCCAACATATCACTTGTTTTCTTTTTTTTTGTTTTTTTTTCTTTGTAAATGATTTGCCAAACTATATAAAGTTTTGTCCCATGTCATTATTTCCAATTTAACTACAAATCTTTTGTCACACACACAACCATGCACAGTACGACAAAAAGGAAAAAAAAGCTGATAGAAAACAAAATAAAGGAAGAAAAATAAAGCACAGGTGAATCTAATACAAGAAGAACTAAATATATTTATCAAGTGTATATCAAAAAATATAATATACAATATAGTCAGGAAAATATAAATATATTTTAATTCTTTTTTTTTTTTTTTTACTGGCTGTTTTGTGTAGCTTAATGTCCCAGTAACGTTCATTTTGCTTCCATGTTGTGGAAATGTTGAATGTTTAACGGAGGGATTCTGATGCAAGAAACTATTTAAAAAAAAAAGAAAAAAAAAAAAGGTGGATTAATGTAACAATAAACGTGAGAGTTTTCACAGTTTAACACCATGAGCTCATTAAAGTTTAAAAAACCTTCACACACAAAATCTAGTAATTACACAATCTTTTTCTTTTTGTTATATTTGAATCAGAATTGTTTTTTTTTTATCCCGGAGGCCTTATTATCCTAAACAGCAGCTCTTTTTCTTCAGTTCCCACACACTGGCTTGTACACACCCTGGTGTATTTTTTGCATCTTCTCTGTTTTTTTTTTTTTTATTTTATTTAATTATTTATTTTTATTTTTATTTTAAGCCCTTTAAGCTTAGCTATGGTACGGTCATCATTGAGAATATTTCTCTGCTGGGAACACGGCCTGGATGATAATTACCCCTTTTTCTGCTACGCCGTTTTCAAGTTTCATACGCCAATTTTACAACCTGGACTCCGTGTTTGGCAAGGACGCGCCGTAATTTTGCGGGCGGCTCAAATGGAAGTAAATGACTGTTTCTCTCGAATTCCGTTTTTGTGTTTCGGTCTGGTGTCCCTGTGCATCAGGGCTGACTCGAAGAGCTTTTGTTAAACATTTCTAGTAAAGCGGATTGAACTTTGACCTACTTCTGAATCTGTTGCATTTTTGATTAGATTAAAATAGCAAGTGCATTATGTAATTATTATAACTCTGCCTTCTTATTTTTATTTTTTTTTTTATTTCTTTTTTTTTTTCCACAGACATTATTGAGATTCCAGAAAACATTTCCTATTGCAAAGCCCTTCAAGTAGCAGACTTCAGCGGCAACCCTTTATCAAGGTAAATAAAAGATGCCTGTATCACTTAACACACAGACCGCATTAATCTGAACACATTCACTTTCACTCTCTCTGACAGATGAGCAGTATAGTAGAGTATTAGTGACTGACCGCCTTTAACTCTTTCCCTTCTTTTCATCAGTCTAGTCTGATACAGCAGCTGTATTCATTTCCTGTGTGTTTTTTTTTTCCCCCGCCTCCATCTAAATGATGTTTGATTTCATTTGAATCTGTCTGTTCATTCATGAGAACTATAGGGTCTGATTTAAGATGATTGCACATCTTGGATCGCTGCTACTTTTTTTTTTTTTTTGCATGATTAGTACAAGTGTTCTCGCACTGATTGCGCTGTTTACTTCAAAACTTTTGGACTTAATAGAACCCTAACAGCCCTGAGACTTGGCTGTAGTTGCTGTGAAATACTGATTGGCTTTCAAAATGCTTTTGGTTCAGATCTACTTTGTTTATTAGGAGTGTTGTTAGTTCATTCTGTCTCAGTGCTCGAGCTGTTATTGCCTGTCTCACAGACCTGTGCAAATACAAGCACACAGACATTGTATAGATATGACACTTAATCTCACTATTTTATTCTTTTAAAACCTTTTAATATTGTAGAAATATTGTATTTCTAGTTTTATCAAATGGAAACTCGTACACTCTCTCTTTCTCTGTCTGTCTGTCTGTCTGTCTGTCTGCCCCCCCTTCCCCTCTCTCTCTCTGTCTCTCTCTTTGCCTGTCTGTCTGTCTGTCTCACTCTCTCTCTCTCTCCCTCCAGATTGCCGGAGAGCTTCGCCGAATTGCGGAACCTAACATGTCTGTCCATCAATGACATCTCTTTACAAGCTCTTCCTGAAAACATTGGAAAGTAAGCACACATTTCCTTTTTTGCCTGTAGATGGGGGGGGGGGGAAGCACAGATATTGCTGACCATTTTGTTAATGACCCCCATCGGGACACTGTCTGAATTTTAACACTAGCTGGATTTATCTGGTATATTTTAAAATATTAGAAATATTCTCAATTGACTCTGCTGAATTTGCTGGATGTTTCCTGACCCGTGCCTTTTTTTTTTTCCCCCTTCCGTTCCAACATGTAATAAAAAATGCCACAACCTTTTAACATTTTGTGAACTCTTCTCTTAGCTGACAGTTTTAATATATTTACCATTCTGACATTTGGCATTTTATTTTCTCTTGACACAGTCAAGGAACAAGCAACAACCCTAACAGCTGTTATTTTTCAAATATAATCTTTGTCCATGTTGTCGGTAAAAATCACTATTTTTGGCAGTCTGCTACTTTCAATAATCAAACACTGCCATAAGCCCTTAGATCGGTGCACTTTTAATGATTTTGCAGTAAATACAATGTTCATCTGTCAGTTTTGTCTTATTTGTATGCCAGTTCAGTTTCCTTC
>JAOTRN010000041.1:5213296-5229149 GCA_028566695.1 Bagroides melapterus | reverse complement strand
CCACCACATTATGGGTGTCAGGTCCGAGCATTCCTAGATGAACAGTTTCCTGAAAAGTGGATTGGTCGTCGTGGGCCAGTTGAATGGCCCCCAAGGTCTCCCGATCTGACCCCCTTGTATTAAGGTGTATCCATATAAATGGCCCACCCTGTAGTTTGAGCCCCTACATTCTCTTCTCTGCAGTAAGACTTACTCTACAAAGTGATTATGTAAGATAGGAAGCATGGGTGTATGTCGGTGTATAATCTATACATAATCGATATTTCAATGAACTCGTATTCTACACAGATGAATTGAAGAGGGCTTTGGCTGACTTATTGTTGTAATAACGGAACACAGTGTGTCATGGAAAAGAATCTGTTGAAAAATTGCAAGCTCTTCTGAATATTGTGGCGATTGCACAGTGTGTAATATAAGGATTAAAGCATGCACTATAACCTTAAGCCCAGGTAATCCAGGCGGACCAGGTATTCCAGGCAAACCCATCTCTCCCTGGAAAAAGACACTCTTAGTTTATGATTTTGGAAGGTGTTGAAGAACTACTTTAAGCCCATGATACTCTGGGTATAGTCTCTTACATTGTCACCTGCTGTGCCTTTTGATCCCTTCGGTCCTAGTAATCCTGCCTCGCCCTAGACAATAAAATGTAAAATAGAGTGCAGATGAATTTGATGCAGTTTTATTTTATAGGTTTAACGTCTGTATAGTATGTAAATTTATATAGATATTTTTCATCACTGATCACTTTATTAGCACCTGCAAATTCACATAAGGTCCTCTGGTTACGTAGCAAATGCATGAAAATATACATATATACGGTTGAGGTGACGTTGACATCAAATATCAGAATGTAAGTGGGGAAAAATAGTGATCGCAGTGAATTTTGACCATCTACCAAAACTGGACAGTTAATGAGGAGTTCAGGTTGTGTTTTTAAATCTTCATGTTTTAGCTATTACGTGGCTATTACAGTGTGCATGTGTTCAGCAATGATACACCGATAGACAGGCTGTGGCATTCAAACCAAAGCTTGTGATTGGTATTAAGAGGACCAATGTGTGTGTAAAGTAAACCACACCACCAGCAACCTGAACTGTTAATGCAAGGCAGGCTGGCTCCAATGGATTCATGCAGTTGATGCCAAATATTTACCCCATCATCTGCACACTGCAGCAGGGAATAAGATTGATTTGAATTTTTTTTCTCATCTTAAACTGCCCACTTCCGGTGCTCCTGTCTCCACTGTAGTTTATGGTTCCTGTTCTTGGATGATAACAGTGAAAATTGATGCTGTCTTCTGTTTTTGCATCTCATCTGGCAAAGGTCCGGTGTTGCTTTTCTGCTCACCATGCATGTAAGGAGTGGTTAATTAAGTTTTTGTAGCCTTCCTCTCACATTCAAAGGCACTGTCCTCTGACCTTTCTCATTAAGAAGATATTTGTAACTGCTAAACTGCAGCTTCCTGGATTATTTTTTTCTTTTGTAAACTTTAAACTTGTGTGCAAAAAGATCAGCAGTTTCTGAAAAACCAGCATGCCTGGCATCAACAACCCTGCCACCATCCAAGTCCAGATGCTCACTTTTTTTTTTTTTTTTTTTTTTGCAAAGACTTGTATCTGCATGAGTTTATGCATTGTGCTGCTGTTGATTGGTAAATTGGATTATTTCATGAAATATCAAGTTTTTTAACTGTAATACTGATTTGTGTAACGTTTATCTTGCACAATGTGCACAGTTCTTCAGTCTCTTTGATAAACACTAATATTTGTACACCATAGTGATACTTCTACCTGATCTACAGTAGGGGGTTTCAAACATGCTGACATGCATGTAGGTCAGGACCTACCTGGTAAAAAAGGAGATAAAAGTAGTCATTTGACCCGTATAATTATATAAGAAACTGTGTTAGTCGTGTGGACCATAAATGTATTGAAGATTAGTGTTTTTTTTTTAATGTAATGTTACACAGCAAGTTAAATATAGATTGAAATATAATCCTTATGTTAAAATGTTCATTATGGGGTATATTGGGCACTGTAAGGCAAAACCACAATTTGCAAAATTTGTGCTAATGAACTCATTTAAGTCATTTAAGTTAATGTATTATTGGTTGTTGTTTGGACTCTCTTTACATTGAACTGAATGTAATGTGTCTGCTTAGCTAAAATTTGGACACTTCTGGTGTACAGTTTATGTAAAATGATATAAGTCTGGGCGGTATATGTGTACTTGCAGATATTTGCAGAACATCAGTGGCACAGCTATTCAGACAATTTATTTCCTAAAAGCAAGATGTAAATATTACACTCAGCTATGCATTCATCACTTCAGTTATGCACAAGTTAATCTTTTCACCACAAACATGGACCTGTGCTTGAAAAGCCTTGCCTTGTCAGTAAGGTCTAAGAAGATTTAGGTACAACCAGTTCAAGGGTGCAGGTCATGTTAGGTGCTGAGGACCAGAGTTGACTTTAACTGCTCTGCTACACAGAATATTATTACGCACATAAAAGCAGTGCACTCATATGAACCTAAAACTACTAACACGCAAATGAACACATGGACACCAAACACTATACAGAAACTTTGGAGGGAAATACAATCAAGGCAGTTGCCCAGCTAAAGCCAGACAGTGTAAAGCTTCTACAAGTTTCATCTGCTCTGCCAAATTGTCACTCATGCAAGAAGACGCCTGCACAGCAGACTCCTGGCAAAGACGCTTCCCTCAGCAAATAGCGCAGTCTACAAACAAAGCTTTATCAGAAAGTCATCGGTTATGTTGCACAAGATCAGCTCAGAAAGGATCAGCAGCAATGATGCATTTGTTATTGCATCAGTTATGACATATAGTATATCGTCCTCACAAAGCTGTGTCAGTGTTTGCTAAGCTAAATGCAGCCTTTCTGCATGAATGTTATAAACACCCAACACTGATTGTCAAACAACCTCACAGAGTTAATGTATTCAATGGTAGAGACTTAGATAAGGACGTCCGCCAAATGCTGTAAATGTAAATGATGCAATGGTTTTCTCCAAGCTTGACCTCACAGCAGGTTACCACCAAGTTCAAGTCCACATAGATAGTTACAGCGTCCTCGATTTTTCTCAATTTATTGCTCTGTTGCCAAAATACTCCTGAATTTCCCAAATGCAACAATGTTTGGTGTCCTACGAAGCATATGACAAAGCTTTCAATGTTGTATGTTCTAATGGCTGAAAGCCAGTGATCTGACTCAACAGAAACAAAAGTGAGTTCAATTAAACACACATATTGACTTTCTTGGCTTCGTTTCCTCAACAGACGAGGTTTCAGCTGGGATGAAAATGCACCGTGATTCGTATAACACACATCCACCTTCAGTGCTGGTCCCCTGAGACCTGATGAAACCGGATGGACAGCTAGATTGGATGCAAACTGGATGCAAGACAGAGGCCACAAAGTCTGCCAAAGAATACGGCATCCTTGTCCCACAGGATGCTACACCCAAGGCCGTGACATGACCAGAATTAAAGATGCAGATATTCACAGACTGCATCCTGTAAGAAGTGCCCATACCCAGAAGAACAAATGGCACACCGTCAAAGAAGGTACAATGCTTGCTGACACTTTTTCACACATTTACAAAAAAGGTTTTATAGTAACCATAATGTTTCTAACACTGTTCTAATTCCAGGTCCAAGAATAGGCTTCTCCACTACAGTATGCCCAGGAAAGACAACAGGACGTCTACAGCATGGACTGCTTGGAGGAAAAAAAGGTAAGCTCTAAACATAGGGCATCAAGCAAAGATTCTTGCTAGGCACTGTCTAGAATGTCAGGCCAACCCAACTTCCCTGAATGAACCAATTCAATGTCTACAGGGCATGTTAGTGCTTATTGCTGATGTCTACAATCTGTTCCATTCACGTGGATATCAGTTAGTCATAATAGATGAACTCTTTATGTTCCTCAAACCATTCCTGAGCAATAAGATTTTACTGGTCATTTTACAGAAAATAAACGGTGGCATAATCTTTCCATATTCCTGCTTGAGCAATCTGTAGAGAAATGATGTGACTAAAATCCCAGAGCTAACGTGATTACCGTATTAAATAGAATGTTACATTTGTCATGTTTTTTTGTTGTTTAGAGAGAGTACATCAAGTAAATATTGCATTTTAAAAATATTTTGAAAGTCAGGTGAGGTAATCATCAGTTGTATCCTGTGACTAACCCTCAATATAGCCATCAGTTTACCCAATCACATCATTTATACAATGATTTATAGCCAGTCTTGTTGATGTTGAGTTAGTAATGGACATCGCTTTAGTGTGACATCATGTCAAAAAAAAAAAAAAGGGAGGGAGACAAGTGTTAAAACGGTGAAGTTGGATGTTGATGTGACTGTAGCGTGTTTGTTAAATGCAGCAGATAAACATTTATTCCCACCAATTCTGAAAGTAAGTTAGTAAGTTACACACGGAAATATTGCACCATCTGTTATGGTTCATAGAGAATGCTGCAGGTTTGCTTGTTAGTTTCCTCTGTAAATGTTAAGCACTGTTGGGCCAATGGCAGGGAGGGAACGTGTGTGATATGGTTTAGACACACTTACACAATGCATCTGGTGGAATTTAGTACTGTGTGTGTGTGTGTCGCATCTCAATGGTTATTTCAGTGATGCACTCATAGTATTTCAAACATAATTAAAAGATACTGTCAAAGTATAGAGACTGACCTTTAAACCCCTTGGACCATCACCTCCAGGCATTCCCGGCAGTCCCTGAAAACAGTAACAGACTCTTTTAAGCCATGGTTTGACTATTAAACTAGTAGTTTGTCTTCATAATCTATTGTGTTGCAGTGAAATAAATTATATCATGCAATTTTAAAGGACAAATGCTATCGTGTAAGCGTGTGTAGATCTACATTGTCATCACTTCATACTGTACATTAGGATAGTGTAGGGATTTCCTTTTGCTCTAATGCCACAAACATGCATGGTTTCTGGAATGATCTTTTCCTCTGGCTGTCAGAATTAATCACACATGAAATTTGCTCCTGCAGCTTTGCCAGCCAGAGAAAGTAATATGTTTAACAGGATGTTGTTTTAATGCTAATGCCAACATAAAACAGGAAGACTCTCCACCGCAGATGACTAGTCAGAAGCCGTAGGGAACGTGAGGAAAGACAACTAATCAAAAAGTTTGTTCCGGAGACATGGGCTTCTTCTGTAATTCGTATCAGAATCTAAAGAGTCTTGAAGAATAAACATGTTGGATCACTTTAAGATGTCTATCATTTAGCTTGAGTCTTTAATATAATTTTTTTTATTGTCTAATGGTAAGATTTAATATAGTATAATGAAAAACACTATGTTACAAGCACTTATTTGTTAAAAGCAGAAAGGTACTTTACAAACATGTAAAGTTAATAAAACACTTGGATATATTTTCTTAAATAATGTTATGGCATGAAATCTGACCTAGGCAGAAGTTGTTTTAGGATTTTGAAGTATTGTGATGGCTGTACATGCCTGGTATCTGTGACACATTTCCTTTACAAAACTCTCGTCATGAATTGTTCATTCACAGAATTGTTCAGGAGGATCATCTCTTCACGGTTTCTACTGAAACTATTTAACAATCCTGAAAATGTACAAAATGACATGCAACAAAAAGAGTGTACAACATAATGTGGTCATAGAACTTTGAGAGAAGAGTTGACCTTGGTTGTTTTTTTTGGTTCTATGCTAATTGTGATTGAACATGCTGTTTGATGTCAGATATATTCTAGTCTTCCACAGTTGTGTTGGTTATATGGGTGTGAAACCTTGCTAAATAGTGTTTCGTTTAACTGACACAATAAGCTTAGCTGTGTTTTGACAGCTTTATGTCTGGAAAACCGAGCAGCTTCAGTTTTGGCCACTCTGATGCACTTTGGGTGTACTTTTAATTTAAAAAAAAATTAGGGAACAAAGGTGACGTGTTTTGTGTTGAGAAAATGATTGGAATAAAATCCTTTTCTAAAATAAAAAGATGTATTTAATTGTATTTAAAAATATTTATTTTATGTTAACTTTGAATTTTACTATAATTGTTTATTATTAGTTTTTATTAAGAAATAGTCGTGTTAATGGTATCCTGAGGGGATTTAATTGGGAGAAACAATAAATCCAGTGTTCAGTGAATTTAGAGGAAAGTAAACAAACACTTTATAATTTAGTGCATCTAACAAAGTCACCTTGAAATAACTCTTTGCTGCATTTTCCATGATAAGCCGAAGCAGATGTTTGGTCTGGATTTGCTCTACAGGGATTAGGAAATGAACATGGAAATATGTTGCAAAATAAAGTACTTTCCATTTCTTCAAGGACGTACAAAACAAGGGACTGAACAATACTTTGGAGGAAAATGAGATGGGGAGGGTTAGTTGTGTTAATGAGCTTACGCATGAATGTTACATTGGACACAGCATTTTAGTTAATGCTTAGCTTCTTTTTTTTGTTGTTGTTGGTGTTTTTTTTTTTTAGCTCGGTCAGAGGCCACAACACATTTTATGAACCACAATAACCACAGCCTACTTAATAAAAGATGTCTCAAATTATATAAATGCTCACAAAATTTCAACCAGATGAACAAAAACAGAGGAGTATTTCTTATTAACTTTATGATGAGGATAGAATTATTGACTCCGTACCTGTAATATTAATATAATACCTGTGACAATTCTCGTCAAAGGGTTTCTTTCAATTCATTGATTTTTAGGCTTAGTGGTTTACAGTAAATCACTGATTAATTAATAATTACATAATTAATTAAATAAGTGAGGCATTTTACATCCAGATAAGATTTGAAATAAATACTATTTGCTTAGGCGGTCTGATATAGTGTAGTAATTTAAGTAGAGGGGTGGAAATGTTTTATAAAAACATATATTTATTTTTTTATTTATTTTAATTGGAGCTCAAAGACCTGAAGATGAGATTATGGTGGTTTTTGTAAATGATTTTTACAGCGTCTTTTATATGCTATTGACAAATATACAGTTTTTTATAATGTAATATTTATTTTGCATATTTATTCTACACTGGTAGTTTCACATGTAACAGTGGAGCTTACACCCTAACGAACAGCTATTCTGAGGAGCAAATGAGTGCCATCCGGTCCCGCAGGGAACGTTCAAGTTCAACAGACTACTTAACAAAGTTGGGTGATAAGATTTTGGACAAAAACCCAGATTCAGCCTCCAGGTCATTCCAGAGTCATCTGGCTACAAATACAAGCGAAGCAAGCTTCTTGCCAGAGCGTGTAACTCCCCCACATCTCTTATTTGAAGAAATTGCTACCAATTTCTAGTTAACATCATGCGTAGCTTATTAAGTTTTTTGTTTTTTTTTTTAAATGGGATCACAGAGGTCCCCCTTTTTGGTAGCTGGAGGAGCGTCGTCTCATTTTCGAAGGCGATAATAAATTATTGGCCCCTAGAGAGATGCTATTGTTTGTGCTCAGTCTTGAACTGGCCATTTAGCCCAACTTTGCCCTGGATAAAGGTGTGAAATGAAATGCAGTGCAAATAAAAGTAAATTTCATGTCTTGTGGTATCATTTTCATCTGCTTTTGCTACAATAGGCCAGTCAAACACTAGTGGGAACAGTGGGACTTTGTTTTATTCCCCCAACAGCTATTATTTCCTGTTTCTAATGGAGACATTTTTAAAACTATAAAAGTCGGACTCATTCACGTAATGTGGTCTCAGCTCTGCAAAATGTATACAAGAGCTGCTGCATGAAAGATTTCCTAAAATGCTTGCACTATAGCATAACAACCCCCGGCTCATACAGGTGCCATGCACAAGAGTGCATTCAGTCCTGTGGGTTGTATTGGATAATTCAACCCTGCTTCTCTAGGTTGGCTGCTCCAGCTTTATCCATGCCCAGATACTGCAAAAACTGGTGGAGTTGAAAGTAGCAGCTGAAGGTTTTAGGCCATTATCAAGGAGGTCAGCAATTATCAGCCTGGACTAACCTCCCAGGTGTAGACATCCTCATGCTTGATTTATACGAGGTGAGAAGAATGACAACCAGCCAGCAAGATGTTTAGACTGAGGGGCTTGGGCCAGACAGCTCCGAGCCAACATGTGATTTTGGTACACAGGATGTTACCAGACTGGATGTCTGGAACACAGCATGTGTACGCTGGACAGAAGTCAGCATAGGGTGATGTCTGAATCAGACACTGCTTTGTTTTAATAGTCAGTGTCAAGGCAGCGTGAGTGCTATTCTGTGATACAGTGACTACTCTGGTGGTTGAGTTCAGTTTATGGGTGCAGTCTTGTGTAGAAAACCACAGAATTGTGTGGAGGAAATAATCACTACAAAACAAAAAGCAGCAAGTTACTGGCAATCTATCTAAAAAATCCCAGACTTGACACTTACCAGTGAGTGGTAATGATGGGTGACTAATGTACAAGGTAGTAAAGATCTTCACATATACATCATGGCTCTCTCAAAGATGTCCTGTTCTCTTTTGTATCTTTCATTTTGCTATCTGATTGTTTTATTAGCAACTAATATTTTTGGCTTTAGCCTTTTAGCTTATGGGAGTGTTCAGTGGGCTTAAGTTAATCTTGTTGTTGCTTGCTTTGTAAGAATCAGTTGAGCGGAGAATTTGACATTTCTAATGTCCGTATGTCTGTATAGATTTGTTCCACATTACAGTGAACAAACTGTACGTAGCACAGATAAAGCCACCAGTGAGGGGAAAATATATATATATATATATATACTGTGTGTATATATACAGTATATACTATGTGTGTGTGTTATACTGCGCTTTAAGAAGTCACTGCCAATCATTGTGCTACTGTAATCATTTTAGTTGCTATCACATTATTTTGTCTCTAGTCTATTTAATTTAATTACATTTCCATTAATAACTCAGTTTTCAAAATCTAGTAGTAGGCATGCTCAAATTGAGTCAGCAAAAGGAGCAAATGAGCAAAATGAGTCAGTACTACAGAGTCCTGTGGAGTCAAGTACACAAAATGCTTGTAATATCAATATAAAAAATTGATGAAATGTTTGAAATAACCAACATTCATTTGAGAACCGTTCGTATTGCCTAATGATTACTTTTGAATGGCGAAAAAAATGTTTAAATCACAGAAACTTCAGTGCATACGTACAAATGTTATTCTCTAAATGACTTGAATGAATCATGGTATTTCTTTATTCACTACAGGTGCTAAATTAAACGATTTGCACAGACACCATCATGGATTTCAAACTTTCAGTCCAACATTTTAAATTTCAATTATTTTAGGAATCCTGTCAAGTGGAAACAAATAATTTTGCTTATTTGTCATCTTAAATAAATCCGGATTACTGAAGGTCCTACTGTTAGGACATATTGTATGTTATGCGCTGACCTTTTTTATAATGTAACCTGAGCACTATTCAGATATATGCATAGGAAATATTTTAGAATATACTTACAGGATGTCCTTGTCTCCCATCTAGACCAGGAATCCCAGGAACACCTGTATCACCCTTAAGAAACAGAGGTGTTTAAAAACATGCAATATTTATTATATTACATAGAACTGCAGTGAGGAAAGAGCAGTATCAATTCTTTTGTTTCTGATGTACACCAAAGACATTTGTGTTTGAGATGAGATAATGGACCAGAATTTTCTGACTTTTACATCAAGATGTGTTGCACAGCTGAGAACATGGCACGTTTTCTTTGAACCCACCCACTTTTCGAGTGATAAAAATACTGGAACATATGATTGACTGTTGATGCGCTTGTTGCCCTGGTGTTCACTGTTAGATAATATCATGAAAGAAAGGTTTGTTCCCAGCTATAACATATATGACTTGATGTTCTACTCCATACTACATGTTACCATTGTTGCTCCTAAATTCAGTATTTTGTTCTGCTTGGAACTTCAGTGTGTGGTGCAGTTGTTAAACCTCTTTCCTCTCTTCAGTGGACCTTGCAGATACATAGCTTATCATCCAGTTGATTCACCTGGAATGGCACTGCTAATCATAGGCATACCTCCATCCCTTGAGCAGTCATGGCCACAAATGTTGTATGAGGAGAACCCAAAGAGCAGGGTACTAAGATCTGCTACTGCTAATGTAGCCGTCCTCCATATGCGACTGAAGTGGAAGATGGTCTCCTTAATCGTATGGGAGAGGCACTTCTTAGATTGTGCCTTTCCATGAGTGTGATAAGCAAAACAGACCAGCAAATGGATAAATGCAGCTTCCTGTCCAGCTCCGAATCAAACGGAGGATGATGGAATTCCTGAATACTTTTCAGCAAGCCATTTCCATCTGTAGAACTGAAACTACTTGAATATTTTTACTTTATTGCACAATTCTTTAGTAAACTCTGTGTGGAAATCTCAAGAGGGACTCTTGAGGTTGTCCAGTAGGTCAAACCTGAAGCCGTAGCATGTGCAGTCGACATTGGGCCTGCGTCTCTCTAATCTAGTGTGATGCCACTTAGAGAATAGGATTATTGCCATCCTAATCACAGTGTAACGAGCTGAATGGAAAGTTTTGTATAAAAGTTGGATAAAGCATTTAGCAAACTAGAGAATTTTGGACAGAACGAATGAAATGAAAGAGATCCAGTAAAGCTTTGAAACTCTCATGTCCCTGATTTATAATGTGGACAGCTACCTATATTGTGATGCAAAGCAAAATAAAAAATTAAAATCTCCTGTCTTGAAAATCCCTGTAGACAGATGGCAGAATTCCAAATTAAGAAGGAAATTGGGTAAGACGTGAATTAATTGCATATTGCTATATTGAGTTTAACTAATGTAGTAAATTTCATGGAAACTGGCCTTGTCAAAGAAACCTAGTGATCCAAGCTCTTGAATTATAGAAGACATTTAATATCTAAACTTGCTAATGCTTTTCCTCTTGCAGACCTTTTGCCCAGCCACTCCTGGAATTCCATCTTTCCCATCTCTTCCTTGTGTCCCCTGTTGAAAAACAAATAAAAGTCCTTATTGTGTATAAACTACTAACACAAGCAAAAAACGTGAAAACGACACACATACAGGTTGCCCTGGATATCCAGGTGGACCAGCAGAACCAGAGTTTCCCTTTTCACCCTGTAATAAATAAAATTGTAATAAAATTTGACACAGATCATGGATATTGAGAGAATAATTTATTACGTGTAATAAACCTTGCAAAATCCTGCATGATACCTGGATAAAACATGGCCATACATTATGTTGTCCATAGTTGATTTCATCTGACATTCATCTCATTTATGAGATTAGTTTATGAAGATCATGGTGATTCTAGAGCTAAACAGTTTCAAACCAATTGCCTGTTTGTACCTGTTGTCCATCTTTGCCTGGCGTTCCTTTCGTACCTTGAGAGCCAGTTGCTCCCTTAGAAAATGGGGGGAAAAGGACCAGTTTATTGAAGGATTTTTACAAACATTTTTACAGAACATTTTTAAGGTTAATAGTAATTTGTAAAAGTAAAACTGTGCAAATTAAAATACATTATTTCAAAAAATGTTGAATGTATCAGCTTTCAAAAATAATCGTAAATGTATACCACTAAACTGCTTGATGGAAGTAGTAATGTATTTTTGGTTTTCAGCTGTGTGCAGTAATATACTTTATTCTAGTACCTGGCATGTGCTAATGCCTTTGGATGAACCAAATTAGGATCTAGGGTCACAAACCAACAATGTAGAATGCAGGCAGTAACTTATTGTGCTCTGGAGTCACTGATCAGCTCTTGTCTAGCTCCAGTGTCACTAGGGAAAACCAGCCTGCCTTTGACTGCCTGTTTTCAGAAACAATACAGGGATCCCCTGAAGCTTCTGAAACTCTGGAGATTTGGTCATGCCTGGCTCTGCTAAAAAACTGGCTTTGTGTTCTTTGTTGCAGATTGTCTACTATATAATTTTGTAGTTTTATTTTGCAGTTTTATTTCATTTGCATTTCACTCATCTAGTTCTTAATGAGCATATGCACAAAAGACCTGCTTGAGTACTGGCAACCGGTGGCTTAGAGGGTTTTACCTAGGCTCCAGCAGCAGCGTTTGAGCCAGCCAAACTTGCATTTTCCATTGTGTTAACAGACACGGTTATTTACCACACCTTTTTTTTCCACCTTCCCTATTTGGTCTGGGCCCCATTCCTTCCATGTTTACACACTTGTCATGTCCATGTTTGGTCTGCTCAAAGGGAAGCAACAATTTCCCCTGATTTTTTTTATTCCGCCCCAATAGGAATTTCTGGCTATAGTAATAAGGAGACACCTGCATATGTTAATTATCCATTATGTCAGAATATTTAGATAATTTATTTGCAGACAACTGTGTTGTTTGTATCCTGTATTTTTTGCCATAGATCTTGGTTTCATAGGGTAGGTAGTGTAAGGAGTGTGTATAAAGATGTGTAAAATGTGTACCTTTTCACCTGGTTCACCTGGGGGGCCAGGTAATCCTGGGACACCTCTTTCACCCTGCAGAGATGGGGTACATCACAAAAGATACATAAAAAAACCACACATTTAAACATCATGCCCTTCATCATAATCATAACCTTTAATGTGTAGCAAAAACAAGTGACCAACATTTTAAAGTTGGTAGCTTATACTAATGTGGTTGCTTGTGTGCACACTCCTCAATTAACACGTTAAAGATTGTAATACAGGTAGGAGGCTGCCATCTTTCCAGATCAAGATTTGGCAATTTTGTTTATGACAGGAAAAATTTGTATTTCAAGCTATCGATGATTCCCTCGATGTTTGACTAGAGCCCTACTCACACCTGTAATGAATTCCCACAGCACGATGATGCCGCCACCACCATGCTTTAACGTTAGTATACGTTGTTAATCAGAATCACTTTATTGATCAGTGTATGAGAAGTGTAGCTCTTTCTGGTCAGACCAGGTTGTTGCAGGTTTTCATTTTTTACCTCTAAAATGTTTTTTTTCTCTTGTCATCTGTTGAATACTGTATCACTTTAAAGGTGGAAAAATATTTACCTTGTTTCTTTTTATCCATCACAAAAACTCTCAATTTTCACAGGGATTTAGTAGTCTTTTTTATATCTGCTATTATAACGGATAATTGTAGTGATGCATTGGGGGAAATATATATTCAGACAGTTTTTGTTATTTAATATCCACTTGAGTGTTTCTTAAGAAGTTGAGGAAGCTTTTTGACCTTCAACCAGAGGGAAAGAATCATTATAAAATCCCATTTTTTTTTTTTATCATTTATATTTAAATGTTAACATTTAAATATAAATGACTATATATTTTTAGATATATAGATAAGACATAATGTAGACATAAATAGACTTTGCTGTACATACATTCCCTGGATGTTAGCTAAATAACAGATCCTAAGTGTCTGAATACTTATTTACCCTCACTGTGAATTATTAATATTAACATTTGAAATAAATGCCCTCTTACAGGCTCCCCAGAACTTCCTTTTTCCCCCTTATATCCATCTGCTCCACGAAGCCCCTAATAGAAAAAAAAATGTGTTGAGATCCAAAAATTATACAGGTTAATTCACAAAATTAGTTTCAATTGTTGGTAGTTACTTCTTACCGTCATGCCAGGAAGACCTTGAAGGCCAGCACTTCCTCTTGGCCCTGGGGTACCCTTAAAAATGGAGATCAATTTATCAGGTTGTCAGTCTAGAACATCTGCAGTCTATGTTCAAGCATGTACAGCTTTCTGTTCTAAGTGGTTAAGACTTGTTAAACTGAATGCAGTGTCATGTAGCCTTGTTAGAAAGTCATTTGCAATAAAATGGGTAGTATTTTTAATGCGTTATTATAAGTCTGGAGCAGAGGAAATGGGTCAGGGAAGTATGCTAGTCCAGTCTATATGCTGAATGGATTTGTAGAAGGACTATGGTCCGTCATGTACCAGCAGTTGTTGAAGGTTCTGTAGGAGTAAAGGGTCTCTACAGTCCTTTCTGAAACTACATGGACAGCAATCCCTCCACTTCTTCTTTAGTTTTTATTTACATTTTGCTAAAACCGAGAGGTTGGTGATTCAAAGATATATATATATATGGGATTGAGGATCGGGATTTCAGCATTTATTTCTTGATATTTATATTTAGATTTGTTAAACAGCATAGAATATTCTACCTTTGTTAGATAGGTATAGATGTTGGATTAATATTGGAACCTGTTGTCCAGGTCTGCACAGTTTAATAAAAAAAGTGCTTAAAGACTTAGTAGCTCTGATTTTGGCTAAATGGCTAAATCAGCATAGGGTCCATTGCACAAGCGTTGGGCATACTATACCAGTGGTTTCATTGCCAGATGTTGAACAGGCTAGCCAAGAAAAAAGAACAGCAGTTGATAGAAATATTGTGCGAATACGGGGGGGACGAGAAGAAAAATCCCAAAACAACAGTAATTGACATCAACAAAATCCTCCCCAAGGCAAGGGTGAAGTTTTCTCATTCCACTGTTGGAAGAAGACTTCAAGAGTAGAAATATAAAGGTCAAAGCAAATATGTAAACCACTCATCAGCAGTAAGAATTGGAAGGCCAGAAATTTAATAGAAATTTAGAGATAAACCACAAAAAGTTCTGGAACCAATATTAACCTCTGACAACGTGATGTAGAAAGAAAGGATCAGCTCATGATCCAAAATGTATGAGCTCACTGGTCAAGCACGATGGAGGTAGCGTCATGGCCTGGGCTTACATGGCTGCTTTTGGAGTTAGCTCACTCATCTTTAATGATGTAACTCATGATGGTATGAAATGAGAGCAGAATGAATTTCGAAGTTCTTCAAAGCAAAACTGTGTACAGAGTCTATCGAGGTTGTTTCTCGTCACCACTCCTGTTTATGGTATTTATGCACAACAATATTTAGAGATGACTTCTTACTGGTGAGGTATCCATTATGGTGAGATATAATAGTAACTTCCTTATGATTTGTCGAGTTTCTCTTAGCACTATCGGAAGTGCACCATAGACATGCACTTGAACGAGTTACTGTTGAGTGTGTGGCAGCTGGGATGGTTCTCTCCTGGAGAACAGTGGAACACCCCCTT
Organism: Bagroides melapterus; assembly: GCA_028566695.1. Taxonomy (NCBI): domain Eukaryota; kingdom Metazoa; phylum Chordata; class Actinopteri; order Siluriformes; family Bagridae; genus Bagroides; species Bagroides melapterus. Next base: position 5,214,081 of record JAOTRN010000041.1, on the reverse strand, counting down.
TGGGTGAAGGGCGAGACTTTCCTCCTGGTTTACGAGTTTAAGTGTGTTGATTAGCAGAAAAAGAGTGTGTGTGTGATTGACCGATGGATCCACTCAGAGAGCTTAGGCTGCCAAATGAGCTTCTGCTCCACCATGGCAGACTAGTACACTGTTTTTCAGTCCATCTACGTCCATATGTTGACCATATGTTCGTGATTTCTAGTTAGTAACTGAAATAATAAGATAATGACTACAGACCATGTGGTCACTCCTAATTCTGATTGTATTAATGTTTAGTCAATAATTACATAACATGTTAAATCACTACTGGTGTCAGTTTGTCGATATTATCGCAACATTTGCATATATTCTCCTTGCATATACTCTTTGGCTACGTATGCACTTTCTGGCACAGTCATGATGCACATTTTTTGCACGTGCTTTCTTTTCCTGTTTGTTAGTTTATTGATGTGCAAGACTGTTGTTTGGCAATAGAAGAGTCTTAAGTCAGCCAGTGGAATTGAGTTTCCTTATCAAATAATATTCAAAACACATGGGGAACCTCATAATAATAAAAAAGTAATGGTGTTTAGTGTCAACACCCAACTTATGAATGTGATTCAATGAAATGGACACACAGCTCTAACTTTTCTAATAGATGCACTTGAATACAGATTGCATACAATGAATTGAGAGTTTTCAGGTGGCAGACTGTTCAAAATACTCATATACCTACTTACTACATGATTTTCTGTTCTACACTTTCTATGCACGCCCCCGGCCCCGGCCCCCACGCGCCCCACCCC
>JAOTRN010000041.1:5179645-5193688 GCA_028566695.1 Bagroides melapterus | reverse complement strand
GTGACTGAATGCTTGGCTATAGCTTTTAAGTACAATATAAAAGATGACAAATTGTGTGGAACGAATGCTTCGTCACTTGACTGTACAGCAATGAGAGCTGTACTATAATTTATCTCTTCACTCATCTTCATGACTTTTTGTATGCTTTATTTCCTTTATCCAATACCTAGACAGTTGTTGATGAACTCAATTAGATTGAATTAGATTGAGCTGTGATAATACAACATCGACACATGCCTTTCTACCCCTAGCATTTAAAATGATAAAATGTTATCAAAACACTGGTTGAGAGAACTAACCTCGCTGCATGTGATTGCTTGGATTTCAAACCGTCCCCTTAGCTTTGAGATGCTTTAGAAGTTAGTGCTGAAACAGCACTAGGAAGAACAGTAAATTACATATTACTGGCCTCCAACCATGCTGTCGTCTCGCTTTTGAAACCATTTCACAATATTCTTCTAGATAGACTGAAATTATTGTCGGGTTTAAGTGAACAGCTCGTTCCTGGTGACTGATATTAGTTAATATATTTTAATGATGACTTGTCTGCACATCTAAAAGTAATGTCTGGTGTTCCACAAGGTTCTGTTGTTTTTCTTCTACATGTTGGTACTGGGTACAATTATAAATGTAGTCACTGTATGCTCTATGTACAAATGTATGCATCAGCCAAATCTAGACACCGTCTCACAGCTACATGCATAGGATTTGCATAGGAGAGATCAACTTGCATCAATGGTCAGAGATTTAGTTATAGGTTTCGGTGTATTTTGTAAACCCTTGGCGTGTCGGCTAAATATATGAAACACGAACTGTGGGAGGAGTCAAATATAACACTCGGTAACCGTTGTCTCCTCGGGTATCTGGTAATTTACCTCAAATGTGTAGGGCATTTCTAGAACATCATGTCACAAACAAGTCTCCAAATAAAAAAGCCAGTTGGAGAGCTGCAACAGTTGATGTAGTCGACTTCCAGGGAGTAAAGTAAGTGAGAAGATGCTCAGATGCAGAGAGTTGAACTGCTGCTCAGTCCATCGAGCTGATAGATAAAAATTACAAATCGCCACTGCAGGAAGGTACCAGCAAACCAACAGGAAATGAGTGTGTATGTAGGTTTATGACCTTTGCATTCATCTCTTGTCAAAGAAACATATGTTGGACCTTTTAATAGTGCTGTATTACACATAGATCAGTCACTGGTAGCATACACACTCCACCTCCTCTGGTCACTGACACCTGTGTCGTATTGGTATCAGATCCTCCATAATGTTATGTAAGTGTTATTAAAGTGGAATTGAATATGGATATTTTGACACACACATGTCTTTTAGATTGACCATCAGTCAGGTTAGACCTCTGCTTTAGTACATTCCTGTTAGACAGATTATCTACAGTTAAGAGAATCAGTTATTGCAGGGGAAACCATAAGAATCAGTTGAGTTATTTAATGCTTTGAGACAAATAGTAATTAAACATATTCCTTACAAAAGAATATTATAATTGAATACATGTAAGACACAAGAGACTTTAAAGGATGCACTGTAGTAAAGTAAAGGAACTTGAGGAAATGACATCTAGTGACCTTATACAAAAAAACAGTCAGCATTTGATGGACAGTAGTTTGCTGAAAGAACTGGAAGGAAAAAAAACTAGCAAAATGCTTACTTGGCATTTGGCACAAACTTCTTAAACTAAAGTGGGTTTTCTTTTTTGAGTGCTGATGAGAACTGTAAATCAGTAGGAATTCTAGTATCTGGATACTCGTAAAGCTTGGTATGATGACCAGAAAAAAGGCCAGAACGAAGGAAAACTTGTGGAATTATGAGTTTGAGGGTTTTTTTTTTTTTCTTTTCATTCACAAAGTCCACCACTCGGTCAAAAGAAAAGCTTGTGAGAATCACACTGGAGGTTTCTGTCAACCCCAGATGTGGCAGATGGGACATAATCTCGAGGCAAATTCAAACCAGTGTCAGCAGAACTGGTCAGAGTCAATCCAGAGAAAAGAGATTTTGATTTGTGATGCTGTATTTTTTGGTATTTTTGCATTTTGCCTGGCAGAACACAAACACGCTGTGTCCAAAGACAATTTTCCATAAGAAATAATACAGAAACCACATAAATTCCTGTTACATTATTAGTAATAATTACAGTAAGTTGTTAGCCTGCTAAATCGCTTTGAAAATAAATTTCTTATTTGGTCTCAGTCCTGTACCTGTGATGATTCTGCTCTTTATTATTGGAGACATAGTCTTTTGATGAGGAGAGTTTATAAATCTATTTACATCAGTTATTGTCATGCTCTTAGCAATTGCACAATTGCAGTTATCCTGTAACTTTATGGCCGTGCCCGCAGTCTCTGTGATGTTCGTCGGGATGAGCTCTGAGATACTTGTTGGGGTGTGCTACCAGCAGTCCCATTGAGCACACCACACCCTGATGACAGGCAAACTCCAGGAACCCCAGGTAGTCCAGGGTGACCCCTCAGTCCAGGTCGGCCAACATGGCCCCTCTCACCCATTTGACCAGGGCGTCCATCGAACGCTCTGCCAGGTCGCCCACGCTGACCTGTAAACATGAGAGTTAAGAGGGTTAGGGTTAGAGTCTGTATTATGATGATGATTAGAAAATTCATTCTAACATGACCTGACAATGTTTGCAAGAAAGTTTGTCATCGTCATGATAATCATAGAGTTGAAGCCAAAGGCGCTTATACTTTTAGGGTAAAGGCATACATACTCAAAATTCATACAAACAAGTTTATTTCAGATTTATTGTCCTTGTTCAGTTGTTTGCAGAGTTCGATAGCATTTGGTGGAATTACATTTAATTAAATATCTTGGGTCAAATGCTTGGGTTAGCTGTCCAAAAGCTGATCACAATGCTTTACATTTTTCAGTTTAGTCCACAGATTTTCTATGGGATTCAAGTTAGGGCTTTGAGATGGTGACTCCAGTACTTTTCACGTAGGCACCAGCCCCACAACATGATGATCCCTCTCCCATGCTTCAAAGCTGGGCTATAGTGATGGGAATTTTCTTGCATGCATAACTTTACGACCAAACCAAAAACATCTGTGATGTGATAGCCTTTCAGGCCAATGGTGGATGTACTTTCTTTACTATCTGATGGCTTTAACTCCTTTACCGGTTCCTTTGCTGTTGTCTTGGGGTTCATTTGAAGCTTTCAGGCCAAAGTTCAATTGTGTCTCCTTCTTGAACAATGCAGTGTCTGTGTGACTTTATTTGCTTATGGATGCTTATGATGCCTTTTGTTGTTTGGAAATTGCTTAAGGAGGAACTGAACTCCCCACCCCCTCCTGTGGTCTTGGATGAGTTCCTTTGATTTACCCATGGTATTAAGTTTACAAAAGCATTGGAACTAAATGTAGGCTCTTAGTTCAGCCACAGGTGCCCTTTCACTTACCCCACTGGTCAGTCAGAAAAGCATGATGTATTTCAGTTTTTGATAAAGCTGAAATAAATTGTTTACATCTTGTATGACAAAATGAAATGTGTGGAGTTGTGCAAAACCCAAAACTGTCAACCTCAGTTTTAGATGAGAGAAATTGTAAAGCTGATTCCTATGACTGGAATAAATGAAAGTACCCTTTTGTCCTTGGTCTCCAGTGTAACCGGTTAAACCATAACCTTTTGGACCCTTGTCTCCTTTCTCTCCTTGATCACCTGCATGGAAGAAAGTAGACTATTAAAACCATAGTACAAAGGTATGTGTTAATGTAATACATAATAATAATACACAATAATTATACTGTTGCTAGTGTCTACTGTTTGCAGCACCATGCATGATGATTATTCATTGTAGAATCCATATGTTTGTAAATAAATACAGTAATTGCATTTGCTCTACAACAATCCACATAGTCATACTGTATATTACCATCCATTATATTTTATCATGTTTTCAGTTAAGCCTAAAGCCTTATCTAGCACCAAGCAATAAGCTTCTGTCATGTTTATGTTTTAAAAGTATTCAGGACCACTGACCTGCTGTTTAAAAAAAAACAAACAAACAAACAACAAAAAAAAAAAACCTAGAGTAGTTCCTTTGCAGTATTTTTTTTTTTTTGTACCAGTTGAATCCCATCTTCAAGATAAGGTAGAATATGTGGTAATACTTCAGACATTGTCAAGCATCCTTTGAATGTATCTGTGTGAGCATCAGTCTTTTTGATGTTTTTTTGGAATGGAGACCAACAGCTTGGCTAAGTGTAGTACATTTACTCTGTCGACAGATGTTGGCTATCTGTACTTTATGAATAAGAAACATGCCTTACAGACACTTTTTGAATCATTTTTTATCAACCAGCTGGTAGGTGTTTGTACACCCAAACACTAGCTGTATTTTGCATTTTTATTTTATTTTTACTTTTCACCATATGAATATGAACATTCTGAATGCGTACCTCGTGCCCCTTGTTTGCCTGGATCGCCAGACTCTCCGTAGAATCCTTGTTGCCCCAGCTCCCCATCAACACCATCAATGCCAGGATCACCCTAATGACAGGCCAACAAAAGTAACTGAATTTATGTAATAGTCACAACTGAAACCTAACTAATAAATTCTAACAATTGTTTTTCAGCTTGAAGGTTCAGAGGATGTTTTAATAAATTCCTGCTGACTGTACTATAAATTTGCTTCGTAATATTAACATCTAAGTTCTTCAGACTTTCCTTTAAAGCATCTGAAGTCATAAAACTATGAATCAAAAAAAGCACCATAATTCTTGTGCAGTTTTTTATAACCCATGCTGATTCAGTTTTATATCTTTTTACATGCATTGGAGACTTGGTGAACTTTTATCAGCCTTTGAGCCTCCCAAGTGAAAATGTTTGATAATTCAGGAAAAAAAAAAATGTGGAAAAGACTTTCCCCTTTAAGGACAGACGGGGGATTCTCTCAGACTGTTTAACACAGCAAATGCCTCTGTCTCTAACTGCGCTGTCTTCATAGAGACTTGGAAATTTTGAGTGTCTTTATTCCAACCAGTGTACCAAGCACTACAGCCTGTTCTCTTGTGGCTTACTCACTACATATCTAACCAGGAAATACTGAGAAACTTAATGTATGTTGTAAGTCCGGTCATTGTTTACCATGGCAAAAAAATTATATTGAAATCTAATTGGTTTGAAAGGCATGCACTTTTACTTTATGATGTCGGAAACAAGCCACATCTAAAGTTTTTCCCCTGTACCATTACCAATGCTAGGTTTACAGAGGTGTTTGTTTGTTGTTTTTTAATGTCGTGCAGGAATGGGAGACTCACAGGTGGTCCAGGTGGTCCCTTTTGTCCTGCGGGACCAGGTGCACCCATAGGCACGTCACCATACAGTGGACACACAGCGGCACATGTCCGCTTCACAGAGTTGGCAAACGTGGACATCTGTTCCAGTACCACACGCTTACAGACCTCGATAACATGTTGGGCTGAGAGCGTTGGGCCCTGGGAGAGAAATTATTACCACATGCATTACTGGCTTAGACTCAGCTCTGAAACAAATCAGCCAGCTAAGGGCTACGTTGTCCTACTCTATACCAAAGCTAGGAAAGGGAAATGGCTAACAATGTAACGAGGAAGAGAAAAAAAAAATAGCACCAACAACATTTTGCCAGGATTGTTATAGATTTATAACCCGTACTAAATGAAAACCTTGCCCCAAGCTGCAGAAACCACACTAATGAGAAAGTGTTTACTAGCTCTCTTGACACACAATGGTTACCACACATTTTATGCATGCGAAGTCAAGTGGCACAATGACGGTATCTTTAAAGATGCAGTGCCTTGTAACTGACTGTCTGAGAATTTAAAGCAGCACAGTTTTATGAAACTCTAGTTAGTGGACATGAGAGCTGAATTATTGCACACAATGTCATTCTCAACCCTTTATTTGTTTTCATTTGTCGGACCCAGAAAACAAATCCTCTGAAATCCTTTCAACCCATCTCCACAAAAATAAGTGTTATTTAATAAATATCTGGAGATGTGTGAAGAAGAGTTACTGAATAGATTATGAATGACAATTTTTCACCTTGTTAATGTAACAGCTTTATTGTGTTTGTAAGTGTTGAGTATTACAGTAGCTTGCAGTAAGTACAGAAAAAGCCTAACACTTATAGTCTGGAATAAAAGGGTTAATAAACACTTGAGTTGTATCTCTGCTGTAGAGATAAAAATCTGAACATTCTGTACTCACCGGTGGTCCCGGGGGTCCCTGAAAGCCGTCTGGCCCTTCATCTCCTTGGACACCTTTGGTCCCCACACCACCTTTACGGCCAGGATCTCCAGCAGGTCCGCGCTTCCCCTGTCCTCCTCGTGGCCCTAGCTCACCTCTATCCCCCACCTTCAACATGTACAAATATTGCTTATTTTAAATGATAGAACAATTAGTTCCACTCCACTAAAGTTAGTTGACGAGAATGCTGAGCACTCGGCTTGTCTGTGGTTGCTATACATAAAAAAACCAGTGGCACTAATACATTACATTGAAAGTGTTTGTGAACTGGCTGAAAGGCTGTCAGTCAGTCTTTGTTGCTTGGCAACACACAATGCTCTATCCAGCTGTGGCTTCATTTGGGAACTGTTTTTGTTGTCAGAGCAAAATAAACAAAATTTCCAGCCATATTATGTCAGTTGCTTGATTGAATAAACGTTTGTATAAAAATTGTGCTGTTGTGCTGCATATGAGCCATGCCTATGTTCAATAGAACAGCTCATATAATAATAGCAGTGACTTTGCTGTATGTGCAAGTACTCAGTAAAACCTTCACTCAGTGTTACTTGGCTGTAAAGGTGTAAAATCCTGATTTACATCCTTACAACAGACATTTAATAGAAAAAGTAAACTGTTAGCTCCTGCAGTCTTACCCTGCCTTTTGGTCCTTTTTGTCCTTTCTCCGCCTGCATGAAGAAGAAATGTTAATATGATCAACCGTGTGTATCGAAAAAAGAACATTTGTTCACAGAAAATGTACAGTAATAAATGAAGGTGTATTACCTTTTGCCCATTCACACCTTGAAATCCTGGAATACCAGTACTTCCCTGTGAAATAAAAGTTAAAAACAGCAAAATAAGAATAGAAAAGGCTCGCTGTAGTATGCTCAAGATGTTATACAATTTTCACTTCAGCCACTGAGTAACGGTGACACATTAGAGACCATTGCAGTTTTTTATTTATTTTTTATTTTATTTTAAATATATCTTAACCAACACCGACAAGTTTAGTTTTTGCTTGACACGCATCTCCTTTTTTTTTGGTTTTACACTGTAGAGTTCCAAATGTTTCATCTTCAAACTGTTTTTCCAATCCTTACATAATGGCAGAAAATTTGTGGTACCAGAAGCGGAATATGTCGAAATACTTGGGTTTGAAAGAACCGACAATTGTTTCTTCTTAATGTTCATCTCTGTGTTTGTCCATGGTTTCCATTCATGTACTGCCACTCTTATTGTCCTTATGGCCTAAAGGTTTGTGCTCATGTGTGGGAAAATAAGCATTATGCAATTAGTCACTGAGCAAAAAAAAAAGTTTGTTCCGAATCGGCCCACTGAATGTTTTTACCAAAAGCCAGCTGAACGTTGTTATAATGCTGCTGTTACAGCTTTGAGCCATTAAACTTTATGCCCATTTTGTAGATAAACAGATGAAGTACACCATTCCCTCTGTATGTGATAACTGATTTGATATATTTTATAGTTTCTGCAAAAAAAAAAAGAGAGAAGTTCAGTAGTTGAGAAAAATTTCAGGTTTTGTTCTCATCCTTTTCGAAAGACTTGGGTTAGAGAGTTTGCTTGCTGCTTCTGCTTTCCATGTTCTACACAGCATGGCGTGCATAACATTAGGTACAGGATTTATCTGATTCACTGTTGATGTCCCAGCAAAATTTATCTAAATGTTCCGGTCAAATGGTGAGAATACAATGATTCATGATAACACAGCAAATCTTGGTTACGTAAATCACGTCAATATTTGTGCAGGGAAATTGTAAGTGTTTACACGTGGATTAGCATCCTGCTTGAGCAGATTTCGTGGCCTTCTGAGACAGATTAATTACGCCTGTGCTCACAGCTCTGAGGATGCCAGATTTTTATTAGGTGAAGAGTTTGAGAAGTTTTTTCTGTGGCACCTAAACTGCCACCTTTAAATACATTCGGTATAGAACAAAGTCACACAAAGTCACAATTGCTGGTAACAGAGTTCACCCATGTGTGAAACACTTCTGTAAATTCTGGAGCGCACTTATGTCTGCAGTTGTATCTCGGGTCTGAATATTGATTTCACAACTTCAAGAAAAGTCCTCACTGGGAGTATAAATCAGCTCTAAATAAGTCTTGATAAGAACGAAATGATCAAACCACCATGGGGACTTCCATGGAATGAATTTTGAATGAATAAGTATAGAAAATGACATCAGGTTAGATTGGAGTAGAGAATCGAGACTGGAACGAGAACAGAGCACTCAGTGTTTTTAGTCACAGACAGTTTCTTGTGTGCCTGCTCTCATTGCCAGCTGGCTATGCATGGCTACATGGTGCACGTTGCAGGGCAGAGCAGACATGACACCATTGTTTAAACATGTGGGGATTCCACACTGTTAGAAAACCACAGCCATGTTCCTGTGCATATGCCGTGTTTCCTGAGATTTCACAGAAAGTTGTTCTCCAACAACCTCATGCTTTTCTAAATAGTAATGACAAGCAGGATGGATTTCAGTCTGTTCTGAGTACAGGATCAGCACTGGCTAAAGTGGTCAGTGACCTGCAGCTTGTCTCAGATTCTGAATTTGTTTGTTTTTTGTGCTGGTGGATTTGTATACAGTATGTTAAACTAACGTCCGATAATTTATTGAACAGGATTAATAAACAGCCGGTTCAGATGGAAGTAGTTCAGAAGAACGTTCTTGCCTGGCTTAAATCTTTTTTGACAGACCAAATATCTTTTTAGTTTGTTAACATAAATAAAGAGTGTAAAGTCTACGTCTAAAGCTGTATCACACAGTGATCCACAAAGTGCTTCTTTTAGGTCTTGTATTATTCTTCTGCTATACCCAGCCCCTTGGGCATGTAGTTCATAACGGTGACTTTCACTATTTGTTAATATAACTGCCCGATTCAGGAAATGGGAAGAGACAATAAACATAAAAGAAACTTCTTTCTAAATTCTAACAAATGTTCAACCCGCAGTAAAGTTGTTGGTTGACATGAAAAGTAGTAGTAACCAGCTCATACACACTGACTTGAATAGTCAACTGAGTTTAATGGCATTTGATTTAATATTTATGAAAGGAGTCTTGGGTGTAAGCACTGTGTAATAGTCCTAGATAGACCTACAGTAGGTTAACAGATTTCTGTCCTTGTACCAATAAGTAAAAGTTTCTTTGGGTATGTCAAAAGTCTTGATGTATAAGAAAGGGTCAAAAGTATTTGAGACTTCTTAAATGACTTCTCCATGACCAGTGAAACGGCATACTGATATGTGATCTAACTCAAAAGCCTCCTGAGCGAAGTTGTGGATATCGTATGCTAGCAGTATTAAAACAATGCTTTTTGATGACGGGATTAATTCCCATACCTGCCCCTTACTGTCACACATTTTAATCTCAGTCCTTATTTTGGACCATAGTGAACATGTAGTTACAGTGTCAGAGTGAGCAGACTTCATTACCTTTGGACCTGGTTTTCCAGGTAATCCTATATGTCCCTAGAAATAAAAAGTCACATTTTAGGATGAGAACTAGGTTCAGAGAGATTACACGTATATCACAGGACTCAGGGACATCTTTTTTTTAAAACCTTTACCGTTCTTCCTGGAGGCCCCATGAGTCCTGGTCTTCCAGGCTTTCCTGCTGAGCCCTTATATCCTTGCAGACCCTGGAGAAGGTTTTGTTTTTATTAATGTCACAGAAGGTTGAGTGTATGTTGTGCTAACAGTGCTAAAACTGTTGAGGTGATCTTTAACCCGATTGTGGATTTTAGTAGTAACAGCAAGCACTTACAGTACGTCCTTGAGGACCCATGTTCCCTGGTGGTCCCTGAGCACCTTTCTCACCCTGTTTGAAAAATCAAAATATATTTAAACTCCACGTATAACATTGTTTCAACAAAACAAACATCCGTAAGGAACGCTGACAATACCCTGTCTCCAATTTTTCCAACTTTGCCCTCATGCCCCTGTGCTCCTTGATAAGCCTGTGGGGAAACATGTTGAGATTAGCCCAAAAAGAAAACGTGAGATGGAAGAAGTAGAACGAGGAATAAGCTCACAGTACGACGACACGGTAACGGATCGTACCTCATTGCCAGGGTCTCCGTCCCTTCCAGGTAAACCCGGATCACCAACAATGCCCTGAAAAAGTCACATCCTGTCCGTTTACTCAAATACATTTCCAATTATTTGTAAATAACTTGTGAAGCAAGTAGAATCTGGCTACCTTTATTCCAATGCCTCCAGCTCTTCCCTTAGGTCCTTGTATACCCTGGATAGGATGAAACAGAGCAAAAAAGCATCAATAAATAGACTAATAAATAATAATAAAAAAAAAAGGTAGTAAATCGACTTTAAACTGTTCTACGTTTGTTTTAACACAATAATGTAAGCAGATGAATATTTACAGGCTTTCCTTTTTCTCCAGGTTCTCCTCTTTCACCAGGATCTCCCACAACACCCTATTAAATAGATAACCAACAACATTGATATTAGTTCAGGACCACTGACCCTAAGAGGAAAAAAAAAACCTCATTATTTATTCTATAGTTTGTCCCTTATAGTGGGAACTCTTGAAGCTAAGGGAAGACGCTCGGTTTGTTGGGGTGCATAAGAAACAAAAGTATAGACAGAATCAGTCTTAGTCTTACAGGCGTTTTGTACTTTTAATACTTTTTATACTTTTATTACTTTACATAATACTTTTGTAAGTAATTGTAATTGTCACAGAAAAGCAAAAAGGCTCCTAATAGGATTGTAAATTTTGTAATTTTACAAAAGAAGGTTATGTTTCTACATTCTTCAGTCATACAATGCTTACAAGGTTTCCTACCTCATTATATGCCCAGTTATGTCCTACCCCTTGTATTTGTTAAACCTTTATACAGTAAAATGCAGTAGAGACTGATCCAAACTAGTAGACTAGGTTTCTCTCTAATGGTTCTTGTATGTAGGCGATTCAAACCATATAAACAAAATTTTTTGAAGGCTTCCAAACCATCCATGATTCCACGCCTGCTGTGTTTAAGCTGGGATGCATTTAAACAGAATAGAATGTTTTCCATGAGATGCTTTAGACATGCTTTTGGGGCAGATTTGGACATGGTTCGTCATTGAGTAACACTTTGTCCCTCCATCACTTTTAGAAGCAAATTTGTACCCAATTTTTATTCTTGATGCATTGAAACGAGCAGCTGCTAATCAGCACGCTTAATGTTCTTGTTCGTCAGCTAGCAGCATCGCTTTTCCAGCTAAATTTGTGTTTGCATTGTCAGCTATATTGATGTTCTTAATAAAACGTAACACACAAAAACCATAGCTCAACCCTATAGCTTAAAAAGCCAGAGCCAAAGGCTTAAGCTTAGAAGAATTCCTCTGTTCACTTAGCGGCATATAGTCTTAATAATTTCCCCAAGTAATGCACGCATGGGTGATCTTGGGTGGTTCGTTTTTGATTTAAAAGCAGACCAGGGGTCTTAAATGTCATTGTGGTAAATATCGGAGCAGTGTGCGTTGATGCTTCCATCCCATTTGCATACCTGCAGGCCGTGTGGTCCTAGAGGTCCATCATTTCCAGAGGGACCTTCCTCTCCCTTTAGAGATGGACAAATGGAAACAATGAGACTGACTGACCACACACAATACATACCTGGTTTTGTGATTTAAAACCACAAAAGGTGCTAAAAGTACCTTCACTCCCTGATATCCAGGAATTCCCTGGTACCCCTGATCTCCTACTGAACCCTGGAGCAAATGAGTCACGTATTATCCAGCAGCAATATAAACTGCTGTGAAACAGTTACTTTTAAAATGGGCTCAAACAATTATTTCATTCTGCTCCAACTTACTCTCTCTCCTGCCAGCCCAGTCTCTCCTCTTTCTCCAGGAGGCCCTCGCACTCCCTACAATCGTTAGAAGAATGTAGTAAAAATTGCTGATAAAATTAATGATGCAATGAATTTATTTGTGCAGTTCAGTCATATAAATACATATGTATGTGGCCTTACTTAAGACAAACAGTATCTCTGCTATGCTTCTCACCTTGTGACCTGCAGCACCTTGTAAACCTTTGACACCTTTAGGCCCTCTGTCACCCTGCAAGAGGAAGATTCATTAACATTTCTAATGCGTAGAAGAAGAATCGCAAATGCCGTACACGTTACGCTTATACCTCAGGGCCATGGAGTCCTCGCATTCCCTTCTCTCCTTTGATCCCAGCATGGCCCTGTGGGGAAACACATTCATTCCAGTTTAGCTTTCTCTGTATGGAACTTTTTGCAGCAGAGCTCATGCAGTGCACAGGTCAGAGCAGGAGGGACAGTAGCTTTAAAAGTGAATCTTCTGTTAAGAAGACATAATACCTTAGGACCAGGTTCGCCTATGTTTCCATAGTCTCCAGTGTGTCCTCGTCGTCCCTACAATAAGTAAGCGAGGGCATGGTTACAGATGGACGTTATAACATTGAGAATTCGTAAAGCAGTGTTGTAGCCGTAGGAAAATCCTTAATATATACACATACCAGTGACTGCACTGTAATAATCTGTAAACCAAATATTTACCAAGTTGTCCTTCAGAATCCCTTAACTGTGGTTTTTTTTATAGTGAATATTATTCATTTATTTATTTATTTACTGAACACTAATTGGCTAATTTTGTTAATTTTGTAAAATTCTTGCTTTGAATAGTGCACACAATAATACAATGCTATACTATTTGTATCTAGGTATCTAGAAACATCACCCCCCCCACCCCTGTGAATTTTACACTAGCTGTCACATATTTAACATGTAGGATGTTGCCTTTCTGCTACATTACTGTAAAAACAGGCCTTATTTGTTGTATTGCACTAGCAAAGCCAGCTGTTTGACTAATCACTTTGAGTCATAAACAAGCACTTATTCACTTAGCGCCTATTGTCTAAACAACTTCATTTGAAAGCAGTTCATTAGCACAAGCTGAGTCTGGTCTGTAGACACAAGTGTCGAAGAATAAATGGACCTCTAGAAAGAGGTGGTAGGAGCAGTCAATAGAGTTTGTTTGGTGTATCTAAGACCACCCAGTGCTGTGGATAATCCAGAGCATCTTTTTAGGGCAGGAAATATTGTGCTGTCTCCAACACAGCAACCGTTGCCTGACTGAAAAATCACTCGATCAGAATTCCTTTTCACCTTCAGTGTTTAAGGATATTCAGTCCTGTTAAGGATCAAGTCTCTTACGGCATGGTTATGTAGTTTCTCTTTCAAAGACGAGATCATTTTGTGCCCATATTTCTCTTTTCCAGCTCACCGCTGAGAACTGGATGCAGATCAAAGACATAAATTAGTCAAAAGTCTGGAGTGGAAAGAACGGCCCAAGGAAAAAACACCAGCCAAATGTATACAAAGTAAATGGATCCTGATGCATTGTGCCTTGTCCTCTAATTAAGCTGATGCCGAATCCATGCCCTTTGTATTTGCTGCCTACTCTCTGGCTTCATTCAGTCTGAGCGTGTTGTCACCAACCTGTGCGTTTACTCCATGTTTATTTTTCTCCTCCGTGTTAAACACTTAGCCAGTTAGAACAACAAACTCTTTCTCCTTTAATCCCTGAATATACCGTTAAATATGCATTGTTGTACTCGGCCTCGTACCACTACAGCTCTTATTCTTTGCTCTGTGGTCATTTTCTTTTTTCCTACAGTGTAAGCACTCAAGGCTCATGGTCTCCTGTACCGAACACCAGTGTTCAGTGCGAAGGATGAAGGAGGATGCAGGAGTAGCTTTCTCATCTACCCACCATGGTGATTTTGTATAGAATTCACATCGAATTAGATGTGTGTGTGTG
>JAOTRN010000041.1:5126322-5163311 GCA_028566695.1 Bagroides melapterus | reverse complement strand
TAAATGAAATTCATTGCACAGATTTTTAATGACCTTGCTAACAGACACTACTCTTATTTCCTCATTATCTCAAAGATAGCACCTATGCAGTGCTAAATAAAATGTTACCCTTGAAGGCTTCTTATCACTGACAGTATCAACAAGAAAAAAAATACATTTGGTTTGAAAAAATGGCATCAATGCATCCCTAAATAGGACTAACCAGTTTTAGCTGTATTTGTTTGATCATATTGTTTATATACAGAAAAACAAGTCCAATTTAGAGCAAAGATGAAAGCAAGATTTTCCAGCAGACTGCACTGAAAGAGCTGGGAATAAACAAAGCATACGCATGGAGAGAGAGCAGAGACTGGCCAGGAAATCCACTGCAACAAACAAGTGCATGCAAGAGATGTCTGAGGAACTAGCATGGGATTAATGTTAATGAGAATACCATCACTCCAGCAGGAACACTCAGGTGCGTACACAAACACACACACACACTTGCACACATACCACTGGGATGGAGCAAGGAGAGAAAGTGTGAGAGTTGCCAACCTATAGGAGACTGAGTAATGGACGAGTTTGATTCCGAGCGCAACATTTTACTCCCGTGGTGATGAACTAGAAGAAATGATAGTTGGGTTCTTAGCACAAAGAAAACACTGGGTATATTCAGCAGGAAAACAGTAGAGAAAGACAGAGTAGAATACTGAGATAGCTGCTTTGTAGGAACATGATAGCAAGCGTTCAGAACCTCATACACAGCCAACCAGAATGCAGAGGCAGAAGACTCAGCCACAATGTTTTAAATGACCAAATAAACTGGTTGTAATTATTAAAGATATAGAGGGATATACTCTACATTCACACTCTTTTGTGAAGAAGATAGTACACAATACAAGAAATCTAATGTTGTACTGTTCGTACATACTATCAGGTCCTATCAGTGTTGTTTCTGTTACCTCTACACGGGTCGTTCTTTACTAGGAACTCATCAAGTGCCATCCAGCCTCCTCCCACCCGCACCATTACAGTGCTGCGCAGGATCCGCACCAGCCTGAGCTGCTGCGAGTCTCCAAACTGAGCAGGGAACAGAGAGAAGTGAGTCAATTCTGAGTCACAGTGAGAGAGTCACACAGCACTGACACAAAGCCACAGACTGAGAAACAAATCAATCCGGACATTTCAGTGACACATTCGGCGCTCTTCTTTTAGCAATTGATATTTATGCCTACGTTAATGAAGACATAGTGATGATCACAATATTATTTAAATGTTCTCAGTTTTAGATTTAGATACATGTCCAGTTTGCACTTGTCACCCAGCTGAGAAAACAATTTTGGACATAAACACAACATTCCAAACATAGAAATGAATGGTCACTCAAACTGGGTCAAACTTTTTTTTTTTTGCTCTGCCTTTAAGTTGTGATTTATACTTTAGACTTTTAAATGATTGACAGAGTTGTTTTTGTTTTTCCAGATACAAGCATCGAGATGATGACCACTAGAGTGTGCTGCAGGGTTGCTAGTCTTTCAGAGAAGCGACTCAGAATCTAAAAATAGCTTTTCAGTCTGAACAGTGGAAGGATGGTAAGTAGAAAATTACTGATTATTCAACAAATCAACAAAATAAAGTTTGCCAGTTGGATATGACCATGGTGTAGTTCACAAGACAGTAAGTTATGGCTTCATGCTTTCTGTTCCAAAACAAATAAAACTGATTATAAACCAACAGAAATCTTTCCACAGATCAACAAATAAATACAAAAGGTTGCACTTTCTAGAAACCACCATACTAATAGAGAATGTGTGTTCACGTTGATGCAGAACCAATGTGGCTTAACTCCAATGACACGATAAAAACAATATGGAAAGATGGCTGGACTCCACTCTCTAACACTCCACATGATCAACACACTCCCACACAGTGATGACCCTCTTGCTGAGACTCATTTTGGCCTCCGCTCTCAATGTGAGAACCGGAATGATTCAATGTCACTAGTGAATTTGGTGATTGCAGATAGAAGATGGGGTTTGAAGCATGATCAGATAAGAACTGATTTAAAAAAAAAAAAAAAAGGCACAACAAACAGCTGAAAAATGACCATTTACCAGGATACAGCTTTCCAAAACAGCAACGTGCAGTTGGGAGTTTAGATTTTGATTGTCCCTGTTTGTTATACTCTCATCGACGATTAACGGATCATGTAAGCAGTGAACCAGACCAAACTGTCAAAAGAATTGTTTCAGTTGATATGGAACAGCAAAAACTGAACAAACTAGTGCACATGACAGCAAAAAAAAAAGGGCTTGAACACAAGCAAAGGAAAAATGAGGTTTGCATGAATTTCACAGTCCCCCTAAAGGCCACCAGAATAATCAGCTGAGTTACAGTGCATCTTCATGAAGCATGACCTCGAGAAAGCATGTAGCCCATGATTTCAGATTTATATTCACAAAATAAGTCAACAGCATTTTTAAACTTTCAAAAAGAAAAATAGGTATTAGTTATTATTTAAAGAAGGCAATATAAACCAAGCACCCATGTAATGTTTCAAAGCTCTTAGAAGATGAACACAAATCAACTTAAATACTAAGGGGGAGAAAAAAGGTTGTTAGAAATGCAGTGACTCAAAAGCAGATAGGCAAGATCGTAATATCAAAACTTCCTAAAAAGGACTAACATTCCTTTTCTGCCTACATAAAATGAGATCCAAGATGGAGGACTCCCACTCTGTCTGACCTCTGTTTAAAATAGTCTACTCATGCTAGCATTAATCGGTCACTAATAATCACTAAAGGTAGTGTTCTACACTTTCACTAGGATGAACATTTATACCTTTTTTTTTTTTTTTTTTTACCCTGTAGTCTTTCTGATTAAACAGGTGGACAAAGTGAGATGTTAAGCAGTCACTCTGTCTTGCTCTTTTACACAACATTAGGATAATCCAATGGAATTTACGACGAGTGTTGAAAACAAACAAACAAAAAAAAAGGCTAGTGCAGAGACACAGCATTCTTAAGTTTGTTTGCTTATCGACTTCTGAGTTCAGTAATGACTAGGTGCAAATCAGGCAAAAGTACTTAAAAGGAAATCAGTGGAAGCAAAAAAGATTAAAGAAGCTCTGTGTATATACCTGGTTTCCAAGGTAGAACTGAACAACAGAGAAAAATAAAAAGACAAATATTAGAAAACATTATCTGAACAGCACATTGCATTTTCCTTACAAGAGCATTTCTCAGAAGTTCATGTTTTTTACTGGTGTTTAAGTGAAGTAAAGGGTCAAAAGTGTTCTGGCAGCTGCCTTGCCCTCTCATTAAAAAGTAAAAAATTTAACGTCACATGAGAATGTTATGAAGTCATTACTTCTGGCAAAAGCAATAAGGATGTCTGTCTCAAGAAGTATCTGTACAAAAGCCAGTGGCACACTCCCAATTTTCCACATTTTTACACTACCACTGAAACCTTTTAATAAAGGACTAGATTTGGGCCGCAGGACACTAGATTTGCTTTAGATTCACACTTGAATTGTCTGTATATATGAAAAGGACGTCTAAACTCTTTCCTAAGGCATGTCAATGGTAATATGGTCAGTTTCTTACCCGGTATTTGTTCGCACCAATTTGCTCCACTTGGAACCGTTTAGGACACTTGCACTTTGCCACTTGGCGAGTTACCTAATAAAGTGAATATATTAGAAATTGGTAAAGAAAAAAAAACGTAAATATATTGGAATCAAAAAAATGTGAATTGCAAGCTTACCTCATCTTCTATCTTATCAGCATCAGTAAGTGGTTTGTAGGCATCTTTGTTTGGGTGCAGAGCAGCAACAAACTCGTAGTAGTCAATGTAGCCGTCACCATCACGATCAAAAATGTCAGCTACAGCACTCATCTCCAGTCGACTGGTGGGAAACTCTACAAAGAGCACAGAAAGAAAATATTAAACTGGTCTGTTTGACCTGTGGCTAATATTGAATGAAATCTCATCTGAAATACAATGGGATCTTTCTGACCGCAAGCTAAGTTAGTGAAGGAAACTTTACTCACTCGAAGAAAGAATCCCATCAATAAACTCCTGCCTGGTGACTTTGCCATCCTGATCCTTATCCATGCGCCGAAAGAAGTCCATCACTCGAGATTTCTTGTGGTTCATCCATCGCATGTAGCGCTTTCTCCAGATATCAAAGTCAAAGTTGGCGAACTCTTTCAGCTGAGGAGATGTACAGTAGGACAGGGGGTCATAATCACATTTAACACACTTAGCTTAGTTGGTAAGGCATTTAGTTCTAAGTTACCTCTTCTAGTCGGTCCAGTGCATCGTTGAGTTTTCTTCTTCTGTCCAAGGCCAAAAGCCAAACCTGCTGCCATTTACTCATCAACAGGTTCACTCTGGGGTTCTTGGTCTCTATTGGAGCCTGGACTGTCGCTGGGTACATGGACTGGGCCTGTGATTTCTTTCCTGGTTATCATATAGGTTGAATGAAGGTATTAGCAAATTTGCTCACATTTACACATTCTTATAAGGAAAATGCAGCGTTTGAAGTCCCGTATTTAAGATGACATATAAACACAAAACCTTAAACTATGTTTATGTTAAGACAAAACCTACGGCCTGTTCTTCCTTTTTCCAGTACTGGAATCTGAGACTGAACTGGTGCATCAGCTGTGGCCTTCCTTTTATGAGTTTTAGTGACTTTGTCCACATCCGGTTGTTTCCTGGTCATCTCTTCCATGAAGGTCTGAATCACAATCATATCATAAGGCTTTAAACAAACAAACAAAAAACAGCAAAAGCTTTCCAAAGTAGAGGCAACTGAATAGCTGAATGTTGAGTAACAATGTTTTAGTGCTTATCAATGGTACCTGATGTTCAGTGATGAGAGCTTTGATCTCCTCAATCTCTTGAGGCAGGGCCTCCTTGTCTTTCTCTGTGACTGTGGTCTCTGCCCACTGTAACCAGCTCAGCAGATTCTCCAGCAGCTCTTGAGTAGCCATAAGCTCACTCAGTGCACTAGATAACCTCTGCTGATGTTGCCGTGCCCACGCTGTGACCTGAGCAACGGCAAATACACAAATAAGTGAGCTTATAACATACAGATACGAGCAAAAAGTGTGCAACACAAAAGGCATGTACACATTTACTGTTATCTTGGCTACACCTACTGTTCTTTTCTTACTTAATGGAATTACACATGTGCAAACTGTAATATAGCTGTACATCAGCTTCATTAATTGTGTAGTTAATCAGTACTGCGCATAACCTTAGACTAAAATCTCCAACATGCCAAAATGTAAAAATCTGAGCAGATAGAACGACTGACCTCCTCGAATCGAGCTTTAATTATGGTGTTCCAGTGTTTCACAGTAGTGATGGAGTCTGGATGGCAGATGGCTAAGATAGCTTCGCCCATGCTGATGGCTTTGCTCAGAGCCACACCCTTTTCTTCCAGCTTCTTGATGAATTCCTGCATGGATAATAGTGCCCAACATTAGGCAAATGGCAACATCAAAGTCAAAAAATTAAGAATTTACACAGATGTTCCAGTGAGACTTTTCCCATCCACCCCCTTCTGTGTGTGTGTGTGTGTGTGTGTGTGTGTGAATAATGTCTGTTGAAAACTGTGGAACAAATTATTCCTGGTTCAGATATGAGATCATGCTCAAGGGATATGTGTTATTAGAGGTTGAGTCCTGTTTTGGCCAGCTCTAATTCAGCTTGAGAGGCCATGTATGGTTTATGTTACTCTATTGGCTTCACTGATGGGGTAGCAGATAACAATGTAAAACTTAAAGCCTTAACCTTTTCAAAATTACGCTATAAGAGGAGCTAATGAAAACAGACCAAAAGAAATGATCACCTTGGGTCATGTCTACATTGAAAGCTTAAATACAGAATTGTATTTACTGTGCACCACAATGTGTGGCATTTTGTCCAGTTTTATTTAAAAGTAAATCATTGCAGATCATAACTATAAGGTAGTGGTGTGTGTATGTGTGTGCAACTTGCTTTGTGCTGTTCAATCAGGCCTCGCAGGGCTTCTTCATCCTCAGGCAGAGAGCCATGGAAACGTAGGCTTTGTTCTGCTTCAGCCAACCACTCCAGCAGGATATGAACTGTCGAGTGAAACTCCTCTGCCTGCAAAGAACATGTGACATTTATTTTTAAAATATACTGTATACTTATTGCTCATCATTTCATGTCTAAGAAATAAAATATAAAAGATCCTGAACAGGTTTGAGAAGCGAGCACACGGATCAAATGAAAGGTAAATATGACAAGGAAACGAACCATCTGTTTGTTTAATCGATGTAAAGTCAAGTCATTGTTTATATGCATTTCACAGTGCTGACTTTAAGATCATTACAACATTTTATTAACAAAAGTGAACAGGCTGAATTTAAGATTAAGACAGAATGTGGCTTGGCTGAATTGTAATGCAGTGTGATTTTGTACCTGACACAGAGCTTGTTCCAGCCGTGTCTGTTTGAGCACAGAGAGAGAGCACACCGTCTCCCAGCGCAAACTAAGCTCCTGCATCTGAACTTTGACCCAAGAAGAGTCATCATGGCTGTTCTCAATCAGGTCACGTGCTGAACGTTTCAGAGCCTGTACAGAGCCCGTCTTCTTTCCAAGCTCCTTTTGGAACACCTGTAAGATGTACACACACACAAACACTTGTACAGTACAGTTATAGATGGATTCCACATAAGCAACATTTACATTGTGACTTACTCTAGCTATGTTTTCTTTATTGGTTTGTGCTTGTAATCACACAGGTGCAATCTGAGGTCATCTGAGTAACATGGTCTCAGTTCGGTTACAAGCGAATTGTAGTAGTGAGGTTAGATTGCAGTAAGAAAGCAATTCAGTGCATTTAATGACTCAACTGCGAGAATGGAAACAAAAATGCTGTGTATTTTGTAATGCAGGCATATACAAAATATGGGCAAAAGTATGTGGACACCTGACCATCACACCCAGATTTTCTTGAGATAGTCTTTATGAACCTTGATTTAGATCTTTTGTCGGGGCCAGTGGAAGAAAAGAGAAATAAACTTTGAATTAAATACACATTGTTTTAAACTAGTTATTTATATAATGATTTAGTACTGCATGCTCTCAGCAAATAATTTTTTTTCCACTCGCTATATTTCTGATGAGTGAATGAGATTTTACAAGCATGTTTTCAGTTCTAAGCCAACATTTTATGGTTGCTTTTTGGTTCACCCAACTGAGCAGTATGAAACGTGCAGTATGAAACCAAATCAAATAGCAAACAAGCCAAAAAAAATGCTTTCAGTCTGAATCAAATTTCAACCCCAGCAGGAATGTGAAGCCAATTCTGTCTTTCAAGTTTAAGTCTGATCCAGAAAACAAGGAATATGATCATCACTGATTAGGAGAAAAGTGAAACAGACGTTTATAAAAACACTGCAGATTCAGTAATCTGTGCCCAAGTCCCTCAAGTTGAGCAGATCAACCTTTAAGCAGAGGGGCCAAAAGAGGCACTTGTAAAGGGGGAATGAAAAGTGGAGATGAAGCTTTGTTCAGTGATTAAGCTAGGCTGTCTAACTGAAACCAGTGACAAACTTGGACAAGAAGCAGAGGGAAAGAAAACTGACATTCTCAAACTATAACAGAACCAAGAAGAACCAAAAATAGAAGCACATGAAAGTATATTTCGAAACTGGACTCTACGGAGGCATAATATTAAGTCTAAGAAATCTATTAATCAGATATACAATGCAGTTATTAGTCCTGTTTAATCTGTATTAGACCAGATGAGAAAGCCTGCAGGTGTGATTTACAGTAAATTATACAGTCAGAGAGCCAGCAGTACCTTATGGCTGTCTATGAGGTTGAGAACCAAATCAATGTCTCCATGCACAGGCTGATCCTCTGCCAGCTGCGGCTCTATTTTATAAAGCCAGTCAATCAGAGCCTGGAGAGCATCAGTGAACTGGCCTGAGAACAGCAGAGCCTCCTCCAGCTTGTTCTGCCTGGGAGAAAAAAAATCAAGTCAACAGGTATTAACAAATTTGAAAAGGAATCTTTTATAGATGAAAATCCTCCCAAAAATATTAATTTATACTGATAAAGCAGTGAATATAATCAGCTTAGAGAATATAAACCTACCTTTCTACAGACTTGCCACAAATCGTGTCCCATTTGTCTCTGAGCTCGCAGAGCATGTCGTCCAGTTTCTGTTTGTCATCCTGGAGTGAAGTCTTGTCCTTCAAGGCTCGGCCTGTGCGGCTGGTGGTGTCGTAAACAGAATGCTTGGCACCCAGGGCCTTCTGGAACTCCTATAAGAGCCAGTGAACAGACAGCCTGGGTTAACATTTAGCCTCAAGGACACGTAGTGAAACCAGCAGTTTGATAGGAGGACTGGACTGGACTGGAGTTAGATGGCACAGCAGAGTTGACAGAATGCAAAGGGATCTGTGGAGTCCACACTGCTGAGCTGTTAATTACATGGCACTGTGCTGTCTCCTCTACTGTCAACAACCCTGAGTCATACTACTTTTTAAAGAGAACAGCTACAGTATTAGAATCAGCTACTAATAATAATGATTTTTGTCTAGGAAAAAATATTTTGTTGGTTATAAAGGGAAAAGAAATGTGCAGTCAATATGGTAATATTTCACTGTGTCAAGATAAAAAAAAAAAAAGTGATGACTCAGTAATCACAGTGAGTATAAAAGTATTACATTTAAATGTGTTTTTAATGTTTCAGGGGTGTCTGCTTTTTGAAGACTATGTTTTATTTAATAACCATGGAACAGCTAAATAAAAAAAAGTTAAATTAATTGGCAAGGCAAAATAGTATACACGGTTGAACGCTGTTTTAATACCAAATGGGACATATACAATAAGATTCTGATTCTCGTCATAGTGTGAGGGAGTGATTCCAGCACAGGAAGTAACAGCAACTGCGATGAGGGAGAGCAGCTGGTTTATGCAGTGATTAATGCCATGCGGGATAGTAGTTAACTACTTCATTACAGATGTGTAAATGGAAATGGTTAAGAAACACAAAGGTGTAGAAGTTCAGCAGGATTCTGGGAAGTGTGTAATTAGTGGTTTACAGTGGGAAAGGGTGTGGTGAGGTTCAGTCACCTTGTGCTGAGCAAGCTGCATTTTGATCTTGTCAGGGTCATTAGCGATCTCCAGTTCTGAGTCCAGAGCTCTCTCTGACTCCTCCAGCCACTCCATCAGCTTGGTCCAGCTCTCATGGAACTGTAGGAAGAGCAAAATTTGATTAATTCTGTAGTATGGGATACTTTAGCCAGTGCAATAACGGTCCCAAAAAAAATGCATTTAACTCCACTTAAAGTAAATTAATAGTAACTAACAAAATAGTTATAAAAGAATTTTGATCTTTTATTTTACACTATTTAGGTCCACACCTGCTTTGCACGTTTCCTTGCATCATCCAGCAGGCGTCCTCGCTCCACCGAACGCTGCACTACTTTGTCCCAGCGGCTTTGTACACTTAGCAGCAGGTTTTTAATCAGAACCACGTCCTGCTTCTGGCTGAAGTATTTCAAGTGGGTGCCCGTCTTATCTAGCTCAATGATCTGATCCCGGTGTGAGTTGACCTCAGTCGCAAAGATCTGTCGAGAAACATGGGAAAAGCTAGCTGGACTGATCTAGGACTTAGAAGGATGAGGACAAAACAATTGGGCTAAAAAAGTGCCACTTAAAATATTCCTTATCAGTTGTTATTATCAGTGTTTACACATACAACTAATTTGAAATAAAAATAATGTAGTTTATATTATATAAAATAAAATGTATCCTTTATTTAAAAAAAGGAAATTTAGATAGATTCGATTTATGCACATACCTTATGTTCATCAATTTGGAACAAGATTGTTTCAAGGATGAGGGAGGCTGGAGAGACTATGTTGAGTGTCTGCTCTGCTTGAGTCAGCCAGTTAATGAAGTCCTGCAGAGAATTATGAAAATCTGTGGCCATCGCTAATGCCTCTTCCAGTTTTACCTAGATACAACAAACACACACATACACACAGATGCGCACGCCATGATTTACTTATTCAAACCATAATTATATCAGCACAACCAAAATAGCATCAGGATCTGCTTGTTATTGAACATGGAGAGGAAGTGTTGATCTCTCAGTGCTATAATGACAAATAAAAGAGGATGTGTAGAAGAAACATTTCCCCTGCAGGCAAAAAACATTGCCCTTTGATTCAATATTCAATCGTGTGACTCACAGTGCATCTGGTACACAGCAGCTTTCTTAAGCAAAAGCTGAAGAGCCTTGGAATACCGTTAACAATATTAAATTAAAGGCTTCACTGAAAAAGTCAAGGCCAAATCTGCTCTCACGAAAGTACCTTGAAATATATTTGACATTTAATAAATAAACCAGTCCTTTCAACTTTGTGTTCAGAAGTCAGGTTTTAATTCTGATCACACATCAAAGGGCATTAGATCTGGGTTAAGAACAAGTCTGCACCAATCCACTCTATAGTTTCCTTCAAGGTGTGACACAGCTCTTAATAAGCACTGGCATATGACACACTCCACAAACAGAGCATTATGTTTCATGCTGATTCCCAACTTGCCCTAGACACAGCTACCCCCATGCTTTCTGACCACAGTCGCTCTGACATCATCACAATACTTGATTTCCTTCATTGGATCATCCAGTGATGTTTTTTCATGCAGCCCTCACCTTTCTCTCAGCCACTTTGGACTGTACACATTCCCACTTTTCTTGAAGGTTGAGGAGGTCCTGCTCAGTACTGCTGTCCTGATTATCCGGGGTCATGGCTTTCAGCTGCTGACCTCTGTGAAGAAGCTTCTGGTAGAGTTCTTCCCTCACCTCCATTGCTCTGCATAACTCCTACACATACACAAAAGACAGTGATGTTTGTAGAGACAGATTTCTCTTTTTCCTTCAGCCTCTGGGAAAGCGAAGGATAACGGAATACGGATACGTTATTGTAGATTTACAATATTGTATTTTACAATTACAATAACAGAGATAGTAATTTACAAGCTTTAAGTTCAAGCTAACTGTTTGTCCATGTTGCATGTTTATGGATCTATTTATTATATATTAGCTGGTTCATCACGAAGGAATAAAAAATACAAAGTTATACAGTCTGGACTAAAGCCCCAATAAACATATGTTCTGAATATACCCTCCTTTAACTCTAGCTTTATTAAAGCCTCTAAAAAAAAGTTCAATCCAAATTGTTATTCACCAAAAAAGCTCTGAACAGGGTGTGATAAAATGTGTTCAAGCTTGCCATCAGCAGCAGGCCTTTTGGAGTCTTAAATACATACCAGATGGGTGTTAAGCTGCTCGCGGGCCGTGTCTGGTAGGCCTCCAACTGCTTTTGATGCTAACAGCTGACATTCTGTGTCTTTCAACCATTGTTGCATATCTTCAATCTCCCCATGGAAACCTTGGGCCTACAAAACAATACAGCCAAGTTCACAACAATGGAGTCCGCTTATTCCCATTAATACGGGTTTTTAAGCATGAAGACGTTTAGATTAAAATGGATGTTTTCATTTTAATCTAGGATGAATAAAAAGGCAAGTTTGTGAGTTGCAACAATATCGTCTGGGCCAGTTCACTTTGTCGAATGGGAAAAAGAATGTTTTCATAGGGACTAAATTAATATTTTGGTTTTAACATATAAGAACTGCATCAAAGCTCATGCGTATCGTCTTTTGTGCTCACAATGAAAATAATATAAATAAATATGTTTGTGTATTAAATACCAAAATTGTGCACAGTATTCAGACAGAGAGTTAAGTACTATCGATAGCAGATTGTGGCTAAAACCAATGGGTGTGTCTCAGTTACATTTCATTCTTTTAAATTAGGGACATTGCTTATCTTATGATGCAGCAACCAGCAGAGTTATATACTCAACGAGACTAATCTGAGTGTGAGAGTAGTACCTGTAGTAAGGCACTGTCTAAAAGCTGCTTCCTCTGCTCAGTTTTCTCCAGGATGTTTGTCCAACGTTGGTTAAGGTTTTCCAGCTTGCTCTGCAGGCCACATGCCTCCTCTCCTGCACTGGACTCGATCAAATCCATGCCAGCTTTGTTAACTGCCTCCACTGTCGTCTTATGGGCCAATACATCGTTATGCAGCACCTGGTGATTAACAATGACATTTATATTGTAGATCACAAACAGTTTATTTAAAATAAAAGGCAGGTTGTCATCTTTAAATTAGAAATCTTTTATTGGCTGGTGGCTGTGTGGTACTTTTAATGATTCTTACATAAACATAACCACAGATTACATTACATTTTAATTACATATAAACAGGGGTGCTGCTAAGGTGGGGGAGGGGGAGGGGTTAAATTAGGACAATTCTCAGGGCCCATGCACTTTGGGGAGCGCCAGAGATCTGATTTATTAATCATAGCAATACTAGCAGTAATGTAATAGAAATAATAAATGTATCTACAAAAGTTTCTTGTTTCTGCATCTTTTAATTAAAAGCATCACCAAATTAATCTGACATGGCCTTATTCAGTCAACATTAAAGATATCAATGTTTATATTTTTCATTTAAGTCACTGACAGGGAAATAAAAGAGCATTTTCTAATGCACGTTGTGTATGACTGTTAAAAGCCACTGTTGCAGTGTATTGCATATTGTTTCAATATTTTTGTGTTAAATATAATGCACTTTGTTTAAGATTGTTGCGTTTTCTATAAATATTTGATTACTAAATATTTGATTAAATCATCTGCTAGCTACAGGCATGGTAGGTCTCTGATCAAATACTGATACCTAGTGGTTAATACAGCAATAAAAAAAAAGTAATAGGTCAGTATTATTAAATTGCAGATAAAGATTTTGGATAGCTACGGTAGCTTGGTGAAGAATGGTGGCCCAAAATCATATTCTTTCATAGGGCCCAAAATTGCTAGCAGTGCCCCTGCATATAAATATAAATGTTATATTTTTAATGAACTTACATGGTGTTTGGCCAGCTCTATCTCAATAGCTTTGGGGTCACCACTGGTTTTCTTCTGTCCACTAAGCAGTTCTTCGGTATGAGTCAGCCAGGCCAAAAGCTCATCCAGGGCGTGTTGGAACTGCCCTAAGGCCAGCAAAGCTCCCTCCAGCTTGTGCTATAAAATAGATGACACATCCATGTTAAGTAAAGATCCAGAGACAACCAGAATGAAAGTCAATGCTATCAAGCATAAATACATAATGCCTTACCTGTCTGTTGATGACCTTGTCGTCTAGGTTCTCCCAAAGCATTTTGAGTTCATTCATAGGCTCCTGAATGGCAATGCGGTCTTCTTCCTCCAGTACTTTTTTCAGCAGCAATCCTGCCTGGTGATTCAGCCTCTCCATTTCAATCTGAAGCTGGTAGGCCTCACCTTTGAACTCCTGTGGAAATACAAACATTCTTCACTAAATAATCCAATAGTATGCCAAAAGCTCAACGATAAAGAGAGGGTTTCGGTTTGTTTAACTTTCACTAGACAATACATCTTTGAACTACTTTTAGTTGAGCACATGAAATGATAGTAGTCTGAACAAACACAGCTGGTATTTGGCCTGTATACTCAATGCATTTATCAAACAAAAAGAACCATGGGTGGGTGTGATCACTGACATACTGTATGTTTACATGCTTTGATCTTTATAAACCACACATGACCAATAATTCCAGGAGAACGCTAAAGAAATACCTTGAGTTCCTCAATCTGCTGTTTCACAGTTTCCAGGTCTGTGCCAATAGGTGACATGGAATCCAGTTTACTCTCCAAAATATCCACCCAGTCAAACATGCCCTGTAGTGAAAGAATGTGCATTACGACTTCAGAAGCTACAATAAAAGAGACACGGGAAAACTGAATTGAGGCTTAACCTCTTCGAGTTGAGAGTCTGCAGTACAATATGTAATGCTTTCTTATGCATTCTCAGCTTTATTTCTTCAATACAGCTTTTGGGTAATTAAATTCAAACAGGGGTTCTCAAACTTTTTGCCAGCTGAACCCCTTCAAACTAAATTAACTGCCTTAAGTAAGCTATATAAACTTTCGTAATAAATAATAAAATGTGTTACTAGCTTGTTACTGTTCACTTTGCATTTTCATATTTATTCTAGATATTCCAGATTTGAAATACTTTGATACTTGTGGAAAATGTTTTCAGAGAAACTGTGTGGCACTCTGTACCTGAAGACCATCCTGGAACTGTACAGCAGCCTGCATGGCCTCCTCCAGTCTGTCTACTCGTTCTTTCCATGTCTTATTCAGAGTCTCCCATGCCACGTTCACCTAGCAAGCAGAGCCGATAGGGTTTGAATTTAAAATGTTGTGAGAACTTCACACAGGATTAACAAAAATGATAAAAATGCATATTTCAAAATAATTTTGATTATAGGTCATGGTCATTTATTATATAGTATTACTGAAGATGTTCTGACACACAGATGTATACACAATGACAACCTTTCTGTCTCTTCATATAATTTATCTATTATTTTACCTCATCAATGCTCTTTTTAATCACAGGTTTGTCTGGTTCTCCGCAGGCTGTCATCAGCTCAGCCCCTAGATTCTGGACCACATTCAGTTCGTCCTGAAGACCGTCAATCTCCTCTCGGTACCCCTGCAGCCAGTAAAGTCCACCATGAGAAAATTACATGAAATAAGAAATCAACAGACTACTTTATATCAACTGTAAACATACACATACTTTGTTCAGTGATGATTAAATAGATGCTCCATGAAACCAGGACGATCAATATATTTGCAATTCACTAGTATAGACTGTTTTTCAAACACTTTGTCAGACACTGAACCAAGTAATATCATTAATCACACTTAATTACTGTTTGAATTGATGCTTTTAATCCAAGTTGTACATTTCATTGAACAAGATGCAGGTTCACAGACCTCTACAGACTCCTGTTGCTGTTTAACAACAGAGGGGTCGACTCCGGGTTCTTCCAGGTCTTTGAGCAAGTCCTGTGTGTCTTTGATAGTAATGATGAGAGCACAGTGATCACACCAGAACTTCTCAGCCAGGTCCATCACATCCAGAAGTTTAGCCTCCCTCTCCTCCAGCAGAGCATGGATGTCATTCCACACAAACACCATCTGATCCAGTTTGTCTTGTACCGCTTTGAATAAACAAATATTTGCCTTTAGATGACTGCAGATTATTACTGTCTTTTTAAATCTTTTAAAACAATAAATGCTTACCTTTGGCTGACAGGTCTTTGTCTGCTCCCTCGGAGCGAGTGATCATTTCCTCTCCTCTCTGCTTCAGAGTTTCATAAGATGGTTGCAGTTTCTCCAAGTCCATATTCACCGCTTTGTTCTCAGAAATTTGCTCCCGAATCTTTTCCACTTCCACAGAGATGGAGGGGGGCTGGCGCAAACGCTCTGCTATACGATTCAGAGACTCCAGCATGGGGTCAATCTTATCATGGAACTAGGAGGAAAAATGGCAACATTAATAGAGCAAACTTAAAAACACCAGTCACAGAATGCTATGGCTGAAGCCATCAGCAGTAGGGCATTCACAGAGTGGTTAAGTCTTTCAACAGAACCAATCAAGAAACCTTTCAATACAGCAGGTAATCACTTGTAGGCATGTTAAACATCAATTTGGAAGGAAGTTTCTTAAGGGAAATTGGATTAGGCCTCACATTTCCTCCTGGTCATATCAGTGAGGTCATGACTGATGTATCCTTTCTTGCTGAAAACAGGCTACATAGTGTTTAAAGATTTACTTCAATCAAAGGGTTCGCATTGCACACTCCATTAACAAGCTATCATCTTTGTTTTTCGACATGAAAGATCTTACTAAAGATAAGATTAACAGCAACTGTTTTGGAGACACATTCTGACAGGAGCAAACAAAAACTGAGGCAATTAACGCATTAAAATAGGCGTTCTTAAATTTCCAGGACTCCACATTAAGAATGTGCCATTAAACTACCTACATCAACTAATGTTCTTTGTTATATAGTTGATTAAATTGAAGCTGGGCACCATATGAAAGAAAATGAAAACAGTGAAGTGCAAAGCACAGGAATGATAGATTGCTGTTTTAGTAATGAAGCTACATAGAAAACAGTAGTGAAGTCTACAAACCTGTGTAGACTGAGAGATGGCCTCATCAAGGGTAGCAGCTCTGTGCTTCACATCTGCTTTAAGCTGTGCATACAACTTGTCTATGACCTGGAATTTCTCCCTGATGGGCTCACCCTCCAGTGGACTGATCTCGACCAGCTGAGGTCCTGTTTTGTTCATCTTGTCTATGTGAGGCTTATGCTCTGCAATCAGTTCCCTCAGTTGCTAAAAGCCAAAAAATATATATACAATTTATGAAGAGATAAGGAGGAATGCACACATCTCTGTTTAGCAATACTGTTCACTGGATCCTCTTTACTATTTACTACTGGGCTTCAGAAATTTCTTACCCGCAGTTCCTCCTGTTGCTGTCTGAGCGTCTCGTACTCTATGGCAGGTGAAGGGAGATGGGTGAAGTTGGCTTGTGTCTCCTGCAGCCATGGCCACAGCTCCTCATAGGTCTCCCAGAACTGGCAAGCCAGGGAATGTGCTCTCTCCAGCTGTAGAGAGCGTTCGGAGTTCAACTGACTCACCGTGTTGTATTTCTCCATGAGGGCCTGGATCTTAGCCTGCACAAGACATTGGTCATGGCCCAAAAAAATTTGTATATAAATGTAACCATTTACATTACAAATGTGCTCATATTTATTAACATTATTTATTTATTTATTTTTTACCTTTAGAGCCTGCTTCTCAGTCTCATCTTTGCTGTTCATTATCGCCTCGCCTGTCTTAGTGATATCATCCACAGCATCTTTATGTCTCATAATGTCCATGGAGAAGCCCTTGACCACAGAGAGCATTTCAATTGATGGCATGTGCCACACATACACAAGTTTGCTGTTTGTATTGAAAACACCTCTAATGACCCCAAGGCATCAGACTGACCTTTTGAGCTTGCAGCTGAGCTGCGGTCTTTTCTACCTCCACCATGATGTCCCCTAGAGATGACAACTTCTTCTCTGCTTCAGTCAGCCAGGTTAATTCAGTGTCTGCAGCCTGCTCAAACTGAACAGCAGAACCCAAAGGCATTAACTGCTATTATAAAAACATAGTCAAAATGATGCAGAAGTAATCATGAGGCATTTCTACTGCAAATGACTGCTATTAAAGGTTTTCGGCCACTACAATCACTTAATCCAGTCACTGACTTTTATAATTGCTGCCCTCACGGCAAAACCAACAGGCAATCGGTAGACTTACACAAGAAATCTGCTGGACGTGGACTACTTTGTTAGTATTTACATTTTTGCAGCACTTTACCTGCTGTGATTTTAGGATGGCAGCTCCTGTCTGGTCCACATGATGAGAGATGGCATCACTTGCTGACCTGTAGCGCTCATTGTCCTCCGCGATCAGTTTGTCAAGCCCCTCTCGAGCACGCCATGGCACCAGCTCTAGAAGAGCACTGCTAACTTCATTCAGTGTATCTACTAATGACTTGTGTGCTTGAACCTCCTTCAGTAATGCCTGGATATGAAACACAGTTGGTAAATATAAGTGCAGTACATGTCTAATGTATGCTTCTACTGAGTCACACCCAAGCTTTTATACTGCATTGCACACTAAAACCTACCATATTTTTCTGTGTATAAAACGCCCCCATGTATAAGATGACCCCCACTTTTCCAACCCAAAATGAAGAAATCAATATTTTATACACATAAAACAGATCACATTTTTATTAAGCACATTTACATACCAGTACTACAATATTATGCATAACACTTAGAGCTTAGCACGCTCCTACATTACCTGGCTACATGCCCTCCACCTCCAACAGGGTGTGTTCCAATTGGTTTGTTTAGCATCAGCTGACATCAGTTACATAAGGCTCGTGATTGGATGAAGCATGATTGCGGAGATAAGCTATCAGTTTTTTAGTCTAACCTCAATTTTTACTCTATTTTAGACAAACTATTTTTTGTATTTTTGTCTTATACATGGAAAAATATGGAAACAATGGAAAAACCTACAAAAGAAATATAGCACCCCAAAATCCCAAAGGATAATGAAGTATAAGTGTCATCCTCAGGTACATTCAGATTTAATCTAATCTAGCTTCCCTTCCTCTGCAGCAAGAGTACTCACTTTCTGCCTCGCTTGCACCTGTGTGAGTTGCTCTCCCACTGGTTCCTGAGCTCCAAATGTGGCCAATTCCGACTCCACTTTCTCCAACCAGATGCGCAGCTCCTCATGCGTATGATGTACCTTGTTGGCCAGAGACCGAGCCTTGTCCAGGGTCTTCATTACATCATTGCTCATTGTGCTTATGTCAGCATATCTTGTCTTTATTCCATCCAGCTTGCCCTGAATGACAACGACTTCATCGCCTGCAATAAAGAGAAGGGCTTTGGAAATGCCTTATTGAATTACGTATATATCAAAAGCAAAATGTTGTTAATTAAAATGCACATACAAACAATCTCATTATAGAAAAATTTTTTAACGCAATTTATGTCAAGCTTCTGCTATAAACAGCCCTGTATGTTATTATGGATTACGTTAATATTAATTTTGCATTTGAAGTACTTATGAAGCTGTGTTCTTATTAAAAATAAATAAATAAATAAATAATAACCTTCTGACCATCTAGAATCACAAGTATTGTGATATAATAAATTAAAAGAAAAAAGAAATCCTTGCCTGTGGTCTGTTTGAGCAGCTCAAGTCCATTCTTTAGGGCCTGTTCAACATGCTGTTTCCTTAACTCAATATCTTCATGAAGTGCCTAAACACAGAACATGTGAATTATCTCTAATCACCAATTACAAAATGACCACAAACCAATTATTTAAGCACATAAATCATATTAATGCAGCCAATAAAGTATAAATTAAGATGATGTTTTTTTAAAAAAAAAAACAAACAAACAAACAAACAAAAAAAAAAGAAAACAGCTGAAGAGGAGGAGGTCTGTTCTACCAGCTGGTCAGCATGCTGTTTTGCCAGTACGGCCGGTGCATAATCCAGGACAGAGATGTGGCTCAGTCTGCCATGTATTTCGTCCAGCCAGTTCATGAGTGCTACTTCGTCCTCTCCAAACAGCCGTGCGTTAGCCAGGGCCCGCTGTAGTAGATCAGCCTTCATGCGACAGCGTTCCTGCAACTCGATGTAGCTGCCCTGAGTGCTGTCCAGTTTAGCCTGGATGAGCTCTTTATCATCCACACAGCTGAGTGACCGCAGAGCCTGGCCAAGACTTATTGCCTGGTACAAGCTCTTACTGTGCCCTATAATCTCCTCCTCTAAAGCCTGATTAGCGCAAATGGCAAACAGAGTAGATGGGGCGAAACGTATGGGTAGAGGGATGATGATCCCAACATAAAGAGAATGAGAAAAAAATCAAGAGAAAATGAACATAAATACAAACACAGAACACAAAGTAATAAAGAACAAATGTAACAGTAGCATAAGGCTATAACAAAAAAATTCAAAGTAGATGGGTCTTCAAAATAAGCTACTCATAACATGCCAGGCATTAAAGGATGTGCGTACCTTATGTTGGGAGATCTGCTCTTCAAGCTTAGAGGTCTGGGTGCCAATGGGCTCCGAATTGGACAGGCATTTCTCTGTAGAAGTTAGCCACTCTGTTAGTGGCTCTAAGGTCTCATGGAACTGTTGGGCCACCCCCAAAATGCTCTCCAACTGTTTGCGTCTACCAGGAAAAAAAAAAAAAAACACATTGAAATACATAATCAGTAATTAACAGTAAATGTAGAGATTTAAAATACACAATCACAACATGCTTTCTATCATGGTATTGTATTATACACCCATAAAAGCACACACTTCCCATGCCATATCTAGATAACCATAGTTGCCATAGATGCCATAGTTTGGACATAAATATTTCTCATAGTCTTAATATACTATAAGTCCAGTTTAGTTAAACTCTAGAAAAAGTATACCCATTTAATTTCAGTACCCTAAGCCCCCAAGTGACTTCCTGATGTCAGCATATAAAATCTGAATTTATACCTGCTCTCAGCTTTCTTTAGCAGAGCATCCCATCTCTTCCCCAGGCTATCAATCTCCTTTCCAATCTTCTCTTTATCCACAGAATCAGCCATCTCTAGCACTTTCCCTCCTTCCTTCTTAATAAGCTCCACTGTTGGTCTACGATCATCTAGGAGCTTCTGTAAGAGCTGAGAGAAGCAGAGAAAGACAAACATATGGGATACAAAAACAACAATATGCATGATGGAGCTGACAAAGTGCAGAAGCTCTGAATCTCCAGAAAGTCCTGTTCACATATTAAAGCCCAAACCCAACCACGTCCCTTCCGCACAAGCATTCTCAATAGCATTTGACTTTATTTGCAGGAGATTTGATAAAGAGAAATGAATTCAAGGAAATTCACAAAATTATTTAGAACTATTAATTCCTTACCCTCTGTTCTTGTATTTGTGCTTTGACTACTTTAAACTCTGCTGATGGGGGCTTCTGGCTGGCCACCAGTTCTTCTGTGTCTTTAAGCCAGCTGAACAGGGACTCAAGAGCATCCTGAAACCTTCCGCAATGCAACAAAGCTTCATGAAGCTGCGCTGAACGCTCAGCCACCTGAGAGCATTGGAAACCAAACAGCTCAGATATTCCAACAACAAAAAGTACTGCAAAAGATGAAGATCATCAATACAAGATTTTTGACTTTTTCGATTTCTATAAACCTTTTTATTCAGGGTGTTCCATCTCATATTGACATCCTCCAGGTCATGTTCAAGGGCTACAGTGTTGGTCCCTTTGGAAGCATTCTGAATAAGCCCCTGGCCTATACAGTTCACCTCTTGCAATCGTGCTTGCAGTGAGTCAATCGTCTCCTTCTGGAAAACCTGAAATCAGCGGAAAAACATAGAATGACAAGTCAAAACTTCAGTGGAAACAGTGATGCAAATCTCATTAAGACACATAGCTTAAAGTGACACAGTAATTTATTATGGCTTGCTGATTTGTTACTGATTAAAGCCATACTGAAGAGTTGTTTAAACAAAAAATAAATACCCATTTGGTACATTTATTTATCTGGGACATGATTCCCAAGAAAAAATACCATCCAGCTGCTAACGACGCTGACATCAACTGAAAAGGCACCACCAATGACCTTACTCCAAGGGATAGAGGCGAGCTAATAAATGGGCCTTCAGACGTCTGTCAGGGTCTGAATACCTATCAAGAGACCTAACACGGTAGGTATGCTTGATAACATTGCCATTTAATGCACATATAAGGTGGCTGCACAACCCCAAATTAAGTCTGTATTCTTCCAGAGCTAAGCAGAGAGTCTAAAAGCTCCATATGTACAATGCCAACCCTACCAGCCATCTTTTCTCCCTTCTACCATATCACAGGTGGTACAAAGAAATTTGCACTTGCATGTTATACCACTAATAAACAAATCTTTCTGGAAGCCCTTTGATTATTTAATTATTGTTATATACACCTGGCACATCTAATTCACTAATGCAAATACCTGTCCATAAAATGCTGCCATTACTGTTACCTTTTTTTTTATATTGATGACATAGTTATTGTGCTATTTTCATTTTTGTTTTTTTCTGTTCTAGCTAAAAGTTTAGGATTTAACTTGTAATTTATTGTTACTTGAATGTTGTTTGTTGAATGTTGCCAAAGAACACCAAGGCAAATAAATCTTTTTTCTGAATCATACTGGATATTTAAAAAGAGATTCTGGTTGTTATGAAAGTGAAGAAATCCTAAGTAACCCAGTATTGGAGTACCTGCTACTTTATAGTGCTGGGTAACTGAACAGTGTTTATTTTTACTCGTTCCTTTTATGGCAAGAGTCTCCATCACTGAACATAGCATACAGTCTAAAACAAGTCTCTGTCTAGGAGCTGAAGTCAATGCAGATCTGTGTAGGATCGGAGAAGATAATTCACTGGCAGATTACTGCACCAAACATCATTTATCCAGCTCATGATCAAGATAAAGCAAGAGCAGTACTATCTAACTTCCCAGGAATCCAAAATCATATCATTTACCAAAAAAGACAAGGTCTTGTGTAAAAAAAAAAAAAAGGGTTATTTATAAATACCTTTGAGGACTGTATATCCACGAGATCCATCTGTGAACATGTAGCTAAGGATGTTAACAAGTTCTCTAACTCCTCATCTCCTATGTAATTCATAGTCTGTTTTATTCCATTGGTGAGAGCTGCCTCCCTTTCCACAGACAATAAGAACTCCTCCAAATCTGCCATTTTAGACTCTGTTGCTTTTTGTTCATTTTCGTAACATTCAGCATCTTTAGTCACATGTTGTTCTACAGGCATCCAGCAATGTGAGACTGGCTCTGGCTGCGTCACAACCACACATAAGAGTTCACAATCCTCCTGAGATGTTTCCTCAGAAAGCTCAGCTGTGGGCAGTTCATCGTATCCTGAGAGTGTCCTGGTCTGGCTGTTATAAGTAGAGTTTAGTACCCTGTTTGTAATGCTGCTTTGTAATTCTTGGTAAGGATCAATAGAAATGGTGTGTTCTTTATCACTGATATCTACGGTACATGTGTCTTCTTTACAGTGCTGGTCCTCAAGCCTTGTCGAGCCTGTGTAATACGCTGTTGTCGGTACCAAACTTCTGACAGGTGAGAATGGAAACTCCTCTTGCCCTGAACTGACAGACTGACCTTGTTGCAGCTCACCAGATACGTGAACAGCCTCGGTAGAAGAAAGGCTCCTGGTATCTGGACCAGGTCTAGTTAGGGCTCGCTGCTTCCTCCGTTCTTGCTCTGTTGTGGGGCTGCACAGACCAGAATCATCCTCTGAAGTTAAAGAATTGGTCATGCTCTTACCCTGGCCCACTCGTACCAGGGCTTGTCGGTCTGGTCCATAAGCACATAAAGTTCCATACTCACTGATGTTGGCTGGACCAAAGTTTTTCCAAGAACGCCAGGGTTGTGGAGGCTCCTTCTTCTCACCCTGTACACGCAGCCTACCGAGAATGGTACCAGTTCCCCGAACAATGTCTCCATTGAGCTTATATCCATCGAATACCTGCTCGTCCTGTCGTGTCACGTCCCTGCTACGCAAATCAAAAGTGCTAGAGGAGGCCGGGACATTATTTCCACAAAGCGTGGTCATGTCCAAAGTGCGGTGGCTGTAAGGCAGGGTGCCAATGAAGTGACGGGAGGCCAGACTCCCTTTGGAACCAGAGTCGATTTGCTCATTCAGACGCACAGTGTCATAAATGGACCTCTGGGGGACATAACAGTCATCAATGTTCAGGTCCTCTTCTTCTGGTTTCCCCACACACGAGGGATTTTGCCGCAGGCAGTCAGGTCTGCTAAGAGGCTTGCCCATTCTGATGGCAGTTAACACTTAAAACTATCCAGTAAATTTAATAATGAGGTATATGTCTTCAGTGCAAAAACCTTTTTAGCTTAAAGCAAAAAAAAAGTCTATATAATCTGTGTGCATCTTGAGCGAACTCCAAACTCAGACAATAAATATAAATAATGTTTGATAAGAAGCATTTCATAAAAATATACAGAACTTTAAAAAATTGATACAATATCATTTTCAATAAAAAATAAGCCAAAAATAAAGAAATTTACGACGTTTAGGACTGGCTGAATAATATGTTCAACAATAAAGAACTCTCTTATTAAATGCTACCTTTTTTCTTTTTTGAGAATATCCTATTTCATGCAGTCAACACCATTCGTTTCCATATCGCCTCACTGTCAGAACTTGCCCATTGTTGCTTGTTTCCTCAGTCCTAAGTTCCGCCACAAATACCATGGGGGAAAAAGTGCTTGTATTTCCATGCTCTCCTGAGTGGTCACACATATACAAAAATATCTCCACTTGAAGGTGACATCCTGCTACAAATCCTCTAATTTGTGAAAACAAAGCGGCAGGGCTTCAGGATAAACACAAAGCTGCTCCTGCCTCTCTTGTGGTCCACCCGGCAATGACATACACCCTTCTGGCAATGAGCTCAAGGCCCCGCCCCCTCCTTATTATTCTGGCAACATCTGCCACGGCTCCATTTGTCCTGAGAGCACATGTTGATTGGTAGATGCTTGACCCTATTTAAATTCTCCCCCCTCTGTCTCTGTGGCATGGCCCGACTGACTCTACTTCTTAGTCATCTTCAGCTCTGAGAATATCTATCCCTCCCTCCTTTAGTAAGGCAGAAAAAATGAGCTTTAAGAGTGAACAGCTCCTTCCTGCATGACATCACACGGGGAAGAAATAGATACTCTCTCTCCCCACTTTCTTCTCTTTCTCTGGAATGATCACGCAATAAGCCATCTACGCATCTGTATATTGTCTTAATTACTCTGGAATGTTTAAGGAGGTACTGGTCTTAGGTTATAATACTACAAACTCAGCCAAGTGCTTGCTTTCATAGCCAGCAAGCAGGATCTTAAGTGTTCAGAACTAAAATGGTATAGAAATAAAATATATTTTATATTCTATTGCTGTGAACTCCAAAGAAATGAGGTTCAAAAATGGTCTGCTGGTCTTGTGTGGAGCTGGCAATGATGAATAAGTGGTTAAAATGATCTGTGGGATTTACAGTAAGGATGAATCACACATACCTTTGCCATAAACCATGCACTGAATTAAAATAAAAAAGAGCCACATTTGTTATGGCACAGACTCATTTGCTTACTGTAAAAACAGATTCAGGTAATAGGATTTAAAAGTGTATTTATGTCTGATAGATAAGACTTTGTTACTGTTACAACTCAAATAGCTTTTAGGAAACATATCTATAAAGATCTGATATTAAAGGCATGGAAAAAGAGAGAATGCATGCCAAAGCATATAAAGAGGACAGGAATATCAGCAGGTCTGAAAAAAAAAATCCTCTGTCAACAGTGTCTTTCACTGCTCACACAAACAACAGGCCCAGTTAATGAAACACACAACTATTTTTCATGAGAACAAAGCATGTCCTGAACACTTTCTTTAGAGCTATCTCAGTTTAGTTCATGAATATTGGGTGTTCCTCAAACTCCACTCTGCTGGCAGAAGTGAAAGGGGATCGCTATATAATTCCAAGGTCATGATCAGACAACAATGTGCAAATAGGCTTGTTGTACTGGTGCAAGGGGCTCATGTTTCCTCTTGGGGGTTTTCACAAAGTCAGGATGATGACTAAACTCAAATCTCACTTCAAAAGGCTTTTTTTTTCCTTCCAGTCATCACCTATAGAGTTAGCTTCTAAGTATGATTCTGAAAGAAATACCTTTAGGTTCATGTTAGATGCTGAAGTCATGGACAAGTAGTGGAAAAAAAGCATGTTCTCATCTTTACAAACTCAACAAATTGTCTTCTTACAAAGCATGTTCTATCACACACTGTAGGCTCTATAAACAATATAAAAACAGAACAAAATAATTGTAAAAAAAAATAAATAAATAAAAAAAAAAAAATGCTAAAAGAATTCCTAAAAAGCCATTGAATGAGATTCAATAAATTTACTGAATAGCCAGATCTAGCAATAAAGACTTGAACTGAATCCAATGGAAATACTCAGTGTGTTTACTTCACAGTGGAATTCTGATGCAACTCATTCTGTACTAATGACAGTCTGAATAGTTTAAGCAGCCGGCAAAAAAATGCCAAATATTGCACTGTCTTTTTTGTGATTTATTGATCTGGTTAATTTCTGAATTAAAAGACTGGGTCACTGAGAACAATAATGATTTTGACCCAGCAGCTGATGTAGCAGCGTGGAGCCTCCCAGACACACAGAAGCAAGACAAAAGAAAGGCAGCTTGAGTCCCCAATGATCAGCTGCAGCTGATAACTGAAACCGGCTAAGAACACAAATGCTTCTTTCACACACACACACAGCATTTTTTATTGCCTATATTTGTGCTTTACATGCATTGTTCAAATTATGAATTCTTTACATCTAAAGAAAATATATAGTAACAGGTTTTATACTGCATTCTGAAATATAAGGTTCAAGATTTACTGCAAGTCAGTTTAAATCTC
This sequence comes from Bagroides melapterus, assembly GCA_028566695.1. Lineage (NCBI taxonomy): Eukaryota > Metazoa > Chordata > Actinopteri > Siluriformes > Bagridae > Bagroides > Bagroides melapterus. The sequence continues at coordinate 5,137,240 of JAOTRN010000041.1, read as the reverse complement.
ACATCTCTTGAACATACCAGACATCAAGAAATTCCTCTCACACCAGTAGAATGTTTGATGTTTGGGTCATGAAATATAACTTTCAATCCTGCCAGAAAACCCACATGGTCTATACAGATAAAGAAGGAACGTCTACTTAAACGCTGGAGTTGTATACTGCTAAAGTTGGCAATAATCTCTCTCTTAACATGAAGCTATTCTAAAGGAATTTGAAATAAAGAACATAAAAAATATGTAGCCTATTTGATTCATTTCTATTTGAATTTCCCAAAATAAAAATAATCCGCAAATCATCAGACCAATGAGAAAGGAGTACACTGGGTCACTACTACACCCAGACCCACACTGACACCCTGCTGGCTGAATATTCTCCAACAACAAAGAGCCAATGGGCAGGGACTCTTTTGTTAGCACCAGATGCCCACTAACAAACTGAAAGGGGCATCTCATAGCAGAGCCTAGCATGTGGCCACAATATGTCAGACTACCGAGGTTGTGTATTAAGGGTGCAACAGTCAAGTTTTGTTTTCATTTCTTACTTTAAATAATCTGCGAGATATGTAGGACATAACCAAAAAAAAAAAAGGTTTAAGCCATGGTCTCAGTGGAAATGTATTAATTAGCTGAGAAAATCCATCTGGAAGATTGCCATGAGGTCCAGAAAACATGTTTGTGTTTGAATGGCCTCCTGTCAGTCATTTTATAGACACCCTACAGGTCACTCTAAAGGTTGAGCTTCATGAACATGGGTGAGCTTAAAACATGGAAAGTATGATCAATATATAGATATTCACACACTTTTGGCCATATAATATATTTGAAATAGAAGCACAAACAGCTCATTATAAAACTGGTACAAGGAAAAGTCTAGCCCAACCAATGGACTACTTATAATCCGGAGGAAGTTCATGCCTTTTGAATAAAAGACCATACAGAACAACCTTTCTTATGTTTATAGCATGCCCTAACATGTTGCACATGTTTATACCTGATATAGTATTTCATGAAAAACAGAAAGACAGAGGCTGTTCTTAAATATAACTTTCTTTCAGCCTAGATATAAATTTTTTAGGATAAATAAGGCTCACGTGAGAACAAGAGAACTTGTGTTCTTGTTTTCTCTCGCAACAAAAGCCAACAGAACAACACACATCTTACCTTGAAAGCCTCCAGCTGCTGGTTAATAAAATCTGTCTCCATTCCAACTGGTCCTTGGGATTCCTCTTGCTCTTCTGCACCAGCCATTTGAGCTGTAAAAGTGTCCAGCTTGTGGTAAAACTCCTGCAAATGTTTCAGTGTTTCCTCAACCTGCTCTTTCCTCCCAATGGCCCGGTCCATCAGTTTGCCACTTTGCTTGCTCAGGGCCTCTAAGTCTCTCTTCAGGCCCATAAGATCTGGTGAGGCCTCTGACTCAAGCATCTTCTTGCAGTTTTCTCCAGCACTAGCTGTATTGTTCATCAGATCCTGGAGTTTTGTCACAAAGTTTTGGATGGTTCCTTGTTGATTTTGTAGAGTTTTCAGGTCTCTGGCTACTGGGCCCATACTATCCAATTCATCGTCCAGGTCAGCAAAGGTAGTGAACATCTCCCGAATGCTGTCCTGAAACTGTCCAATGCCCTGCAGTTTGTTCTCCATTGTGTTGCATTTGTCTTCAATTGCTTTACTGATGGAGCTGTGCTCTTTCTCCAAAGTGTCTGCCTGAAGGAGGAGATCCACCACCCCTTCGACTTCTGGTACATCCACAATTAAATTTTGAGCTAGGCTTTTGAGGTTCTCTATCTGGTTCTGGACACCCTCTAGGTTTTTCTGCTGAGCCTTCATGTTAGTTAAGTTCTTGTTACTATAACCTTGCACACCAAGACCAGAGTGATATTCTAGTTGCTTTTTGGCACCATCCATTTGGTCTGAAATTTCTTTGTGTGTGTCACTGAACTCTTTCAACTTCTGTGAGAGCTTCTCAAGAGTTTCTTTCTTTAGCTGCAACCCTTCAATCAACTTATCCATGTTGTTCCCAATATTAATCTTCTCTTCCTTCACATCATCTATATCTGCTGTGGCCACCTCTAGAAGGCTGTCAGCAGCTACATTCAGCAGCTCCATCTGACCACGATGTTTGTCCACATCCCGCTGGATGGCCTTTACCTGTGAGAGAGAGTTTTCAACTTCTACAGTATCTACACTGAGATTTGCAGTGTTTTTAGTGTCTTCACACTCCCGCAGCCAATTTCCCAAGCTCTCAGCATGTTCTTTGTATTTTCTGGCCCTCTCCATAGCAACATTGAGCTTCTCTGCTCTCTCTATGGCATCCTGCTTTACTTCCTCCCAGTTGGACCTGAGGGCTGAGAGCTGTCCTTGGAGGGCCAACTTTTCTTCCCCCTCTGTGTTCTGTAGGAGAGCCTCTGCTTCCCGCATAATGTTGTTGTACTGTTCCGCTTGTTCACTCAGTGCACTCTGGATAGCATTGTGCTCCCTTAGACTTTGTAACAGAGTCTCTTCCTTGGTTGAGACTGATTGAGGCACAGCCCGCTGCTTGAGCATTTGCTCTATCCAGCCCTGAAAATCTTTCGACGTTCGATGGAATTCTTGAGAGCTAGCAAAGGTGGAGGTGAGATGTTGAATCCGCTTTCCTGAAGAAATAATTAGGCCACAAGGTCAGATAAGCAAAGGTAATTTTGATCAATTCCGATATTCAACAGTACCAGACTTTAACAAGTTACAAATGTGATGGCTCTTAATGTGATAGTGAGACATTAAAAGTGAGCTTTTGAGCAAATGAACACAACAGTACATGGTGTGTACAAGTCTGAGTAGTCACTGTAAATGTAAACAATTACACATTTCCACACATTTTTCATAATACACTGGCCAGTAAATGTAATCCAACAAACCTGCTTTGTCTTCAAGGATCTTAAAGGGCTTAGAGATGCTTTCCAGCTGTGCTGTGAGGTTGGCTCGGAGATACTCCTCAGTAACTAGAGCTGAAAGTTCAGAGCATAGACCTTCTGCCTCCTTTAGCCTCCTCTTCTCTTCACATAGCTTAGCCAGGACAGCATTAGTGGCCTCTAGCTGCTTCTTGACAGCATCAGGCTGTGTGCTGAGGGTCTGCTGTCCATTTAGCTGAAGCTCTAGGTCTGCTGCACTTTCACCTAGCTGCCTCAGAAGATCCTGGAACAGTGTGGTCTTACCCACAGCTTGCTGAATGAGGGCATCACGCTCAGACAGCTGACTTGTCAGAGCCTGCCACTTCTGGGTGATAGTATCTAGTTGTTTCTTTACCTTCTCTCCAGTAGGGTCCTGATTTCCTGATGCAGAAATGATAACCATGGCAGCTTCGTTCAGCTGATGGTACTGAGGTTTGCGGCCTTCAAACTCTTTCAGAAGAATCTAGGATTCAGTTAGAAATGTTGTACACTGTTCAGGTTCAGTTCATATTTCAACTTAACTTCTTTTGTCTCAATTTTTTTCATACACCATCATTTTCAAATAGGTAATATTGCCTGTGTTATATTTCAAAATACAAGTACCGCCCTGCCAAGCCTGAAGAGGCATAGTGCACTAATCGTGCCAAGGAGGGTGAGAGATTAAAAAAAATAAGGTGCATTTTCTCCAAGTTAGAAACTGGAGTGCCTAGAGGTACAGGGTTTTATGGTAACCAGCGGCATGGGGAAAAACATTTCTGTTTTTGTTAAGATGTAGACACCAAAATAACTTACATGCAGAGAAATTGTAAGCATGTAAACTTTTCTAGTGTGTAAATTTTAACTACAAACAGTCAGCCAGCAGGAGTCCAGGATTATTAAGGACATTAAATCTTTCAATAAATTAATAAAAAATAAATAAATCAAGTTGAGAAAAGGGCACCAGCTCAATAATGACTTTCATTACTTTCATCCTCTGCATGTAAGAGGGGAAGAAGTGTTTGGGGAGTTTAAGTTTGCCAAAAACATAAATCATTTGAGATTCATAAAAATGTCTCATTGTCTGTTTTGTTCTGGGTGAAAAAGAATATCCTTGTGTCTTGGATGTATAGCTCTTGGTGTATAGCTAAATGCTAAATTGCAGCACAAGGTTATTTTGCTCCTTGGCAAAATGCATGAAGGTTGGCAAGGTCAGTATGTTATCAACTACTTATCTCATGCAGTAGTTTTCTTCTAACTGTATTTCTGCTGTAGAACCCCTACCTGGACCTGCTGCTTCTGCGTGTTGAGCATATTGGGGTCCATAGATAGAGGGCCTAGAACACTCATCATCAGATCTTTCTCTAGAAGCCATTGTGAGAGCTGTGGTTGGTTAGTCTGGAAGAGCTCCAGCATGCGGGATGACTCCTCCAGATGCTGCTTCCTGTTCTCCACAGATCCCTTGACCTCCTCCCATCCTGCATCTGTATAACGAAGCACAGCACAGGTAATGTCACTCAAAACGCGTTATAGAGGAGTACTGCATTTGAGGTCATGGGCTTTCCTAAGTACAAAACAGCTTTTCCATGAAGAAACAGTTTAGGCAGAAGACACATGGTATGAAGATTTGCACCTGGTCAAAACTAAGGTTCTGAAAGTTATTAGAGTGGAATAGAATAAGTTTCACAGGATGCATACCCATCTGTTTTAGCATGTTCTTCCATTTTTCTGCCTCAGGTGAATCATGGCTTTCCTCTATCAGGTGGAGTAATTTCTCCCTCAGCTCTTGGAACTGTTGCTGTTTCTGGTGCATATTTTCCTCATAAGCCTAAAAAAAAAATAGTGATTTCACTTAAACATCATTTGAAAGTGTTTATAAAATGTTCACATAAATGTGAAAATAGCTATACATAATTTACTGAATGAGCATGCTTACTTTCTGCCGTTCAATTTGCACTTTCATTGAGTCTTTGCCTGCTGATTCAGAGCTCCAAGATGCAGCTGTTTTCTTCATGTTCTCCAGCCACTGCAGTGTTGCCTGTGCTTCATTCTGGACCCCTTGGACCTTTAGCAACAGACCACTTAGCTCTGAAGCCCTTGACTTCAGCAGATCCCCCAGTCTGCTATAATCCTCATTGATGCTGGACATGTTCTGCTCCACCAGAATCAGCTCTATACACAGCACAGAAACAATTAATCTGCTGTTTCAAAAATGTCAAACAACATTTGGCTTGCCTCGTAGAATCTGAATATATACAAACTGCGTAACCAGCAACAGCTTCGTAATAATATTTTGAGCTTACATTTGTTGCATAAATTGTATTAGATGCAATTTAAATTTTTTTGACAAGGAATACAATTCATCAAAAAAAAAAAAAAAAAGAGCAAATTGAACTTTACCTTTGTTCGTCAGATATGAACCTCCTGGACCCGAGCCATTACTGACTGCTGAACCTAGGCAGTAAAAGAAAATTCATCACATTTCATCCATTTAAGATCATACTGGAAACATTGCCTTGGAAAGAGATAGGCACAATAAGTGTGCTCATAAATTCCTAAAAATAATATCTGGGAATACCTGATTTATGATGCATTCTGGCTTTGGCTGGTGATGTCAAAACACTGATTAGGGTACACAGTGCAGACCCTTTGCTATTTATGTCTTGGACAGCAGGAGCTTTAACAGTCCATTCTTCTAGCAAGACCTGTAGAAAGAGAAATCTGGCATGTAAAGCAGTGTAAACAACAAAAATGCAAAAAATGCATCTGTTAACTTTCCTAAAATTAATAGGAGAGAGTTCACTTTAATGTTATCAAGAGAGAGGAGGCTGTTTAATATGCTTCCTGACAACTTATAAAAAAGCAGGTTTTATTTCATCCAAATGCAGCTGAAATCTTTGATCTTATTTGTTCACAATCTGTACAAATATACATGATGTACACTTGGTTTGGGGAACATTTTTTTTAGGATTGTTAACACTGGCATCAATACATACACATCACATCAATTCTAGCAAAGGTTTTTTTTAGTCTAATTGTGCTATTTGGAAACGTGTCACAAGACAACATTAAAATGTTTTATTATGAGCAGATGAACAAAGAGCAGGATGCACAACTGGTACAATTTTATTAACACATATTAGCCCATGTTACAGTTCAGTAGCAATATTCCTGTACTGTAGAACATGAGGTCTTTTGTTGGTGTTGGTTGGTCAAGTTCATTTGTTTCGCTGTGCAGCTGCAACATTCATGGAAAATAAGAGTGACAGTATTTCAGGATATCATCTGACATAATTCACAGGATAATTAACATCCAAGAATTAGGAAAGAATAACAAATGAGAAGAGAATATTTTCCAAGCTCTGTCTGGTTCTTCTCTCTTATTAGATTATGCTGATCTGACCCGCTCATCCACCCTTTCTGCATTAAGGTAATGGCATGTCTGTATATGCTGCAATATTTTATGATGAATGTAGTCGGTACGTTTTCTGTAAATATAAACAAATACAAACCACTAAAACCCTGACCAGCACAAAGCAAAACCCAATTTTCACAAGATGTGGTAAACATGTCGCGTCATGCCGAATCCACCACTGTTACATGTTAATTAACGTGGCCTTTCTTTTTTCCCATGAGCGTCATATCTGCCTGCCTGCTCCTGTCTTTGCATCAGACAAAAACACCCGCAAACCCAAAAAATTTCCCACGATTTTGCTGGGGTCCCATGGGATCCCATTCCCAATTCACAACTCTACTACATTGTTTTCTCTAAACAGAAATAAATGCTATTTATATACTTATTCTGTTTTTTGTTTTTTTTTAACTGCAAGCAAACTGTCACCTGTGTGGGAAAGAGTGAAGAGGGCACACTCACATTGACTTTCTTCACGTCATTTCCCAGGCCCTGTTCACTGCAGTTGGGCTGAACCAAAGGCACTCGTTCTTTTGTCTCCTCCAGCCACTTCATCAGCACCCCTGCAGCTGCTTTGAACTCACCCAGCTGGTCCTGGCATGACAATACTTCCTCCTCTCTGTAATATACAACATCCACACACATACTGTTACATTCTCACGACACAGCAGTATGCTCACTAATGAGGCCAACCATGCAGGTGGCATTAATTATATTTTCTGCCACGACTCATTGTAGTCGATCTTGTATTTATGTATTTATACACAATACGAAAACACATCACAGACATCAATGTTCTGTCCCTTATACTGGTTCTGAGGCTTACACAGAAGAACACTCACTTCTCTTTAACAGTATCCTTAAAGGTATTAAATGTGTTCGACAGGTTTGCGATCTTGCCCTGAATTAGAGCTGTGCTTCCCTCTGGGCCAGAATTAGAAAGCTCCTTCGCCAACAAATGCAGTGTTTCCATGTCCTTCACGTGTTCAGCCAACTCTGCATTTATATCCTACAAACAAAGATTTACAATATTTAAAAATAAATTCAATTACACATTAATTAAATTGTTTAAAGTTGAGAGGGTCCATTACAGAGAACATTCTTTAAGTAAGTAGCCTGGGGATTACCTGCACCAGCTGCGAGAGCTCATTTACATTTTTCCCAGGTCCATCAGTCTCATTTAGAGCATGTGAATGTTTCAACACAAATCCCTGGACCTTTTCAGATGTCTTCTCAAACTGTTCTACCTTGTCCTTTAGCTGCTCCATTTGTGTAATCTTCTGCTTGTGCTTCTCAATTGTATTATCAAAACGTTGGCATAGTCCTTCCATCTTTGCCTGGAGAACAGCAGCTGCTGCTGGCTCTGCAGATTCAACAAACTTCTTCACTTTGGCCTTCATAGTGGAGATACTGCTCTGCCTGCTAGACATGTCCTGCTCCAGAGCCTGTGCATTAAAAGAAATTGTGGTCACATGATAAACTCTTTCTTTCTTGACTACACAGGCAATCAGTGCTGCTGTAGATACAAGAAGTGACATTATTTTTGTTTCAATTTCAGGACTCAATTTTCTTTCAAACATTTGCTTGTTTCTTTCTGATATGTATTGCTAATAAGATAATGTTAAATTATCTTTAGGGTTGCATAAACTAGTCAACTGAGTCAGACAGCAGACGTTATTTTTTAAGTCAACTCCTATACTACTATATACACTATAATAAAAATTTAATAAAAATGCCACAAGAAAATTATATTTTTGAGGAAAAACAACATACGGCCTCTTTGCTGAGTGCATCCGCAATAGACGCTGAGTCTAGGGGCACTTTTGATACCTCCCCAACATTTTCCTCCACCGTATTCATCCAGTTCATCATCTCATCCAGACCATCCTGTACACTGAGTGAGCGTGTTAATGTCACCTGCAGCTTCTCATTCCGGTCACTCACTGTCTTGGACAAGTTATCGTACCTTTCCCCAATGTCATCTAAAAAACAGTTTAGAGACAGGTCAAGCACAGATAACACGAACCATTTCAGACAGGATTTTACTGTAAAGGAGTATACGAGTAATAGCAATTAGACCCACCAACTGCTTCCTGAATCTCATCTTTGTTGTTTAGCAAGTCTCCCTCCGCTGTGATGAGAGCGTCTGCTGTTTTGCGTAGTGTCTCCAGAGCCACCTGATGGCTAGTGGTCTCCCCTTGAAGAGCCTGAGACAGACAAGAAAAGTACTAAATTAAATCACTAATCATCATAAGAATATGCGTAATGTAGGACAAAAGAATTCTCAAATGAATTAATTGGACATGGTTGAGTAATCAGTAAAACAAATAGAGCGCTCGTCTGACAGATCCTTTAAGTGGTTTGTAGGGTGTTGTGTGTTGTTTTAAAGAAGAGTGTACATGTTTATGAAGTGCCTGCTCAGCTGAGTGATGATCTTGCAGCCTGTTTGGGACTATGAAAAAATTCAGAAGAGTGAGTGTGAGAGCAGCTTTTCCATGCTGTGTTTCTATGTTAGATGTAAATGTTTTGACTTCAGTAACATAGCTGTGAATGATGACAATGGTGTGTCTCTCTTTCTCATGCCTTAGTCTCTTCCAGTTGTCTCTGGAGTATTTTGGGGTCTGCAGCAATAGGTTCAGACTGCTGCCTTCTTGCTTCTGCCTCAGAACCATTGAGCCATGACAACAGTCCGCTAGCAGCATCTTCATACTTCTTGTATTTGTCTACGACATCTTTGAGATTGTTTCCAAGCTGATTGCACTGAAACAAAGATGAGTTTACTATAAGTACATAATATGCATGTGCTCAAGTCTTAACAACATTTAAGATCTCTCTAATGATATACAGGTACTGCCACCTATAAAGTTCTCATTTCATTTGTGATTCTCTAGTAATCCAAATAATGATTTGGTTTCTAGATTACCTTTTTTTTTGTTATGAATCATAAGAATTTCTAACTTGCAAACAAATGTGATACAAATCTTTAACAGTTATTTGAATTTACTATTTATTATTATTATTATTTAGTGCATTAGTGAAACCTTTTGGTAGTTGTTAAGATTTTTCCATGTTCTTCAAAGAACAATTAAAGTTAAAAAATTAAAAGAGCTGTTAAAGATTTATTTCACATATTTTATTGAGAGATAAAGCTAAATAACAATAGACATGTTTTAATAACCATTTCCAAAAATACTAGACTGTTAATAGCCTGAGGTATCAGCTCTAGATGATCTGGTGATACACAGGGCCTATCATTTATTTGAATAGAAATGCTGCCATCTATTGGTCAAAAATGGAAAACATCATGCTTTTCATACAAGCAAAGTTAAAGTGCAATTACTTGAGTGTGCATGGCTTTGTACTGAGAAGCGGTGGAGTCCAGCTTCTCCTTCACAACAGCACATGTTCCTGAAGTGTCCACGTCAAGCAATCCCTGCTTCTCCTTACACTCACTACTGCTGCAGGCCTTGGCCACATCCAACACTTTCTGGCCTGAGATGGTAATGAAACGCAAGTCTCCCTTGTGGGAGACAACGTCCTCATAGAAGCATTTCTGCTTCTGAAGCTTCTCCTGCAGAACAGCCAAGTGGCCAGTGGGAGCACCCAGCTCTGCCAGCTGCTCCTGTGCCTGCTGTAGCCACACTCCAAACTCCTCATAGTCTCCTTGGAACTTGCGCAGCTCCTCCTGAACACTTTGCATCTGCTTCATCTGCTGCTCAGCCTGGGTCAGAGAGGCTTCATAGCGCCCCCTCAGCTCCTGGATGTTCTTCTGGAGCTTCTCTTTTTCTGATGAAGAGAGAACATCTGCCTGCTTGTCCAGCAGAGCCTGTGCGGACTGGGTGGCAATGATTAAGTCTTGCTGCTGGGAGAGGATCTCTTGGTGGTGAGCCTGCAAAGGGACGTTTTAACATTATGTATTTTATTTCTCTATTTCTAATTCTTTACTGCTCACAAAAAATGACTAATCAAATGGGCTATGCTACTTACCTTAAGTCTCTCATATTGCTCATCTATATCTAATTCTTTAGTGTCTTCACCTGACCGCTGTGAGGTGTTATCTGTGGCATCCTGTGCATTTCCATTAGGGTCATCTTCCATTCCTGCTGTTTTTCCTTCTACTGGAATGTTTCCATTCTCTTTGGCCATTCCTTCCATCTCTTTTTCTTTCCCAATATTGGATACCCAGTCCAAGAGAACCTCTATTTTGTTTTTGGTCTCTTCAAGCTGCTCCACAGCTGCAACCTAAACACAAATAAATATTTTTACAGAATACTTACAAGAAACAAAGTTATTAACGCTGACAGCAGTAGCAGCAGAAACTGTCCAACCTTTTCCGTCTCCTGTTTGATAACAGTTGTCACAACTTTCTCCAGTTCTTTCCTGGTTTCCTCAGCTCTCTGGTTAAGCATATTGGATTTACTCTTCACCTCTTCTAGTTTGCGTTCTATAGCAGCCACCTGCTCGGGTGTCAGTTTGGTCCTGTTCTCCTCTAGGAACTTCTTAGTGCTGCTGATGACTTCGTTCAAGGCATTTACATTAGCCTGGATGTCTTTCTGCAAAGCCTGACAGAACAGAAGGCATAGATTTTATACCAATGTAAAGAATACAT
>JAOTRN010000041.1:5116078-5126222 GCA_028566695.1 Bagroides melapterus | reverse complement strand
AGGTCATCACACAGCTCCTGAAGCTTGGCTACAAACTCCTTCTGCTTCTCAACAGCATTCTGAGACAAATGACAACGCGAGTTATAAATTGAAAATTCTTTCAGTTTAACACACTTCAACATTCCACAAAGTGAAAACTGAGTATGCTGTAAACATGCTAGCTATTAACAAGATTAGGGTTTTGACCGGGACAAAATGTAGACAAAAGTGTTCTTGGATGTGTTAGGTTTGACTTGCTGGAAAGCATTCCAAAGAAGATGCACAATAAAAAGCTTTGGTCCGCTGGAGTAAGTGCTCAACGGATTCTTGAAGCCTGCAAAATGTGAAGATGATCAAAAAATACTTGTATTATGAGATCATGCAATGTTATTGCTGTGTTGTTAGGGAGATCGTGCAAATCATGACATTAGAACATTTCCTACCAACAGCATTATGACATATTGATTCTATCATCAGCAAAAGCATCCTGTCCAAAAGAACTCAACACATTTCAATGAACTCCAAGAGGATCTGGAGTCATTCAGACCTGCTGTTGAATCTCATCCTCACGGATCTCCAAATGGAGGTCCAATGTGTGCCTCTGAGTAAACACTTGGTCCATAAGTTCCTTAAAGGCTCTCTGTGTGGCACTGAGGGATTTCAGCATCTGTCTGTTCTGGGCCGGGTTTAGAAACTGCACATTCTCAGATATGAAGTTCTGGACATCAAAAGCTGTATCCTCTAGATTCTGTCGTGTACCAGATAGGTTCTTTTCTAGATCCTAAAAACCAAAAAGGAATTTATTTCCAGACAATAAAATGAGTTGGAGAAGATTCTTACACGGTTACTGAAAAATAAAATAAATAAAACTATTTTTTTAAGAATCATACCTTATTTTGCTGAATCCTATATTTTACTGTCTCCAAGTCATTCGCGTTCATGACGTCAAGCTTACATACCATTTCACGATTGTCTTGTATACAAGATGTAAGCTTTTCAAGGGAGCTGAGAAGACCTTGATAGGTACACTCCAAATTTGCCTGAAAAAACATTCAGACATGAACCAGTTGTGTCCTAGGTATAAATCTTCTGGCAACACCGTCCAACTAGTCTAATCCTAAATTAATAAGGGAATATAGTCTATACTTAGATACTCACCTTGACTGCATCAATGGCCTGGAGAACTGTGTTATGTCTCTCAGATGATAAATGGCAAACATCTGTGAAAGTGGCTTGCAAATCGACAAAAACTGCAGCTAAATCATGCTGGACTTGTGTGGGGATGAGCTCATCAGCAGATTTTAAAAGATGCTCTGCTACTTCCAAATCTGAGGTCAAAATGGCAGGAAGTGCAGCAAGCTGTTCTTCCAAAGCCTAGAAACAAAATTGTTTGTGATTAGACATTACACAAACAGGAAAAAAATAATAAATGGAGATGGCTGAATGGTTGAAATCTGAAGAAAGGAAGCAAGAAAAAGGATTTGAGTATATGAAGTTTTAGGAAAAATACAACATGGCAACGATGTATAAACCTGAGCTGCTTCCAGTTGGTCTTGTAAACCTTCAATGTGAGTTGCTAAAGAGCTCTGAGATAAAAAATCATTCCTGATGTCTTCAAGAGTGTCGTAGTGATCCTGGAGTTTACCGACACATTCCAAGTAATGCTGAGTGGAACATTTCTGAAACATATACCAAAATAATGATTGTGTGACCATTAATATTATTCAAATTCAAAAATAAATATCTCAAGTTAAATGCTCACTCTTGGTCGAAATTTGACCGTCTCCTCTTCCTCAGTGGTTGCAACGTTTGCCTTAGAGTCCTGCTGACTGGAGCAAGCTGACTGAAAAATGTCATCTTCAGATCCATCACTGGCAGCAGCTTTGGGCTGAACTTCAACACCTTCTACAAGTGAGCCTTCATCTCCCTGTGCTGTTGTTCCAATCCAACCCAGACGTTCTTTCAGCATTTCTGGTTCTTTGTCAGTAGACATCTCCTGACTCATCTCTTGAAGCTGAGACTGCATTAACACTGGACTACTTGATTCCTGACCATGACCAGTCACATCAGATGGACACTTCTCTTGATTTACATATCCAAGAAGAATTCCCTCATGCTTGCTTGAATCTTCGAGCAAAGATGGATCTTTGCTCTTAACAAGGATCTGAGTGACATTTGAGTCATGCTGAGTTGCAGCAGCGGATGAAATGCTCTCATTGATATCTAGGGCATGTGTTTCGTTTCTCTGGACCATTGCAGCTCGTTCTGTTGCAGTTTGTTCCAGTTCCTTTACATAAACTGGTAGAAATTTACTCTCTGGCACGGAAGTATTCACACACGGCTTATCTCCATTATGTTTGTGTGACAAAGTTGGTGGAATGTTGGGTTCCAGTGTAACAGACTTTGAAGTCTCTTCCCCCATTTTGGGAGCTAAACTTTCTGCATCATTTCTGATCTTAGATATGATAAAGCCCGAGTTAGGCAGGCACAACTCAATTGCTGCATCAGGTTCTTCACCTTGCTCAGCTAAGTGCTGCTTATAATTCGAATCATCACCGAGATTTACATCTGGCAGGGACTTTGAGGTTGGACTTGTCAAAGATTTGCTGTGGAGACACTCCTGAAACATGTCCATAGACTCTGAGGTGTTGACCAAATCAATATCATCAGGTCCTAGCCCGATCAAACCAGTTTTGCTAATTGTACACAGAGTCAGACCTTTCTTTTTCTTATTTGTTTGACTCTCATTCATATCTGCTGACTGACTGCACTGCATGTTTTCCCTGGCTCCAAGGCTAACATTTGTTTTCCTGGCAGCTCGCATATCTGATAACTGAACTAACATAGAAGAGGATGAAGATGGTTCGTTATCTGTTAGTTTTTTTATTTCATCCGTTGCATGCGTGCTCTCTGACTCTCTCTTATTGGGGAATGTACTAACTGTTTGCTGTGGCTCACTGAAAGCACTATGATGTTTGTGTATATTCTCTAAGCTCTCTGTTTTCCTTTCATCAGAATAAATATCACTTTGCAATGAACAGGATATGCCAGATACACTCTCAGCAGAACTTTTCTGATTAACTGCTGCATCATTAAAAGCCACATGACTAACACTGGTTAAAGGAGCCTGTGATTGATAGTCTTTTTCTGGAACTTCCCCCAAGTCTGTATTGTTTCCATCTTTGGCAGTTTTGGTATCCAAACAATTTGAACTGTCAAGATCCTCTTTCCCTGGATCAAAACCAACAGCTGAAGGAGCATCACTAACTGTCTTTAAGAGCATTTTGGAGTTCAGACTAGTCATTTGTGCTGTTTCTGCTAATGCATGAGCGGTGACCTCTGGGCTTGTCTCTAAATTTTCAGTACATGGACATTTTCCACTTAGGTCCTTATCAGAGATTGCATCACTAACAAAACTTGAATGGAAACTACTGATCATTTTGTTTGAGTTGTGTAATAGAGCTTCCTCAGGTCTGTTCAAAGCATTTTCAGTATTTCCTGAGAGATACTTGGTTTCCTTACTTCTTTTCACTTCAGTGTCAGTACCTGGACATAGACCATATAATTTGTCAGTGATCTCATCACTGGCCGTCCTTGAGTTGGATGAGGAGTCTAAACAACTGTCCTTTTGTTTTGAGATGTTTAAAGGAGTATTTTTTTCTGTCCTGTTTACTACATTTTCACCATCAGAACTCTTCTCACCATCAGTCTTTATGGTTAATGAAGAGCTCAAACTACTGATTATTTCAGGTGAGGTTGTTAATAGATGAATGGCTTCCTCTTTTCTGTTCACTGTATTATCATAGCTTGGACATTTTTGACTAAACTCCATAGCAGGTCTCTCATCACTATCTGTAAAGAAGGCTGATGATGAATCAAAACTGTTGGACATTTGTGTTAAGTATTTTGATGAATCTGCATCTGATGTACTTTCTGCAATTTCAGTATTGGGACATTTTTTGCCAAACGCATCACCAGTGCTCTTGTCACCATCTGTCTTTAAGGTGAACGAGGAGTCCAAACTACTAATCACTTGTGTTGGAGTTTGTAATCGAGGAATGGCTTCTTCCTCTGTCAAATGACAAGCGATGAAGTGTGTTGATGATGAAGATTCATCTGCATTTTCACCTGGACATTTTTCACCAAACATGTGATTAGTGACATACTCTGCATTAAAGGTTAAAGAGGAGTCCAAACTATTGATCGTTAGTGTTGAACTTCTTAATTGAGCAGTAGCTTCCTCTGTTCTGTTCACTGTATTTACAGTACTTGGACAGTTTTCAATATGGATTTCAATGTTATCTGTTTTTAGTGTGAATGGTGTGTCCTGTGTTGTGTTTAATGATAAATTGGTGGTTTCTTCTGTTCTGTTCACTGAATTCTGTTCAGTACTTGGGCATTTTTTACTTAGGTCTTTAGAACAGATCTTGTTATTATCTGTGATTCGAGTGAATGATGAATCCAAACTGCTGGTCATTTGTGTTAAATCTGTTGACAGAGGAATCCCTTCTACACTTGTCCGCAAGGAATTTTCTGTACTTGGACTTTTTTCACCAAATACGTCAACAGTGATCTCCTTGCTAACAGACTTTACAGTGAACGGGGACTCCAAACTACTATTCATTAATGGTGGAAAATCTTCCTCTGTTCTCTTTACTGCATTTTCAATACTTGGACATTTTTCCACAGCATTCTTTGGGGTGAATAAAGAATCCAAGCTAGATATAAGGGGTGCTGCGTTGGTGGCTTCCTCTGATGTTTTCAGCTCACTTTCATTACTTTTACATTTTTTACCATGTTTTTCTACAGTAATCTCATCATCACAAGCTGTGTTTAAGGTGAAAGATGAGTCAAACCTACTGGCAATTTGTGTTGGAGTTCCTAATACTTGAGACTCTTCTTTTCTGCTTTTCATTATATTTTCAGCACTAGGACATTTTTTAGCAAACTCTTCATTTGTGATTTTTAAGGCAAATGATGTGTTCAAAGAGTTTTCAGAACTTTCAGAACGTTTTTCACCAGTGGTTTCATCACTAAGTATCGGTAACAATAATGCTGAGTTCATACTACTGCTCATCTGAGCCAGGTTTGTTAACAGAGGAATGTTTTGCTCTGTTCTTTTCATGCCAATTTCAGTACCAAACTCCTCGGAATTTGTGTCATCTCCAGCTGCTGTTAGCAAAAATGGTGCATCTAAACTTGTGTTTATTAATGGATGAATGTTTTCCATTAAACTTGCCACTTTATTTTCAGTACTTTCACCAAATTCTCCAGCAGCGAGCTTGTCATTTGTAGTTAAAGGAAATGAGTCCACAGTACTGGTCAACTGTGTTGATGTTGTTAATAAATTATTGATCTCATCTGGTGTACTTTCTGCGCTTGGAGATTTTTCAAGAAACTTTGCAGCAGTGATCTCCTCACCAACTACATTTAAGTTAAACATTGAGTCCAAACTACTGATCGTTTGTTTTGTATTTGCTGACAGATGAATGTCGTCTTCTGTTCTATTTGATATGTTGTCAGTACTTGCACATTTTTCACTCAAGTCCACAACAGGGATCTCAAAATTTTCTTTCATCAGAACCGTGACCTCCACATCATTGTCTGTCTTTAATAGGAACAGTGACTCTAAACCACTGGTGATTTGTTTTGAATTTGTTGGTAGCTGAGTGTCTTCTAGTCTTTTTATTGCACTTTCACTATTTGGACAGTTTTCTCCAAGTTCATGAAAGATCTCATCACTAACTGCCTTAAATGATGCGTCCAAACTACTGTTAATTTGTGCTGAGTTTGCTGACAGATAATCGTCTTCTTCCAGTGTTTTGATCTCATCTTCAGCATTTAGACCTTGATCACTAAAATCCCCATCAATGACGTCCTTGTCACTTGCTGTATTTATAGTATGTGATGTGTCCAGGCTATCAGTCATTTGTGTCGATTGTGTTGCTAAGAGATTAGAGACTTTCTCTATTTGTTTTACCTCAGTTTCAGTCTTCAGACTCTTCTCACACTCCTCATCACTGATCCCTTCACCAATAACTGTCTTTAAGATAGCTGCAGAGCTACTAGAGAATTGTGTTACATTAGTTAATAAAGCACTGCTTTCAGCTGTTGTCATTAATCCATACTCATGACTTGAACATTTTTCATTAAGCTCCTCAGCACTAACTATTTTTAAAGTGGGCGATGAGTCTGAAGTATTATCTTCATCTGGCACTGAATTTTCAGTATTTGAAGAATTTTTAGCGCACTCCTCAGCAGTCACGTCCACATAATTCTCTGTATTTAAGATGAACGATGAGTTCAAAATACTGGAATTTTGATTTGAATTTGTTGATTCTTCTGAATGTTTTAATTCTTCTATATTTCCTGCATTTTCAGTTCTTGGACAATTTTCCACAGTTGGGATTTCAACATTGTGTTTCTCCATCTTATGCTCACTGCTTGTCTTTAATAAGAGTGTGGAGTCTAATCCACTGGTTAATTGCTCTGAAGTTGCTAACAGATTTTCAGCACTTGGACATATTGCTCCAATCTCCTCAGTACAAACTGTATGTAAGATAAACGATGAGTCCAAACTCCCGGTCATTTGTTTTGAGTTTGTTGATGGTTGATTGACTTCTTCAGACCTATTTACTGCATTTTCTCTTAAGTCCATAGCCGACATCTCATCACTCATCACATCATCTGCTTCATTATCACAAACAGTCTTTGCCTTAGACATACTGGAAGCACATTTTCCATTTGGATCAGTTGGAGCCTTTTGGGCCTCTTCTGAATCATGCACAAATCTGCTAATATTATCAGTAATCAAACCCATCTCACAAGCCTCTGAAGCACTGATGCTTTTTCCAGATGAATCAATAAGCATATTTTGCTGCTGCATAATTTGCAAAGCTATGTGAGATGATATGTATCCTTCTGAAACAGCTTGGTTCACTACTGACATGGTCACGGTTTTGTTTCTTGTTGCATTTTGCCTTCCAAGCTGCATTGTGAGTAACTCTAACACGGTCTCTTCATCAATGAGGCCCCTTTCAAAAGCATCATTAAGGTTGTAACGTGTTCCAGACGTGACGTCTAAAATGCCCCCTTCTTTTGTTTGGTTCCTCATTAGGTGCAACATGTGATCTCTTTCCAGCTTAACGTCATGCACACTTTCACCTTGTCTGTATACACTGAGCAAATCAGAATGTTCAGCTTTTTCACTACACTCTACAGAGCACTGTGTGGTTTCGTTATCTGTTGCTTGAAATGAATTTTCTCTGTGGATCAAAGGTGCATTCCTCTCTACATCTGAAAGCAAATTTGTTTGATTTACAATTTCAGGATGTATTTTTGGGAAAATATGCCTTCCTACCTGAACTAGTGAATTAAGCATCTCATGTGGGATATACTGGGGGCATGCATTTGAAATGTTATCCTCAGGTGCACGTTCACTTGTTTTAATCTCAAATGCTGAAGCTTTTGCGACACTTTCCTGCAAAGTATTAAACACTTCACCTGACCCTGTGGTTAGCCCATCTGATTCAATAGTATCACAGTCAGTAGACATCTCTGAAATACTCCCTCCTACTATTCTTGGTAAAGGCTCATCAATATGTAAAACTGCCAATTCACCAGTTCCTGTGATGAGTGAATCATCTGCCAAGTCCTCATCTAGAGACGAATCAGGGATATTAGTATGAGAGTCAATTTCTGACATTTCTAGTAATTCTTTAGCCATTTTATTTAACTGCCTATCAAAAATTAAAAGCCTCTGTCCTGATTTGGGATCCATATAGCTGTTCATCATTAAAAATGAAACAAAAAGCTGTTCGGCTTCCAATGAAGATGGGGCGTTTGTACTATTTTCATTAGCTTCCAATCCTTCTCTGGATCTTTCGGAGGCCTCTATTTGAAGCTCACGCAATACCAGCCATGATGAAAATCTATTATTGAGATCCTCTACATCAGGGAACATATCAGGTATTTGTATCGTTTTTAAAAAGTCTACTGTGCAAGCATTGATGAAACCTCTCTGTGCAGCAGAGTCGATATCAACTACCTCAGAGTTCTCTGGTACGTAAAATGCTGCTATTTTATGTCGATTACACAAAACCTCGTATGCCAGTTTCTCGGTGATGATTTCATGCTGTACGGACCTCGAGACATTGAGGATTTCACCAGAGTGTGGCCAGAGGAGGCCCATGAAACATTTCTGTCTCTCCAGAACTAACAGAGCACTTCTGGAACTCATTAAATCACACTGGACAGCTTCATCGACTGTCAGTCTAGCCCCGGTTTTAGGGTTCACAATGCCACCATTCTGTACTTGATGGCTCAGAATTCCACTGGCAGTGTCCTGATCAATAAGACCCTCAGATAAGGCCTCTTCTACCGTTAGTTTACAGTTTGTTCTAGGATCAACTATACCTCCTGCAAATAGCTGCGCACTCAGTAGCCGGAGCATGGTCTCTTGATCTATCAGACCCTCGTGCGTCGCTCTCAGGATGCTGACCTCTCTCCCAGAGGAAAACGCTATATTTCCATCTTTTCCAGACTTCACTGCAAGCACACGAAGCCCTGTCTGCTCATGCACAAGGCTCCTCTGTACAAGCTGAATAAGAGAAACTTTTTCAGCTGTATTAGGATCAATCAAATCCTTCCAGGTATTCTGTCTTTGTAATATTTGAATATAGAGCGAGTGGGGAATTAGGCCAAATTCAAATGCCCTCTCAAGGCTTAAATGATCTCCAGTGCATGTCACCTTTAACCCACCAGTTGCTAGCTGGATCTCAATGATCTTTACAGCGAGACACTCAGAAATTGCCCCATCCTTCACTGCAGCTACCACTGGCAAAGGTTCAGAAGCATACCGTGGGCTTTGAATGCGTTTATTAGCTTCATTCAAGTCTTGGAGCTGTTTATACATGGGTTCATCCACAAGGTTGTGCCTGAATGCATCCTCCAAGTCTAGACACATGTGGAATTCAGGTAAGATGAGTTCAGATGTTATGAGTTGGGCCTCAAGGAGACTGAGCCCAGTACAGTGGTCGATGAGACCAGTCTGTACTGCACGACATACGGACAGAACCGCTCCTTTTCTCACGTCGAGAATGCCTTCGATGACTTCAAACTCCTGCAAAAAGAAACATGAATTAAAATGGCATCGTGAATGTGAAATTATTTACAGCATTTAAAATTCTTTTATAATGTTAAACATGTACTCACCCTTTAAACAAGTTAACAGTTCATTTTCAACAGTCAAATCAGACTTTCAGCAGCAAGAAGAGCAGAATTAAAAGCTCTCATGCATCTGTGGACAGAACTTTCAGTATCTTGCAAAAACAACAACGTCGGTTAAAGACAACACAATGAGTATTACTGCAGTGGGGTGAAAAACTTTGCTGTTTGCTGTGAAGTAAGACCAAGTAGCATTAAATACTCATGCTTTCCTAGGTTTACAGCATACTCAGTTCACTCTTTAAAAGAAAAACCAACCACCTTACCCAGGGATGAGTTTAAAATGTTAGTGTGAACATATATTTGAAACCTTTCATACAGTTTCATGCTCAGTGAGCTGTAACATTTTAGCCATGCACTGAGAAAAGCATGTGACGCTCTTGTAGTTGCAGCAGAATAACAAACTTTCTCACCGGTTCAGCAGAAGGTGTCTGGTTCACACTCATCTGGGAGAGCTCACTATGGGCTTGATGGAGGAGTTTTAGCTGTTCCTTTGCATCACTCTTCTCCTTCTCAGACATCCTAATAAATAAGCAAATAAGATCATTCATTACTCAGCTCTCCGATTTAAACAATACTTTTTTTTTTATAACCGGTTGCTTGCATATCCATATATGTGAAAGAAATAAAGGAGCATACTTGTCACTGTGCTTGGTCAGCATCAGCTGTGTACTTCTTATCGCTTCTGTTATTTGTTCCTTCTTTGATAAAACCTCTTCCACAGGAATCTGGTATAATGAGTAAACAAGATTAATATTTTGCACTGTCTATAGCTTGTCTTGTCTACAAAATAAACAAACTTCGCATTTTATAGATTTCTAGAATGATAAACTGCAAGTGGTAATATGTAAAAATGGATTCTGTGTGTATATACAGATTCCTGTATAAAGCTGGTTTTGTATAAAGCATGGGTTTGACTGAACATCCATTTGCTTGATCG
>JAOTRN010000041.1:5103383-5115978 GCA_028566695.1 Bagroides melapterus | reverse complement strand
TGTGTATATACAGATTCCTGTATAAAGCTGGTTTTGTATAAAGCATGGGTTTGACTGAACATCCATTTGCTTGATCGAATGGTTAAGCTATGCTACTTGTTCAGTGTAATCATTTTTAGGGTGAAGATATTTATTTATTTGTATGGTGTGGGACCAGTGAGCACTTTGCTCGTTTCCATGGATATGTTTTTCAAAAATAAGCTTAACAACAGTGAAAGAAAGGCACAAGGTCTGGGTGTCTACTCATGAAGCAAATGTATCTTAAATGGCTAAAAGCCTCTGTAATTCATTGTCAATAGAACATGAAACCTAATGGATGAAACACTTTCTTTTCTGGGCATTTGACCAATTCATAAAATGATGAAGTAATTTGGGTGACTTAAATGCATGTGAAAAATCTATGCA
The DNA here is from genome assembly GCA_028566695.1 of Bagroides melapterus. Taxonomy (NCBI): domain Eukaryota; kingdom Metazoa; phylum Chordata; class Actinopteri; order Siluriformes; family Bagridae; genus Bagroides; species Bagroides melapterus. Next base: position 5,115,573 of record JAOTRN010000041.1, on the reverse strand, counting down.
TGTGTAATAAATGTGGTGTGTATTTAAAGGAAAAATTCTTCCAGGAAATATATCTGCGTTACCAACTTGTAATCAAGTCAGACGAAGAGGAATTGTAGGGATGTAGTTATGCTACAGAGATCTGTTTTTGGTTTTTTTTTGATGCATGATAATGATTTACATGCCAATAAAGTAATGTGTATCCAGGGAGGGCAACTGAACTGTTTATGATAAATGTGAGTGTGTACTTTTTTGTGTGCTTGTGAAACTCTCCATGGACATGCACATAATGTCATCACATAACAGAAGAGATTCATTTAAAATGTAAAAGTAATACAAACCAATATAAACAGTCCATTTCTTTATTCCAAGTAACATACATACATAGAAATGAACTTTCCACATTGTATTGTTGTGTGTGACTCGCTTGAAGTTTTTTCCGATTCCTGTAAAAAAAAGTTATTTGAGGGTGGAAAAAACATTGCAGAAAGTGATTTACCTGAGACTTATTACAGCTCTCTGTGCTGCCTTTGTCATCACTTACAGACTTTCCATTTTTGTTCACATCAGACATCCAGTTTAATAACTTGCTAACTTTATCACCGTGCTCTTTTCTCTCCTCCTCAACCGATTTCTGAAGTTTGTGGAAAAAGATGTTGTGAAATGAATTACAAAGGCAAGAAAACTTCAACCAATTGCTGTTATGCTGTGTATGAGAAAATATACCTCCATACCATTCTGCTTATTACTTGAGAAATAAATTCTACTAATTAAATACAACTCTAAATATTTATTTTTGCTAGATGGATGTTTGAGAGTTTGTGTTTTGTGGTTGCATACAAACTGCTGTGGAAAATAAACAAATACACACAAATATTATAAAGGGGGGAAGGGGGAAAAAAAAAAAAAAAAAAAAAAAAAAAAAAAAAAAAAAAAAAAAAAAAAACCTTCTCAGTTACATAGATACATATGTATACATATACACCGCACATTCTGTGACTCATAAACCCATTTCATTGAGGTCACATTGCTTGCCAACACCTAGTCATATGTAATGAAACTAACATGCTAACAAGAATCGGAAGCTAACAGCTACCAATATCCATTTGCCTAAAAAACAGTGTCTATTTCGTTCTTAGTTAACAACAATTGCACCATTCTGCTTCTATTTTAGCTCAAATATCTGTAAATTCTGCTTTAGAAGTGACGATAAGTCCAAATATATTGAAAAGACGATGTGGCCCCAATACTATGTGGCTTTGTAGCATCAAGCAGCAGCAGTCCAGTATGGCTGTCAAAGACTCCTTTCTCCAGAGCTTCTTTGAAAGAGATTTTACGCTTTGTTTTTGGGCAGGTGATAATTTTGGCCAGGGGGTGGTCATCTTTCAAGTGTGCAGCTGTTGCTTTGTCTATAAGGCATCTGTTGAATCCCTCGTCCAAAGAGACCCTGTTATGGGTTTCTAGGTCTATCAGGCCTCCAGTTGCAAGCTGATATTCAAGACATCGGAGTCCAACATCTTTAGGGAACAAGTTCTCACGCATTGCCTGTCCTGCCGTTAGCGTCTTTCCAGTTTGGGGATGGATGATGCCATAGTAGGCTTGCTCATACTGGTGCAAAGACCGAGCAAAATTTTCATCCAGGAGTCCATGGTGGACAGCATCTGCAACCTGAAATCTGTCACCTGATGAAGGGTCACAGATGCCTCCAGTGCAGGCTTGAGCTTCAAGGAGTTTCAGTGCAGTGAGCCTATCCACAAGGTTTTGTTGAAATCCTTTGACAATAGAGAGTCGTTTCTTGAAAGTTACATCCCAGAGCCCTGCAATGGGGCTGTGCTTATTCTTTATCACGACCTTTCTAGAAATCAGAAGGTCAGCAAGCTCACAGATGCTCATTTGACCAATACGGTAGCTCTGAAGTTCACTTGTATGAAGGATATTTAGACTGAGAGCATTTTCAATGCAAAATTGTCTCCCACTCTTTTGATCGGTTAAAATATGCAAAAGTATCCCACTTGAATCAACGACTGTCGTCTCTTGCCATTCGCTCTCCTGTTGTGAGAGGAACAGGTAGATCCTTTTATCTATGAAATTGGCCTTGTAAGCTTTGTATGTCGACATCTCTGCACCAGTGGAACTGTTAATGACTGACACTCTGTGAGTGCTTGCTGGTGTGAAACTGGAAATATGTTCATTTCCAAAGGGCAGAAGATAAACGCCACCGTTGACATCATATACACACAATTTGAGGAGTTCATTATAGTATGCTCTCTGTCCTGTTTCTGGGTTATGGAAACTCTTTGGATTAGTGATGGGATCGAACAGAGTTTGGAGGGTGGCTTGATTTATGAGTCCCTGTTCAATGGCACTATCTGGTGGAACCCGCATGCCAATCAACGGATGAATCAGCCCTCCAGTTGCAATTTGGGCTTCAAGTATTCCCTTCGCTCTGTGTCTATCTAAAATTCGTTCTTCCATAGCTTGAAAGACGGACAGTAGTTTTCCACCATGAGGGTAACCACTGACTGCTTTTTCAGCATCTGTTAATCTTTCCCTAAACTCTCCACCAATAATGCCTTTATCAATAGCCTCTGAAGCACTGCAGCTTTCACCAGTGATTGGATCAATTATGGCTCCTGTGGCAGCTTGTGCTTCCAAAAACTCAATAGCATACGTCTTTGCCATAATACCTGCCTCTGCAGCGCCCATAAAAGAAACCTTTTTCTTGCCTGATTCAATATAAATCCCAGCAATTGAAACAGGTTTGCCAGTGAACTGGGCTAGGGATGCTTGAACCTCTTCCATTGTTATCAATCCAGTTTTTAACTTCAGCGCAATTTCCTCAGTGATTATTTTGGTTTTGATCAACTTTTTAATACTGACCCGACCCCTCAGCCCTTGCAGCTTTTGCAAACTTGACTCACTCCGTTTCATCTTCGAGGAATCAGATGCACTGTCATCAAACAACTCAGTGGTGCTGATATTAAATGTTACAGACTGATTTTTCCCAGACTTGCTTTTGTCTGACAATGAGCTTTTCATGGATGTAAATGTATGTTCAGTAAGATTGCTCTGGGTGGTATTGGATAGAGCTGAATGTTGGTCCTGTCTAGAAGAATTTAAAATAGAATTTTCAGTTATCCTTAGTTCATGGGATGTTTTATCCATTTGTACCAATTTGTCTTGTTTCACAATTTTCAGATCTTCCAATACTTTATCCTTCTTCAGTGTAGCTATCTGAAAGAAAGAGATTAACTAAAAGTTAATAAGCCATTTTCTTTCAGACAATGAATGAAAATAAAAAAAAAAATCACTAACCTACATAAAATTGCTAACCTACATAAAATTAATTTAAAAACATTTATTGATATGTACCTCTGAAGTCACTTTCATTTTCTTAAGTTCCTCCTCCAGATTTTGCTTGGCCTCTTCATACGAAGACACTATTTTCTGCGTCAACAGCAACTCAGTCTTCAGCTTTGCAAGCTCACCGTCTTTGGCACACTGATGATTCACTTGATTCACACTTTCCGACTCTTTCAGACGTTTGATCTCTGAGCTATACGTCACGTCAAGCTTTAGGTTCTTCTCCTGTAAAGATTTCACTTCTTTTATGTACGTAGCAATCTGGTCCTTTGAGGATTTTGCTTCATTTTCTGCCATCATTAATTTCTGTTTGGTCTCTGTCAACATCTGCTTCAGTCTCACTGTTTCTTCAGAGTTCTCTTTGCGGATATTGTCCAGTTGTGTGATACTGGATTTCACTCTGATTTTCTCGGTTTCTAATTCTGTAATCTTAGATTTTGCTTTGAGCAATTCAAGGTCCAAAGCTCCTTTTTGCTTCTTGGATTGTTCCAGTTGAGAAGACATGCTGTCAAGTTGTTTTTGAGCTTCCTGTTTGGCTTTCACAGCATTTAAATGCAACGACTTCAGCTTCTCAATTTCTTGCAAGAGTTGCTGGTTGTCTCGTTCAATTGTTTCAGCACTATGCAAGTGTTCCTTTGATTTTCTGTCGCATTCTAGTTTCATGCGTGACTCCTGCAACGCCAGTTTTTGCTCCATCTCGTTCTGCACCAACTGTAACTGTGTCTCGTAGCCCTTCTTCTGTAGCTCAAGTTTCCCTTTCAGGTCCTCAAGCATTCTCTTACAATTCTCCAACTGATCCTCTAACATTTGGGATCTCAATTTTGCGGCCGTGGTTTCCTTCTGCTTTTGCATCAGATCTTCTTGAGTGTGGTCCAACTTCATTTTTAGTTGTGAAATTTCAGCTGTCAGAGTTGTGATTTTTTCTTCTCCAATACCTTTCTCTTTAAGAAGGTTAGAACATTCCTGCTGTAGGTTAGCTGTATGTTTGTCAGAATTAGAATTAATTTCTCTAATGACCAGCCTATTCCTCTGAAGGTCTGTCTCTAACTCTTTGATTTTTGACTGATTCATCTTCCCTTCTTGAGTCACTCTGAGCAACTCATCTTTTGTCTTTTTGAGAGTTGAATTAAGTTCATCAAATTCAGTCTTCAGAGCTTGTAACTTCTGGTCAGCAGCTTGCTTTTCCCGCTGAAGAGTAGAGATATCCAGTTTGAGATTGACTGTGGCCTTTTCAGAGGTGCCAGTCATTCGGTTTATGGTCTGTCTGCATCGTATAAGTTCATTCTCAAGCTCTCTCAACTTTGCAATGTTCTTCTTAGACTCTGATGATTCCTTCTGTGCTTCATTCTTAGCCTTTTGTAATGCCATGTTCAAGTTGTTAATCTCCACTTTATGCTCCTGAACCTTTTGATTGGCTAGATTCTTCTCCACGGATATAGCCGTCAGCTCTGCTTTTAGATTTCTAATATCTGTTTCATATTCTGTTATTGATTCATTGAGGGTTTTGACTTTCTGCTGAAACTCTGATGTTTTTTTCACCTCCTCGTTGTAGTCTCGCAGTTTTAACTGAAGCTCATGGGATGTCTGGGTTTTTTTAAGAAGTTCTTCTTCAATTATTTTTAGCTGAGATTTTGTACTGTCTGCTTGTGATTTAAATATGCTAATTTGCTGATCTTTGCTGCCAATGTCCATATTAGCTTTATCAAGTTCAGCACTCAGATTCTTTGCTAAGCGTTCGTTCTCCAACATGGTTCTTCTTAGTTCCTCTATTTTCTTTGTAAGTTGGGTCACTTGTAAGTCATTTTTCTGGAGTTCTAGTTCAAAGTTTTTGACCTTTAGCTGCAAATCCTTTTCTATTCTTGTCTTAATGTTTACTTCTTCTTTTGCTTTCTGCAATTGCTCCTTAAGGCTCTCAGACTCATTTTTCATTGTTTTAATCTTTTGCTCAAAATGTGATTTTTCTTGCTGGAATGACTCGATACTTACCGTCAGATGCCTGATATCACCTTCCAACAACTGATTTATTCTGTTTACTTCATTCACCTTAAATTTCAGCTGTTCTCCTTCAGCCTGTTTTGTGGCAAGCTCTTCTTCTAGACTTCTCTGTTTCTGACAATTCTCCTGTTCACTATTGCTCCACTGGAGAAGCTTTCCTTGACTGATCTTAAGTTGTTCCTTTAATCCGTCAGCCTCTGTTTTATGAAATAGCACTCTGTGCTCTAGTGAAGATTTGTCTCGCTGAAGTGATTTGACTTGTTCTTGAAATATATAGACCGATTTCCTAAGTTCAGAGGCTTCCTGCCTCAGTTCGTCCGATTTCTGTCTGATGTTGTTTCTATCTGATTCCATTTCCACCTGAAGCTTCATCAACCTATTATTTGCATCATCCAGGAGCTCTTTGAAGCGTTGTGCTTTTTCATCAGCCATATTCTTCTGCATAAGCATTGAGTTCAGCTCAGACTTCAATGTCTTGATCTCAGTTTCAGCTTTCATTTTGCCCTTTGTGAGTTCATCCACTTTGATTTGTAGGGCCTCTGCAGCAGGTGCAGAGATGCAGGAGGTGGATTTTTGTACAGCTTCCTTCCGTGATTCCCCAAGCACTAGTCTAGATTCAGACTTTTGGACCAGATCTATTTCCATGGTCCTAACCTGATTCAGGAGATTTGCCTCAGCACCCTCCTTGGCTTTCAGCTCCCGCTCCAGTGAACGCCTGTGCTCTTCCAGATCTTGGACATCATTGTCCTTGCGTCGTAAGTGATCTTCCAGTTTCCTACGGGCCAGAGTGCTGTCCTCTATGTTCTTCCTCAGCATGCGTAGACTCTCTTCCAAAGACATTTGCCTGGCCTCTGCCTGTTGAATTAACTGACGAGAATTTTTAAGCTCTTGTTCAATGGCTGTTTTAGATTTAACAGCACTTTCCAGCTCAACGCGGTACTGTTGTGCTTCATACTCTGCCTTAGTTTTTTGTACATTCAAATCCTCAATACACTTTCTTTGCATCTCTAATTCCCCTCCCAGGATGTCCAGCTGCTGTTGTCTGTCGGACAAGGACGCCTCTAGTTCCAGTACCTGCCGCTTGAGCCTGGAGATCTCATCATCACGTGCCACTTTCTGCAGCTCCATACTATCCAAGCAGCTCCTATACTCAGCTTTGTCCATACATGTCTTCCTCTGAAATTAAAGGTAAAATTACCTTCCAGTCCTTGGCCAGAGAAAGACAACGAGGCTCTGGCAAACTTACCAATGAAAGGTAGTTCTGGAAACTTACCAAACCAAGCATGAAAATGCCCCTCCACCTTCAACAATACAAAATATTAAATATTTTGTATTTAAAAGCAGCTTTTGAATGTAAAGACAGTGTAAAAAGGAGCCGTTTGCCTTAATGTGCCTGTGAAGAAATAACACGTAATAGTGTGAACTAGGGCAACATTCTTTCATAGAGCTCTCAGTATGCTGAAAGGTGTGTGCAGAATGGCAGGAAGTATACCCAAAAGCAAGTAAACAGTTAGCAAAAGCTACTGTTGCAGAACAGAGAGACCATTCTAACAATGCCTACCCATTTGAAGCAACACGGTACAAAACACTTCATTATATTCAAGATGACACTTGAATATAATCTGCAAAGCACCCAAAGACATTCTATATGCAAGCAAATGAACATGTGGCAATTTTAACAATAAAAATATTTCATGTAAATAATAAGAAAAACTAAAAGAAATAATCGTATGAAAATCCTACCTCGTCTTCTTCTGCCCTTTTCAGAGTTTCACTTGCAAACTTCACATATTGGGTCATAAGAGTGACCAATGCTGTGTAGCGAGTGCGGAGGTCCATAAACTGAGGAAAAAAAGAAAGCAAATGCATAACTTGAGTAAATACTGCAAGCTTGATATTTGTTTTGTTATTTATTAATGCTTATTGTTATATAAACTACTCATTAATTGTTTCTAACTCACATCCTGCTGGATGGTATCTGATGAGCTCTGTATCCTCCTCCTCTTCACTGGAGACTTGTGCTGAGAGTCCACCATGGCCCTGTAGGTCATCAACTGAAGCTCATAATCCTAGAAGCAGAGAATAACATCATGCAGTCTCTATTTCATTGTCACCTGATTATTTCCTTTCAACATGGTTCAACAAGGTCACGTCGAAAGTCTTACTTTCACTCCAACTGAGTACTGCTCCGAGTACTTCTGACATTCGTCAATCTTACTCTGTTTGCGCTCAATTTCTGCAACAAGCACCTAAAGCACAGAAAAAACACAATCTGCTAGATAAAAAAATAAACATACATGTGTAATGACATTTTCCTAAGAAAATTATCATTTCTTGAGAACACGGCAAGATGAATTTCTTACCTTCTGTTGGTTTAATAACTCTGCCAAAGCTTTGCTGTCCTCTGGCTGGTTCTCTTGAGTTTTCAGCTGATTCGCTTCCATCTCTTTGCTCCACTCATCAAGGTTACTGTATGCATCCTTATAGTATTTCAGAGACTTACTTAAGCCTTCCAGATCTCGAAGTCTGTCAAATGTTCACAAAATTTGAATATCATATTTCCTTCAAACAAATTAGGTGGCAGAAATACTGAAAGGTGATTAATTTATTAATTAACCTGACTGACCTGTTTTCAATTTGAGAGTGGACATTCCGCCATCGCTCTCCAAGCTGCTCAGCCTTCTCCTTGTGCCAATCTAGGTCAAAGTCTCTCTCGTTATGGGTTTTGAACATACGGTCACTGGTAGCCCTAGCTTTCTGTAATTCATCCTCCAGGTCATGGAATACATCTCTTCTTTCATCTATCTCAGATCTCCATTGCTGAAAATATCAATTTTGGCTTATAAGCTAAAGCAATTGTAAATAAACACAGCAAACATGCAAAGACATGTGTTTAATCTACCTACCTTGAGAGTGCTCATAACTGCTTCAATAGACCTGATGTCACCATTGACTGCATCTTCCTCACATAGTTTGCCCTCGTACAGTTTGACCAAAGCCTCAGCACCCTGGCTGTGTTTCACCACCAAATTCACTGTCTTCAATCTGAGAAACATCAGGAATTTAGAACACAGTCAGTCTAAAAGTGTTCATGATGATTTGTTTAGGGTGAATTCTACTTCCAAATCACACCAGCAGGAAACACACTCACTTTTCCAGGTAAATGGAGCACATTGAATAGACCTGAGCCATGCTCTGAGTGAGCACATTGAGTTCAGACGACAGTGTGGGCACTGAAGGAGAGTTAGCAGCCTGTCTGAGGAACGCCTCACACTTCTCCTTCAGCACCACAAGATCCTCGCTCAACCGGTCTAACTCTGCCTTCTTCCTCTGTGGGTATAAAAAGAAGTGAAGAGTGTTTTCAGAGATGAGGTCAATGGTGAACGAGAATACTTGCATGATTGTGAGTAATAAAGTTGGCCCTATGAGAAGAAAAGTACCTCTTGATCAGTGATGCGCTGCATAATGGCCTTCAAGTCATCTCGCTCTAGAGGGGAGCGGATCTGCCGAATCAGTTGCTCCTCATGGGCTTCCACACGCATTCGAAAGTTACGCACCTCAGATATGAAGAGGTTGTACACCGATTCCTCATGTTCCTCTGTTGGCCACATGAAGGAGATCCAGTCAAAGGGGTAATATTTAAAGACTACCCATGAGAAAATCCTAGTGTATTCAATCTTAGAAATGTTATGGTATTCTATAAACAAGTATGTAACTGATGCATTATGTAACATCATTGGCTTAACAGCATAGTTCAAAGCTGGTTAAAGAATTCCACAGGATTTTAATTTTCTATTCAAGAGGCTTAAAGTGGCATGATGGAGCAAATTTGCATGAGCTTACCTCTTTCTGCTGACTTCAGCAGTTCCTCATAGTGTTCTTTTGAAGCCAGCACATCTCTCTCTAGCTGAGTGCAGTCTGCCATTGTAAAGACCTCTGATTCCTCGCTGTCCTCCAGGAACTCCTCAAAGTGAGACTGCAGGCTGCTCAGGACCTGCTGGTGCTCGCCAGGCAGCATAGTCTTAATCTAAGGAGAAAAGATTATGCCAAGTTAATTTTTGGCTACCACAAAGAGCAAAAAGATAGTTGTTAACAAACCTGCTCCAACAGGTCAAGATAAGATTTAATAAATAACATGTTGCTACATCTGTCTGGTAAATACTACCAAATGGTGATGAAGTAAGTTCAGAGCTTGGCATGCATTTGAACTTTATCTGATATTTATTTTTTCCACTTATTTGTACTTGTATGTCACAGGTTAATTAAGACTTTTATGCAGAGTTAAAAAAAAAAAAACAACAACAACAACAACAACAACAACAACCACTTACAGAGGCAACAGTGCTTTTGCGGATGTTGCGGATATCCATCATCAGATAGTGCCAGGAAACCACACTCTTCATGTTCACATGAGAGCAGTGCCACAGGGCAAGAACTTTCTGATATAACTGCTCGATCCTGATAAAAGGGGTATAACGCAATATCATACAGAGCTGCTCACTTTAAAAAGACACGTAAGGTAAAAAGGGAGGACAGAGAATTGTGTTGCCTGTACAAGGAAGGTAAACTGATACTGTGGTTAAAGAGGGGTGGTGCAGGAACTCTGACATTTTTTTGCAGGGATGGAAAGAATTAATAATCATGTTGTATTCACCTGCTAGCCATCTCTGCTGCCTCCTTATTGGGTGGAGGCACAGTAAAGCAGACAGAAGGCACCATGGCCTCATTCCCTGAAGGGCTGATTACCTTCCATTTGGCTCGGTGAGAGTTATTGGCCAGCACACACTCATCATCTTTGTAGATCGTGATCTGCAACGAAATACATAACTTAGCAAATAAAGACTTTAAAACCCAACGACGTCTTTCTAAAGGGATCTACCTCAATCTGACGGTAGTCACAGATGGCCTTGACAGGTAGGGAAGTTCGGACAGGGTTCTCTGGATTGCGGGGCTTGAGTTGGACAATAGATTTGGCCCGTCCTACCAAGCCAGCCACAGTGCTGCGATACTGAAGAAGCTGCTCTTTCTCATCCTGCAGTGACATCAGACTTGAACATTACTGATGACACCTCATGATACATTATATAGTGTGTGTGTTAACCACAGATCACTAACCATAGACTCCTGAATGAGATCCTCCAGTCTATGCAGACTGCTAGTACGGTCACACCCATACTTCCTTGTAATTGAATCCTGAAGGCTTTTAAGGTAGTCCATAGACTGTTTGGCATCACTGAAAAACTGTTAGGGGAGCAAAAGCTCGATCAGACAAAACAAAACAAAACAAAAAATAATAAAAAACAACAACAAAAAAAAAAGAAACATAAAACAGACTGTAACCTACCTCGAAGTAAGTAACATTCTCTTTCAGGTGCTGCTCCACACAGTAGCAGAGCTGCAGGATCCAGCTCCATTGTGTTTGCATGGCAGCCTTATATGCCTAAGAAATGCGACAAATCAATTAATTTTTTATGACCGCATCATTTTTTAAAACTAATTTTTCCTATCAAAAAAGTGAGGTGATTACAATGCACTTGAACTTTGTTTTACCTCAATAGTAAGCCTAGCTGGATGGTTTTGTTGTAAAAGGATGTCAGCTTGGTCCTGCACTGATCTAATCACTCCTTCCTTCTCATCCAGCTCTCTCATCAATTCCTGTGATGGTGCAGATTAGGGCAAATTACGATCAATTTTGGTTTATAGCACAATAATCTGTTAAGGTTCAAACTATAGACATAAAGCAATTTCATGGAAAACATGAAACATGTGGAAAACATGTGGAGAAATGGTTGTAGATGAACTCCTAGGCTCAGTGTTTACAAAGTTTACAAAGCAACAAAACTAAAATGAGACTAACTAAATAAAACTAGATAAAATAGGAGAAGTAATGAGTTTTTGGAAAAGATGGGGGGTGGGGGTGTGTGGGGGTGTCTCACCGCATGGTAGTCCTTTTTCCTGGAGATACTGCTATTGCGTTCACTCCAGTCAAAGGCTACCTCCTCCTCTTCTTTCTCATTAAGCCAAATTAACTCTTGGGTGGCATGAGACACAAAGTTATGTAGGCTATCCAGGTATTTTTGTCTCTCTTTAGCAGAGTTCTGAAGACAAAGATCACGTAATAATACTAGTAAAACAAACCTTAAGAGCCCAATAAATGAAGATCTAGATCTATGGTATTTATTATATTCAATAGTAAAATATATTCAAGGCAGTTTTTATTCCACCATTCTCACCAGTAGCCTCCCATACTGGCTTTCCAAAAGGCTCAGCTTGTCCGAGTAACTCTGCTTCAGAGGGTGGGTCATCTGAATCTAACAAGACAGACAGGCATTTTACATTCCAAGCCATTTGCACATCAACACAACAGCACAAACGTATCAAAACCCACCTCACTCATTTGTGCTTCCTTTATGCTCATCTGGAAGTCTTCAATGGCTTTGTAAACATTTCTGTGATTTTCTAAATGCGACTCAACACTCGGTAGATCAGATCCCCATTCGCCTTGATCAAGTTGTACCTTAAAACCATGAAAAAACATTTTGTTTCCACCAACATCACTTATTAGAAAGACTTAAAAACAAACCAAAAATCACCAAAGAACACGCACCTGCATCTCTTCTACCCAATTAAGCAAGTCCTGGACAAACTTCATATTGACCTCTTCCTCGGACAAGCTGGGGTCCACTAATGAAGCTTTGAGCATTGGCTTGCGAATTTGCATGTGTTTCATGTGCTGGAGGATCCCTGGCTCCATGGACCCGCCGACCCTCAGGGTAGGCTGCAAGCCAGGTATCATTGCCGGGGTCAATCCTGGGGTCATGGCTGGGGTCAATGCTGGGGTCAGGCCTGGGGT
>JAOTRN010000041.1:5089239-5099624 GCA_028566695.1 Bagroides melapterus | reverse complement strand
TGTGCTTTTATTTTGGTTCAAGTCCTGTCCTGTCTCCACCCCGTCTTTAAACTGTTTAGTTGCTCTATTGTGTTCATCTGCTCTGTGTTCAAACCCTTATTTTCTCACCTTCGTAGTTTCATGAACTCTAAAATTGTTGATTGCTCCTGAACCTTTTCTGAGATTTTCCTGGTTCATGTGTTTTTTACTGACACGCCAGTATTCCCAGTTTTTCAGTGATGACTCTGCCTGCCTCTGTTTTTAAAGCCCTTGCTGAGTTTACAGACTGCATATTTTCTTCATTGGAACGGTAGCCTTTTTTATGCTTAATGTTTTTATTTATAGGAATGCTCAGAATTCTACTAATCAAAGCTGAAAGCTGTGTATAAATGCTTTTTGATAAATCCCTGAAACACCAGCATTAAGCCCCCTTGCTGCCTGGGAACTCTCAGGAGATGCCGAACACGCTCTGGGAACCATGTGACTATCTAAAGTAACACAAGTAGCACATGATGAGAGAAAGTTATATTTAGCCATGGAAATGAGTGTCTAGGTCATCCAAATAATAAATCAGTGTTCCTGGTAAGAACATGATGTTTGTCCAGATAATTATTCTTAGTTGCTGTATAATGCTTTTATTTCAGAATTGTCTGGGGAATTTTTAATATTCAAATAAAAAAGAAAACTTGAATCAGGGCGTGTTTATTACCTGTACTTGTGAATGATAGCATTAAACAGCCTTCCATCCTTCCAAGAAGAAGTGAAGTTGTCACAGCGGACCCCTACATAGCCCTCGGTCATCTGCTGGGACCAGAGCAGAAGCCTCTCTTTTGCTGTCATGTCTTCGGACTCTCCGGTAACATGGATGTCCGAAATCTGTGGAACGGACCAACAAATACATTGACTCCACCATAAAGATTTTGTTCACTTTACTGTAGCTGAACTACTTATTTTTTAAGTGTCAATGTGAATTTCTCTGAGCAAAAGGGGTGAGTTTATGCTCACAGCATTGCTACTGCATTGTTAACGTTTACAGCCTTGATTAAAACTTTCAGCTATTAGCTCTGATTCTCTCTCACACGTTCATTAAAAAGTTCACCTAGTCTAACTCTGCACAACTCGGCTATCGAATGCAAATTTCTTTTTTTCCGCTTTGCATTGCACGTTCCACTGTAAAAACATGATAAAAATATTATGCGAGTCTGGTGAGCTGCTTCATTCTTGTTGATATGCCCATTCATATTTCACTTTGCCCAGCTTAAATCATGTTCCATGTGTAATCCGACAAGACGCAAAAGCTCAACGCTTCACTTTTTTAGCAGCTCTACTCTGAGACTCTCTCAGAATAATCAGCTTCACAGAGAGTAGGCCTTTTAACTCTGTGGAAGAACTTTCTTCTGTCACATCACTGCTCACAGTCAGTGACAACACACTCAGGGAAAAGGGTAATAAACTTCAACACTTCTGGGGTTTTTTTAAGGAGTTTGAAAGAGTTCTGTATATGTTCTCAGAGTTGAAACCTTTTTACTTAATTGTCAAAGCCTGGACTGCAGAAAGTAACGACCAAGAAATCACAAACCCATGTAATTCATTTATAAATGTTGTGGCTTTCTCCAAATACAAAAAAAAAAAAACACATGTTGACTGGATTAGTATATTCTCATGCCCCTTAACAAAGCTGTGCAAAATAAAGAGCTGGTCCACCATTCCAGAGCATGGAGTAAAACCCACATAGTGCCTCCTTAATCCTATATCTATTAATCAAACTACCCAAACAACAACCAAACAACCCAAAATCCTGTTCTCTCTCCTGAAGGGAACCTTAGTTTATTAAGTACCTTGTATTAGACCTATCCCATGCAGATGCTCCAAAGCAGCTCGGCCGGTGTGACAAATGCAACTCACCACCTGATCAATGGACAGATCTGTAATTCCAAAAATACGGGCTCAAGTCTGATAATATAATATGGCACAAGGTGCCCAGGAAAGAATCACACTTATGTACATGATGTGTTTGAACAAAATGGCTCTTATTGATGACCAATGCCTTGCAAAGAATTCATAAACATTTTACCACTCGGCTTCAAATTTGGGAGGCTGGTCCCCCCCAAATATTCTCCTCCAATTATCTCCATTCCCAACAGAAGCAGTTAAATCCCTCAGTGGAACTGAGGATCCTGCCTATAGTGCAGCAAAAAAAAATTATTTGATCTCCTACCAAGCAGCAAGAAATTAATCCTGTCCCTTTAAGAAAGTACTCCTTATCTCAACTCATCACGTTTTATAAAAAAAAAAAAAACAGCTAACACTTCCATTCAAACCTCTCTACCACCATGGGCAAGACCAAAGGGCCGTCAAAGGACATCAGGGACAATATTGTAGACCTGCACAAGGCAGGAATGGACTACAAGACTATCAGCACAAAGCTTGGTGAGGAAGAGTCCACTGTTAGCACGATAATTTGAAAATGGAAGAAATACAATATAGCACTCAATCGCCCTGACTCTGGAGCTCCATTCAAGATCCCACCTTATAGGTTAAGAATGATTCTGAGAAAGGTGTGGGATCAGCCCAGGCTTAAACAGGAGGGGCTTCTTAATGATCTCAAGGGAGATGGGACCACAGTTACCAAGAAAACCACTGATAACACAATTTGCCGTGATGGATTGAGATCCTGCAGTACCCGCAAGGTCCTCCTGTTCAAGAAGACACAAGTACAGGCCCTTCTGAAGTTTGCCAATTAACACCTGAATGATTCAGAGAAGGTTTGGGAGAATGTGATGTGGTCAAATAAGACCACAGTTGAGCTCTTTGGCATCTTTGGAGGCAGAGAAATGCTGAATATGGAGACATTCTGATTTGGGGCTGTCTCTCTGCTAAGGGTACAGGAAGACTTTACTGCATTGAGGGTCTAATGAACGTGGCTATGTACAAAAAAATCTTGGATGGGAACCTACTCGCCTTAGCTAGAACACTGAAGGTCATGGATGGGTCTTCCAACATGACAAAGACCCAAAACAAAAGCAACAAAGGAGTGGCTCAAAAAGAAGAACATTAAGAAACTGGAGTGGCCTAGCCAGTCTCTGGACCCTTATCCCGTAGAAAATCTGTGGAAGAAGCTAAAAAGTTGGCAAGTGAAAGCCTTGAAACCATGAAGATTTGGAGAGAATCTGTAAAGAGTAAAGCTAAAATCCTTCCTGAGATGTGTGCAAACCTGGTGACCAACTACAAGAAGTGTCTGACCTTTGTGCTTGCCAACAAGGGTTTCTCCACCAAGTACTAAGTCATGTTTTGCTTGACGATCAAATACTTATTTCACTCAAGCAAATACAAATTAATTTATAACCTTTATTAAATTTTTTTGCTATGGATTTCCTATTGATATTCTGTCTCTCTCTGTTAAAATAAAACTACCATAAAATTATGGAATGTTTATTTCTTTGTAAGGGGTAAATTTATAAGGAATGAGGATGCATAATCTGAAGAGTTTAACACAAAACACAAAAAGCCACAAAAGTGCTGCAGGCATAAAAGTGTATTCTTTTAAAAGTAATATAATCCCAAGGAGATATAATTTAGCCAGAACTTAAAGTAAGAGAAATTCAATATATGGACATGACATTTCAAACCATATCCTACATGCCTTTAAAGTTTTCTGATAGTAAACAAAGTCAAACTACAAAATTATAATTTTTTTTTTTTTTTTTTTTTACCTCAGAAGCAGATTTATTTTGGATGGTGTCCAAAGAATACTGAGAAAAAGAGCCCCCAGAAGACGTGTAGGCCCTCTTCCTCTTCCTGTGCACTTGGATGTCACACATAATCCTTGAAAGCCCTCGTATGTCTTCCCACTGATGATCCACACCGCTCCTCTGGGAGCCATGTCCCCGCAATGTACGAAGCAAATGGTCCACATCTCCAAAACTCGCTGCCCTCCTCAACTGCCTCTGCAGTAGTTTCTTTTCCAGGAGCCCGTTCTTTGGCACAATAACTTTAGAGCCCTTGGTAAACTTGTGGAGGTTTTCCTCTATAGTGACCCGGCTTCTGTCTCTCTCAGACAGACATATGACAGGTCTCCTTCCAGCTATGACCACTGGAACTTCTCCAACATAAACACCCTGGTCTGTAAAATCACAAGACTTATCATTCTTCTCACTTTCACTCTGGTTCTTTACAGTGTCTTCAGGTTGAAATTCGACCGACTTTCTGCTCTTTCTTCTCTGGAAGTACCGCCGTCCTTTGAGCTCCTTGGATGTGTGGCTGAACGGCGCTTTAGAGGGGTCAACATAACACTCGTCTTTATGGCCCCTCACACATCCACAGACATTCCCCATTGACTCTTGCTTTCTTCAAACACAAAAACCAGAAAACCTGACAAGCGTAAGGTTCCCCTTATCTTGGCAAAATACAGCCATTTCCCTCTCTTCTATCTGCAATTCAAACAGGCTTGTAAGCAAACACCCTAAGCAATATCTTCTGGTAAGTTTATTTCCATGCCCCATGAGAACTCGGTTAATACGTTGCAGAGCTCACGTTCCTTCTCCCGATCCGTTGAGCTGTCTCGGCTCAGTGCCGACACGCCAGAGTCCGCTATGACCTTTGAAACTGCTGCCTTTGCCCTGCTGGTTCAAAACAAATACCATAAAGGGAATGTTGCCTGGAGAAAACACACATTTCACAGGCCACTAACTCCCAGTCAGTCACTGCTGAGGTCATTCCGCTTCCTGCGAAGTGCACACTAGGGCAGTGAGAGTAAGTTTCCCCTGCCTGATCTGTATGCAAATGGACAAAGCCTGAGAACGGGGGGACAGGACAGAATGTAAAGGGAGAAGACTAGTTCACACTGCGTCCCCTGATGGCTTCTGATTGCAGTAAGCCACCTGTGGAAACGCTACTCAGCAAACTGAGCTGCTCATATCACATGAACCAGCCTGACAGAATCACGGCCTTCACAGAATCATGCAGGCTTTAAAAATAACATGGCAGCGTGGCTGGCTCAACAAAATGCTCCGAGACTGAGGTGACCCCGATGACGAAGCTCTCTGGCTTTGTTTTGTTTTTTACTGGGACAAAGGCTAGAGCAGGTTGTACAGGACTTTAAACAAACAGGCCTTCCACTGTGGCACTTGCTGATTTCACATCATACTAACTGCAAAAATTGAATACATCTTATTTAATATAATAATATTAATAATACATAATGAAGTTTTCTTTTTGTGTGTGTAGTGTGTTTACTTTTATATTAGGTGACTTCCTTGGAGTTAGTCATCAGTGGTTAACTGTTTGAAAATAATATCCTGAGATAACAAAACCAAAAATAAAAATAAGCTGTCACCTGGCTGTAATCTTATCTTTTTTTGGTTGAAGATTATATTGTGCTAAATGGTGCATCAATAACAATTTTTAGCACTGACTCAAATACCTTTAAAAATGTGTGTAATTCTAAAAACATTTTAGACCAGGTTTCACAATATTCCTGATGTGTCCATGTTATACTGTAAAATCTTTCATCACAATATTATCATACAATCATATCACTCAGCCCTACTCTAATATAATATTTATTACACAGGTAGCAATTAAAGATAACAGTTATGCAGGAACATGTTTAATCACTTAAATTCCAGCTCATGGAAATCAGCAATATTAATCCACCACGCACCTCACATAAAAATTGTTAGTCACGCACATTGCTCATATCAATGCTATAAATGTGTTAGGTTCCTAAGGCTTATAGTGGACTCTTAGCGATAAAGTGCAATAAAGAGTTAAACTTAAGTAAAAAAAAAAATAAATAAATAATAATAATAAAAAAAAACAACAACATCTGAATTAATTGATAGTGCTATATACTATTTAAATATCATATCTAGACATTTGCTGTACTTATATATATATTAATAATAATTTTACTTTTTAATCCCTTCTGTACCATTTTTCTGCTCAATTTGGTCACCTGCCAATTCTCATCCCCCAGC
Organism: Bagroides melapterus; assembly: GCA_028566695.1. Lineage (NCBI taxonomy): Eukaryota > Metazoa > Chordata > Actinopteri > Siluriformes > Bagridae > Bagroides > Bagroides melapterus. Next base: position 5,093,667 of record JAOTRN010000041.1, on the reverse strand, counting down.
CATCCTCCATTGAACAACTACCACCAACTAGGGACGGTGCAGGAGAACATGCTTCATCTGAGACACATGATCCCAGACAATTGCATTTTGCTCTCTTACATCATAGATATGTCAGTGGCATTGTTGGTATTCTTCCTAAACCTTCCCTTTTAAACCACTGGTCATTTGAGTTAAAATTGAAATGGCCTTTTATTAAATGTTGACATGCTGAGTAAATGTGTCAAAACGTGTTATTGCCATTACTTTAAACTAGTACAAGTCCTTGTATAAATGTATAAATGTATACTATTTCTAACTACTCTGATGTGTGAGACATCAGTGGGATGTCAATAGAATATTATTCAGAAATAACTTTCAGATTCATTTCAGCAAAGCAGAGGATCCCTTGGAACATAGGAACAGTTCTTTTGTAATATTGATGTTTGAGGAAACACGGACAATGATGCATGATTAATGCACTACTCATAACCTTTATTTCATAAGATCAAAAGCTTGTTAAGAGTACCAAAAGGGAGCACTGTATACATCACACAGTAAACACCAAAAACAAGCACTGGGAAACAACCACAAAAGGACTTGGAGATGAGCAGCAAATGAAAATACCTAAAACGCTCCACACCATATACAACATTAGCATAATTTCAATGGCATGTACTGTATATATGATGAATATATCAAACATCAGAAGGACACGGACATCACATGAGGAATTGGAATGTGCAGAGAACTGTCGAAAAATCCTGCCACATCTACAGAATCAAGAGGCAACAGGCCCACAGCTACCAGCAGCTCATGCCCAACGGCTTGCGTGAGACTGACAGGGCAGGTGTTTGGCACAGGTTACCCCACGCTACCTGTCAACATGCTTTATGAGCTCAAATGTTATTAAATAATCTCAATTGCCACACCTTTCTACTGGGCATTTTTTTCAGCATTGCACATCTTCGGACCTGCCTTGAAAGCCTACAAATGTTAGTGTTTAATCTTTAGCCTGGCAGCTAGATGCTTAGGTGTTGTTTGGGTGTGATGCAGTGCAGTGCACTGTTTGTACAGTTCAATAGAATTTCAGCATTCCTGTCCGAGTACAAAACTGAACAAGTAAACCGAGACCCTGAAAATCGAATGCTTGCGAGCTTGTTTCTCTATACAGTGTGGTCCGGATAGAAACACTAACGTTCCTTATAAATTCGATGCTAGGAATATTGACAGTCAGACAGAGAGAAATATAATGCTCCTGAGACCGGGTATATACACCAGATAATGTTAAAACATCTGGCACACAGTGCAAACAGAATGGATGCCCAATAACCAGTTTCAGGTCTGTTAACAACTCGATAAATGTTGGTTGCGGGGGCAGATCTACAAGCAGGGGCAATCTCACTGTGCTTTCATGCTTTGCCCGAGTCTGAAACCAGGATCAGTTCTGAACTTGTTAGAAGGAGGGCGTTGTCATTGCAGGTTTGTTTTCACACAGAACAATTTATTATGGACTGTGGATCAACGGCACAATTCAATACAGTGACGCTGTGTGCAAAATGAAAGAAATGAAAAATTGATCTAATTTATTTCATTTGCATTCAAAATATGTTCGACTGGTATAAGTAGAAGGCATTCCGTTTTAACCATAACATGCCTTTTTGCCACTGTTATGTGAACAACCAATCACACTGTCTGATGCCCAACCCTGTGAGCTGATCACTTTAACATACTTTCTAGTCTGTGCGTGAGGTTACTGAGGTATCAGTATCAGACGGACCACAGATTTGTTTCGAGTCTCGCACATTAAATGATAAGGCTATGAAAGATTATTCATGAATAGAATCAGGAAAAATCTTACAAACTTGCTGTGAGCGCCAAGAACCTCGACTTACACTAGTACATGTTTGTCTAAATTAGTCATCAGCTTGGAGAAAGACTCCAGGAGTCCTGAATATTTTCTTTATTCAGGTAACGTGGCAAAAATCGACAGATATCTCAAAGGGACATACAGAAAATGTTGAATAAAGGGCACATAATTACCAAACACAAGCACTTCATTATTGATAGCTGCAAGCTGCTATCTTGAATATGCTCTGAAATTCGTCAATCAAAAAGCGGTGCCAAGTTCAAAGATGATATGAAATCTTTCATCATACATGTCAGCACAACACAACATTTGAGAGAAGCCTGACAAGGAATGTACCTCCAGGCAAGGACATTAAGCTGATATATAGTCAATTGGAGCCTGCACTTATTACTCAACACCCTGTACTTACGTGTGGAAATCACAGAACAAGTACGAGCATATATAAACTATTACATGCTATTTAGGTTTTGTGGCCACATTACCGCAAAGCCACACACGGTCAGAAAAAAAGGCCTGCTTAAAAGAATGATATAAATGCATAAACGCATTTAAAGATCATCAGTGAACCTTAGGATCTATTTCATGATTTACCTTTAGCTTAGAGTGACAAACGACGTAGACTTAACGATGTCACTGCAGTGACATGACTTAAAGCTCCTATAACTATATTGCAAGCCTCAAGAAGAATCATCTTTACTGCTGTCTCTCTACATGACACAAAGGAACTGACCAATGAATTAATGTTTATATCAATATAAATATTTGAGATTCGGACAACATGACCTATGGTTATATAGTTGTTATATATTCGTTTGTAGTAGGTTGCTTCGACCTCTGGTGGTTGGAAAATGAATTGCATGTTCATGAGTGCATTCATTTTAATGAGTGCTGTGTAACCATAACCTTTAAATCAGAAGACAGAGACAATTCTGTAATAAACTGTATGAATTAATTGTTCACAAGTCTGAAGAAATGTGGATCTATTTGCCAAAAGCCTATCACACATATACAAGAAGACACATGCTGCATTCTTGGAATTAAAACAGTAATGTAACATTTTGCCAAATACTATAAAGAGCACACTGAAGCAACTCCAGCAAATCTCATGATATAAAATGAACAACAACGATGAGCTTAAAGCAAGCAGCCAGGTAAAGTTTAGGAAAATGTACAGCACACTGACCTGAAAGTGCAGAATTATGGTCCATATTAACCCCAGTGTCAGCTTTGGGTTGCCATCTGTGATGTCATCATTTCTGATGTTCACTAGTTTCACCTGTGGAAAGCATGCGTGGAAAAAAATAAATCAGTTCAAAGCCTCCCATGAAGGAATTGTGATTTTAATACAATTAATACAATAACCTCATAACATCATTTATTAACTTTTTTAGCACTTTTTCCAGTTAAAGCTTCAATAGTCCAATTTAACCCATTTTCTTTTAGTTGATGAGGTGACTGATCAGAAGGTGTGTAATGTTTCACTTGGCTCAGAAAGTAGTTCCTGCTGTAAGATGAACAGCAGGTTCACAATAACCTCCTAGTTCAAGCATGTTATTGTCTCTATAGTAACTTCTCATACTGTACATGGGAACTTGAAAAGACAATATTATTTTTATTTTTTATTTTTTTTAAGGCAGAATTCAGTCCCCTCTTGGTGTACATTATTTTCCTTACAGCATAGCCTGTGGTGTGTTATTTCTTTCATCAGACGTCTATGTCGTTATGCATTATCTCATTTTAATTTAAGCGATATTCAGTAAAGCTCTCTTTTTTTTAAATTACGTTACATTAGCCTGCACGTTTTGGCTGTTTCACTGATCTGCATATAATGACTATGCAAAAAAATAAAACAACTCAATTATCAGACATTAAGTTGCTGTCGTTTTAACATGGAGAAACGGAGAGAAGCGATTGGTCACAAGCTCCATAATGAATTTATGTTCCATGTACTTCTCATTAAAAGGGCACCTACATTGTGCACACACTCGTTAACCATTTAATCAGGTCTTTAATCAGCTCTGCTTGCCATGTAAATGGGTGCTGACTGTTGCCCATCTGCTGCCCTGAACAGTTTGTCCACCTCCTGCTCAGTCCGTTCATTTAAATCCCATTTTACACTGCTGGGTGAGAACAACCTAACAACCAGTAACTTCTCAGCACCTGTCACATGGGGGTCTGAGTGAGAGATCTGGTACAATCAGTAACTACAAAGTGATCTATATAGTATGTAGACTTGTTTACATGGAAAATTAGTGTTGTTAGAGTATAAATATATACACACACATATATAAAAATACATTCTTACTCATTTTTAATAGATCGATCGACAGGCATAGATAAACAGACTTTATTGATCCCATGAGGGAAACTCTTATGTAACAGCTAATATTAAATATAATAAGACTAATATTTAAGAAAAGTTGTTTTGAATAAACTTTTTTTAAATATAATTCTAGGCTGAAATTGAGATGCAGCTCATTTTTAAAGAAGAGGCTTATCTGTGTAGTTAATCTCATTGTGCATGTAATCACTCAACATTGTGAATGTTGCTTTTAAATCTCCCATGGTTAATGTAATTTATT
>JAOTRN010000041.1:4992956-5009911 GCA_028566695.1 Bagroides melapterus | reverse complement strand
GTTCTCTTTGGCCGCTACCTGCACTTCGCCTTACATACATGCTCCAAGTTCCTACTCTGATTCCAATTCATATTCCAATTCATATTACAATTCCTTTCATACTATAAAGCATGTTGCATAACAGAAAATAATTGAAACAATGTGAAAAACAATATAAACTGCATTCCATGTCAGTTACACTCCCACCAAATCATTTATGATGATTTCTATAATTCTGCAAATTTCCTAATCTAAATAATTTAATCTAAACTAATTTAAGGAATTGTATGCATAGTATAAGATTTTGATCTGCTTCAATCAATGTAACTATCTTTTGAATGGGTCTTTCAAAGTAGGTTGGTTTAGTGACGCGTTTGCCTTTGTCATTCAGTGAAGAATATGCATATATGCATACATATGTGCTTATATGCATACATGTCATGTGATTCCTAACAGCAAGCACAATCCTGATGTTTATATTGTGTAGTTACTCACGGCACAATCATGATTCAATTACTTTTTGTTTGTAAAAGCATTTATTTCAAACCAAGTCTGTGAACCAGCCAAAGGTCTGTGGAAGTACATTGGTGAGTTTTATAGCTGAAACCCCATTAATGTTATTGTTTTCCACATTTGGGGGTCTTAGTATCGGTCTCTGTGGAAATCTTTGACGACATACACCAGTGAACACAATGAAACTGCATGTGCTTTGCATAAAGGCATGTGTCACCTTTCTTAAGCTCACTATCAAGGTTGACCATAAAAAAATTCCTATGCTATTCTTCCTTATATTAATCTTTTCTTTTCTACTACTTGTCTGCCATGTCTAAATGTATATAATAAATTACTAATATTAATACTGAATACAGTTCTCATTCAGTTCAATACATACCTTTCTTTTACTATTTGATTAAACATTTACTGCGTAAAATTCATATTACCTTTTTTATTTTATTATTATTTACGATTAGAATAATACATATTATTCAGATATATACGAGTGTTTGTACTTCATCATTCTTACAGTAAATTGCAGCTTGTTGAAAAGCACTGACAAAAGCTCAGATTATAACCTTATGTTTAAACCTCAGACTGACTCAGAGTCATTTGAGAAACTGTGGGTACTGGAATGAAACTCAAATCTAACTCGTGCGGAAAGCACAGTTAGCTACTTGTATTTACGGACATAACGTGTCTGAGGAAAAACATACAAGAGAAACTAAAATAAAGATTAGTTCTGCTTTTTTATACTAACTGTATTACTGGCCAAGGCAATGAAAGTAGATACAGAATTAGGGAGGTTGCTCCTGGACAGGTATGAAAACAGAAGTTGTATGAAATGTTGAACTGTTTGAATGGCATAATTAATCAAGAAAAAAAAAATGTGAGGCTTTCAGTGAACCAACTGTATTACATGAAGGCTTATGCACAGCTAAGTAAAGGTTCTTGCAATGCTAACTAGCAAACAGTGGTAATGACAGTAGGCTGAAAAAACAAATGGGTTATTTGATCACTTTTGCATCACATTTTATCCATTCCATCAGTTTTACGTTTCTGGATTTTTACGCTAATAAACGTATTGAGTTCTCTCTCTCTCTCTCTCTCTCTCTCTCTCTCTCTCACACACACACTCTCTCTCTCTCTCACTGTAATATTATTCTACCTCTTTAAAATGCTTAAAATGGTTTTGTTAATGCATTCCTACGAGAAATCTGTACATTACTCCTGTGACCATTTTTAACACTTAGAAATTAAACGTGTTAAACATCTTACCAAACTAACGACTAAAATCGAAATTAACTTTAAGATGTTTGAATCACTTGAAAACCGTTTTCCTACGGTTCGGCACGATCTCGACTTTGGGTTTGGGTATATTAGTTTTTGTATCAGTGATAGCTCGAACTTGGAAACGATCGCCAGAGAAACCGATTAAGTGTCGAAACATAGAAGAGTGGAGACATCTTCTGGTCAAACCTGTAAGTGCATCAGGGCACATTCAAAATGAACACGTGTTCAGGAGCCTAGTCACTAGGTGGCGCTCGAGGAACGTAAGTTCTGCAGTGAGTGATCACGGTTCTATCCTGATTTCAGACATTATTCTGTGGTCTCCTGGTCCAACGTTTCCCCCCGAAAACATGCCAAGTGGATTGGCTAAGAATAAATTACCAGTTGCTGTAGGTGCGAAAGAATGTGTGTGTTCATAACACAATAATAATATATACACAATGATAATTATCTGACAAATAATTGTTGCTGGAATCGTTTAGGAGAATTCAGTAGTTTTCAAGAAAGCCAGTCTTTGTTTAATTTTATCAAATAATTCCACATCCTGTCAGGAAACAAACGACAATACAAAACAGATTTAATCCAAAAGTGGTTGGAAAAAAGTGAAACAAAAGAAAACAAAAAAGTCACGAGCAAGCAGATGTGTCCTGGTATTTAAACAAGAAAATCTACAGTATTGCAGCATTCATAGTGTTGACTGATCTCATAGCTTTGGGAGTTCAGTGGTTCAGCGCTATGAATCAAAGCAAGAAGTCAGAAGTTATATTACACCACCTCTAACACTATCATGTGTGTTCTGGTTAAAACCTTTTCAAATGCAGTGGCTGTCATAGTGCACACTTTCTGAACCAAAATGAAACACTGCATCCACTTCTACTGGATCATACATTTGTTAGATAACAAAAAATCAACAAACATTTGTATCATCCCAAAGCAAACCCTGCTGTAGATGTCAGTGGGTGTTTTAATTTATCTGGACTGACGTCATATGTGAGCAACTGCTTCATGTTGTTCCATCTGTAGTTTACGTTTTCCTGCTTGACTTGGCCGGTCATGCATAGCAAGATACTGAGGACACTGTCTGTGGCTTTGGCAAGCACGGCGGATTCACTGAGTCCAGTGAAAACTTCGAAACTTCCCACATTCCTCATCAGTCTCTTAGATCCTCGGATTGGAAAAGAACTTGTGCTGAACATTTCTGCATTGATAAGTATAGCAGGTAGCTATATGTATTCTTTCTTTTTTTTTCTTTACTTCTTTCTTTTACTCTCTCTCTCTCTCTCTCTCTCTCTCTCTTACACACACACACTTCTGCATAACTATTAACTGTAGCTTTGCTTGATGTCGAGGTGAAGGTATTAAAGAAAACATAACGTATTCCCAGCTGTATTTTTTTTTTAATCAAAATGACATTATCCTTGATGAGTGTGAGATAATACATATATTAACTTTATGCTCTGTTCAAAGATAAAGAGTCTTCTCAGCTTGTGGTATCCTAATTATTGTTTTTGGCAGCAATCACAACAGGCTTTCATGTAACAAGTTTCTGAGTTTTGTAAGTTTGGAAAGAGATACGCTGTTAAGTTGTTTTGTTGTTAGAAACATTGTTACAATGGAATCGAAGTGGAATGGAATAACTAGTGAGTCAGGCGTAGATAGAAATTTTGATGTGTGAGTCAGACATACGAGGATACTCCCCTGTTAGTATTGTCTCAGTGTTGGTGACATATACTGTATATATATATATAAAACAGAGCGGTTAAGAGGTGGTTAGAAAAATAACATACTATGAATGTGTATGTGTGTGTTTATGATAGAGACCAAATCTTAAGCCCGGTCTTGCACATGTGGTCCCAGCATGAGTCAAGGAAGAAAATGAGGGCAGCAGTGTGTGTTCTCTCCACTGGACCTGGAACAGAATAAACAGCAATTTGCTAAGCATTTGCCATGTGCAGGTTTTTGTTGCACAAAACCAGCCAAGTGAGTGTCCTAGTCATGAAGAGTGAGCCAGACCGAGTGAAATTCCATTTCCATCAGCGGTTCTACGACTGGCCCGTTTCCCATAACAGCAAGCTTTCTGTGACAAATAAAGACACAAACGGAAGTCTTTGGGGTGAATGGAATTTAGTTTAAAAACTTCACATAACCATGTAATAGATGCTTGTTATAATATGTACATTAATCCCATAATCACAGACAGCAGGATTAAATCGGGTAGCAGGACTAAACGCTTCCTGCCATTTAAAGAAATCAGTATAAGTTTTAATTTTTTGTGGAATCAAGCACAGTAGAACTACTGATATATCTGTACCTCTGTCCACTGTTAGACAAATTCACTAAAAAATGGACATGTACTGTGGCTTCTCTCTATAGAAATAGCCATCAAGCCAAAATGACTAAAAAGGGCAAACTGCACAATTGTTAATGAGGTGAAAAAAAAGGTATCATAGCGTAACAGTTAAAGACTTGAAGAAATCATTGGAACTGGTTAACATCTCTGTTCATGAGTCTATTACACAGAAGACATGCACAAGTAAAAGACAAAAACATTTCTGTGCACTTGAGTCAGAGTTTAGACCCCACAGAGATGGTCTGGAATGACCTTTACAGAGCTGTTCACACCAGACACTCTATAAATATGAAAATGAGAGAGAGGCTGAGCTGAAGCAGTTTTGTAAGATAGATTGGTCCAAAATTCCTTCTGAATATTCTGCAAGTCTAATGTACAGTTACAGGAAATGCTTGGTTGAGGTTATTGCTGCCAAAGGAGGATCGACTAGCTATTAAATTCAATTGTTCACTGTTTTTTCCACAACAACGTAAAAGTAAAAAAGGAATGTGTTCAAAAAAAGCCATGAAAAAGCATAATTGCTTGTGTGTTGTTGGCTTAAGCACATTGTGTTTGTGTTGCGTTTTATATATATGTATACATATAGTTTCATTGTCAGCTTTGTGAGGTATTAGATATTGGCCTGCCATCAAATATCCCGACTAGCCATCACTGCTTATATTTCTATTTCTGATATTTATAATGCACATTTCTTATCTGTGATCTTATTATCATTCACAGAAGACCCTACTCTGGGGCCTGTCTGAGGCCATGCCAACTTTCCATGTCAGCGCTCTCACTGTCAACATCAATACAGAAGTTTTTCTATAATTTTCAGCATTTGGAAAGGTTACATGTGACCTAGCATTAAGACCTAACTCTCAGTGGAACATAGCAGCAAGGCTTTCTAGTGTTTCTAGCTGGGCAAAACAATGTCAGAGCTGAATCTTTTGGGTCATATGGGCGCTGTTGCTCTGTACTGTGTTCTGTCTCTGGTCATGCCGGCGATACTGCGTGCTGAGTTCACTCTGGCTAGTGTGAGTGAGCACCACATCATCATCTGTACCTGCATGCAGGACCTGGTAGCCTGCAGTATTATCAACTCCAGTGAGTGTGTTTGTCACAACCATCCGTTCTCCCTGCTTGAGCACAACGACAGCCCCAGCACAGTGACGTACAAGCGTCTGACAGTGTGGTACACCTCACCACTTAATGTTGCACGACTGCTGAACAACTCAGAAGTCCGCCACCTGGTCCTGGCCAAGTGCAACTCAGCAAGAGATGCTTCGCTGTCTGTTCATTACTTCACAGTGAGGAGGCTGGAGAGGCTGTATGTCTCATACCCATTCTGGATGCCTGGGCAGAACCATGATGTTGTGCTGGGTAGAGATATGGGCATGCCTTATCATGAGGAGCCCAGGATAGCGATCATTCACACGGATGTGCTGGTGGGGAAGGCGGAGTTGAAAGCATACACAGTGAAAACCATGGTGGACAGCAATGGCATGACTCCATTCCCTGAAATGTTTATACCTATGGATGAACATCCAGATATATCCAGCATATTTGTATCGTTCTTGTACTAAGTGGCTTTTGGATGAAAAGTTTCGTAGTGGTATATTTCCTCCTTTTTTTATTTATACCTTTAATGAAGAAAGAGAAATATTTTCTAAATACACACAGAAAGAGGTTAAGTCTAGTATTCTTTGAGATGTTTCATCTGGGAGATCCATTAAAAGCATTAGCATTTTTGCTAACATGCAAGAAATGGGATTAAGTTAACTAAGCTAGTATAAAGAAGTAAGAAATATTTGGACGTCATTATTTTATGGTTGTTAATGGTTAATTTATTTTAGCACACATACATTCACCTGACACTTTATAGGAAACACATAAACCCCTGCTCATTCATGCATTCATCCAGTCAGTGAATCATTGGCAGTAGCACAATGCATACAATCCTGCAGATACATGTCGACAGTTTCAGTTAAATCTCACATTAAACATTCGATTGTGGCATGGCTGTTAGCGCCACATGAGCTCTTTTGAGTATTTCAGAAACTGCTGATCCCCTAGGATTGTAACACATGCCAGTCTCTGAAGAATACAAAGAATGGTGGAAAAAGCAAAAAAAATCCATTGTGGTGCTGCTCGGTGAGCGGAAACATTTAGCTGATGAAAGAGATCAGAAGGGAATAGCCAGACTGGTTTGACCTGACAATAAGTCAAAGGTAACTAAAATAATCACTCTTTACAACCGTAGTGAGCAGAAAAGTACAACAGGCCCAGACTTGAGTATCTTTGAGTATCAGTTTTCCCATGTTACAATGGCTACTTGATTATGAACCATGTCATGAAACACAAGTCATCTCAAAATAGATCCACAAATAGCACAATGAGTTAAGTGGAGTTCAGTTTGAGGCGATTACGCTAACATGGACCGAAATCAGTAAAGGACGTTTCCAAAATCTGGTGACATCCATGCCATGAAAACCTGGGGCTGTTCTAATTGCTAATTGGGATCCTATTCAGTATTAGTATGGTGTTCCTAATAAAGTGATAGTATATGCTTACTTTCTGATATCAAATGTAAGACAAATCTAGGCTCATGATGACCTAGAGTCTTATGGTAACTGCTTCACCAAACAAGTGCACCTGCCTTAATAAAAGTCTCAGAGTCTGTAATGTACGTCATTAAATGCAAACCTTCAGGTATCTTATAGATCTCTTGTTTGATCTTTTTTTTTAACTGTATGTATTCCATACAAATAAGTACTCTGAGTTGTAAGCAAAAGCACTTAGTTAAAATTAAACATCACTGTTAAGGTTCAGAGACATGCAGTTATCTGAAATCCTTTGCAAAATATCTACAGCATTGGGACAAAAAACAAACAAACAAACAAAAATAATGACAATTTATTTAATCCTTATAAAACAGGTTACACCAGTCTTGAAGGTTTATATAGGAACATAATCTATTACTTATTATACAGCATTCTTGGTTGTGTATCTTTTGAAATAGATTTGCTCATCTCTGATACACGACTATAAAAGATAATATTAAATACAAAATGTATTTTTCACAGAATCAAAGTAATTGGTGTGAAGGTATTCTGCAGAATTCCACATCTACGTTTAAGCGTTATTGAAACAAATACTGCACAGCTGTGTAAGAGGGACAGTCCACAAGGGGGTAGCATTGTTTCATACACTATAGCGTCTTTGTCGCTTAATCTGAATCGGCAATAATGGAGCAATCGCTATTGCAGTCTTTTTACTTGAGTGTATTCCATGCTGTTTTATTTATTGTAGTTACATTTTTATAATATATTTGTTCCTCGTGGCAAAAAAACAACAACAAAAAAAGATATTCATGTTTACGATGAGAAGCGTTTTTAGAGTGCTCTATGTTTTTTCTTTCTGCCTCATAGACTGCAGGATTTGGAAGAATATACATTGAGAACCTGTAATGGTTCACTGGAAGTCCTGAAGGTTTATAACTGACTCGATATCACTAAGGATTTCAAGCAGAAGTCTCCAAGGGAACTATAAATATAGCCCTTGGAGGTTTTTAATATATATATATATTTTAAAAATCCGCTCTATAGTTGAACCATCAAAAATGACAAAGGAAACAAAAGAGATTCGATGTTCTGTTTGAAATAGGTGTAATGATTCATATCATGTATACAGGCTGTTTTCAGTGAGCTCTGAAAAGGGGTCAAAGAGCCAGAGCATCCGATCAAATTACTTTCAGCAAGGCAGATGTTGGCATTTACAATTAATAATCTACTCAGGGAATTGGATGGAACCAGTTCAAAACACACATATTGCAATTAAAAGAGCCCAATTAGCAACTCTAAACTTAAGGCTCTTTCTTTCTTTCTTTTTTTTTTTTTAACAAGTACACGAGTATATGAGGCAAAAAAGTGTGGCTTATGTACAATAAAACCCTAGCAAGGCTGAGACGGCCAGATGCATTCGTATCATGAACAGATAATACATTCTTATATAATTTCAGATAACTAATAAATATGAATTAAAAAACACATTTTTATCTCTTTCGTTTTTTTAAGGAAGCTGGTCAGAAATGTCCGGGTGTCCGGCTGAAACTAAAACATTGCAACAAGTATAACAACTATACAAATAACAAAAAAAAAAAGGTTAAGTAGGCTTAAATGCATGGACCCAATCTGTTTTCTAAGAAACTTGTGAAACTTTCATTCATTCTTAATAACTGTCCGGTTTGATTAATTATTTTAGGCTACTAGTTTGTTTATATTTTGGGAAACAACGAAATTATTTATTTAGAGAACACAGAAGGCAAGGACAAACAAAAATAATAATTGCATAAGCAGCGTTTTTATTTTTTTTACATCTCTATCTTGTGGTTCCGGTAGAGTTCATCTTTTAAAAACGAAACTCCGGTTTAAATCTGAATACAGATGTGAATATTTGAAGCACCAAAGCTATAGATACAGACACAAATAAAGATATTGTCATTGCATTACACCCCTATTTACATCTCGTTTAGATGGACGCAATGCAGCTGGTACTCGGTGAAAAGCAGCTCTCTATAAGCTATTAGGGACTGATTGCTGGGTGACACAGTTGACCTCTCTGATATGTGGCAGCCAACAGTAAGATTGCGAGGCATGGACAGAGAAGGGGTGGGCTTTCTATCACCTTACACTAAACTGTGTGTGGGTTTTGCTATAAAGCTGTGGAAGTCTATAAAAAAATCAGCCTTTGATTTTCTCACCGGCAGTTTACCACCAAAAGCATTTTTATAATCAGCCTTTATTGTTCATTCGCTCCTTGAGGGAGATGCGCCCGTGTTCATTTTTTAAAAGGGCAAATCAACCATAATTCAGTTTATAAACTACGGGCAGGCCGCTGTGAATGCGTGGATGAATATTCATGAACCTCCCTCAAGCTGCCATGGCGCCATGATTCATTAGGCATATGTAAATATCACTCACTTTAATTGCCCCTAAACTGACTCAACATAATGTTGTCATTAGCAAATTATTACTTATTTGTGAAACTAATGGTACAGTATGGCGCGCGCTAAAGCCTCACATATATGATTGCAATTATGAGGGCCTTTTGCTCAGGCTGCTCGGCGTGCGGAGCTTCATGCACGCGTGATGGATTGTGGGTAAAGGCGGTGCAGTAGTAATGAGTGAGCTTAGTGAGGACACGCCGCTCTGTTGATGAGCCAACAATTAAACACACTGGCAGTTTGATGGGTTTAGAGCAGAGGCTTACTTCCCGCATCCCACACCAACCTTCACACATGCAGCAGATCGGCAACATCCATCTCTCTCATGCCAGTCTGCTACCGACATCAAGTTTCTCTAAAGCTGAAGATAAGCTGAGGATTGTTTTTAATAGTGACATGTTTTATGTAAATATATGCTAATATAATACTCTATAATACGACTGGACAGAATTATACACTGCAATCATATTGCTGCATATGACAATTGTAATATATGCCTTGCAGTACACAACTGCTGGAACATTGCGGCTGTGTATTATATGGACCAAAATTATATTCGCTGGAAAAGAATATAGCGTGATTTGTAGGATCAGATTGTGATTTGCCTTGTAGTTTCAATGTTTCAAACACTAATATGAAATCGATTAAAAAACAATAGCAAATAAACGTCAATTTAATTAGTGAATTCTCTGCCGCTTTTAACCTTATATTAATACACAGAAAGAAGAGATTTATTATATATTCACCATGAAAAGAATTGGCTAAGTAATTGAATAGTATTGCTGCTAAATAATTTCATGACTTAATGACAGGTATTTCAAATAAACAAATGTAAATAAATATTTTATTAAATCACAATAATTAAAACATTGATGTGCCAAAAGAAAAAAAAGATTACAGAGCGTCTTTATTCCACATTCTGGACTGTTATTTAGCCGGAAATAAAATGATGTAATAAAAAAATGAACGGTATAAAATGTTCCATTCATTAAATATCATTTCCTTTTCTTTTTATCTCTTTTCTAATTTCTTATAACAAGAGTTTATATTTATTTTGTTCATTTAGTTTATATATTTTGTTATAGTACTTTATAAGTCCTCTATATGCAGTATAATTACAGTCAACCCAGTTATTATATTTTAATATATACTAACAATTTTCAGATAGTTTAAATGTTATGCTATTTATGCTGCGTTATAAATCCAGCATCAGTGATGATCCAGCAGGAAATATCCTAATACTCTTTTAATGGTCAGTATCTGGTCTACATTGGGAGTGTTTCTTCACTTCTTGCAGAATGATAAAGGAGATCCAGTTCAGGAGGTAATTAAAGACTCACTCCTTCCTGACACACTTGTTCTCATTTCAGGCTGTTTAATAGTCAGAGCATGCATGCCTAGGTTCTTCGTAACAGCCATGCTGCTGACCTCACCAGATCTCAAACCCGTAATTGGTGCCAATTCAGAAGGGAATTCAGCCGGGCATTTGTGTGGGCAGTGTTGCACTTGATGAGGATGATGATGTTTCTTTCTTGGCCTCCCCCAACCATGCAGTATCTGGTCTCATCCCCACCCTTCCTATTATCCCATCCTTCCCTAGCCACTCGATCCCCTACTCGCACTGCAACGCCACCCGCCCCCATCCAGAACATGCAAATCTTTTACAACCCAGCAATTAAGCTGTTTGGAGTTTTTTATGGGGCCAGTTGTGCTGAACAGAACAACAACCATGACAAAACAGGGGCCAACAAAAAAAAGAGAAGAAGAGTGAAAGGCCAGCTAGAGTGAGAGAGGAGGGTGGAAAGCTAATAAAATAACGTGATGTATGAGAGTCTCCCCAAACACAACCCCAATCCCCCCCGAAAGGCTTCCACACCATATAAATTGGCATAGGGAATAAATTATAGATAAGGCATTTGAGATTGATATTATAGCTTATTAATGTGTTTCGCCTCATGTATAACCCCTCCCCACTTCACACACACACACACACGCAGCCACACACACACTCTCACACCACTGCCGACCCCTCTGTTTGTGTGCAGGCAGGGACATGGTCACCTCATTGTCAGGGCATGTGGGTCTTTAGGTACAGATGGAAACGGCACTGGGGGGTCCTTCACTGCAATCTGCTAGACGCTGCTGCGACAAAACGCCTGGACCATGCACAAGTCCAGAAAAGTGTGTGCATGTATCTCGTCCTTAAGCGATTTTTTTTTTCTGCTCCCAACACACCTGCTTGACTTGTCAACCTATTAGCAAGCTTGTTTAGGAGTTCAAGTCTGAGAGTGTGAGGGCTGTGGAAAGTGTGTTCTGCATGCCAGGGATAACTCTATAAACATTATAACTTTATACATTTTAAGAAGATATAAAATGACCTCTGTCTATAAGGAACAACAGGTGGACAGTGCAATATGCCTATAAAGCGTAAATGCTATGTTGGAGGAAGAATACCAGTTTCTGTGACAGCAAGTATCCGAAATGTAAGCGTTATAGCAGAAACAACACAACCAGGACTGGAAATCGTTGTGATAGAGTTTTCAAGTGTGTATGTATGTGTGTCCAGAAAGCAGAATATAGCAGTCAGCAGGGGACAGGGCTGTGGCCATATGCCTCCGCATTGCCTTCTCGGTGTGCAGGCCTCCTGGCCGCCTAGACTTCAGGCCATCTGTTTAAGGGTGAGCTTTTCTTCCTCTTCCAGAGCAGACTGTGGTGTGAAGATTACAGTGGATTCACAAGTATTGTTACTCGGCTAATGGTTAGGATTACAGCTCTAATTGCATCTTCTGGACAAAGGCTTCAAAGAGCTACACAAAACAGCAGCTCTGAATGTTCATCTGAAGTGCATCAGTAATAGGGAATTAGGTTTTGCATAAAAACTGGCATACTGTATTATTGAATAAAAAGAAAAAATGGAGCTAGGGCTGAGAAATTCAAAAAGTCTGTGGAAAAAAAGTTTTGTTTCGTGTGCACTGGGTCTGGTGAAACATTACAGAAGAAAAATTAAAAAATAATCCGAGTTAGCTATTCAAACAATAAATAGTGAAGCACTTTAATAAAATAGAAAGGATTGTTTTTATGGCCTAACCCACCTGATCAACAACTTATATAATATAATATAATATAATATAAATGTTTCAAATCTAATTTCTACAATGCCCTGCAGAAGTATTTACACCCTGAACCAAATAACTATTTCACACATTCAAAATGTTTTCTCAATCCACAGGAGAAAAATTATATGTGGCAAAATTATTGTTTTATAAAGATGTTTTAATTAAACTAACAATGTCCTGTTTCAAAATTTCTCATTCGTATTTATTGAGAAAAAAAAAAAAAAAGAATTGCACAAATCATGTAACAGATTAGAATAAAAATGATGTAAGCAGGTGCAATATCATAAAGTGTATTGCATGTCTAAATGAGCTGGACATTTTCCAGGAATTGGACCTGTGAGTTCATGATAAGGAGGATGGTGAAGGAAAGAAAAAAGAAGCCAAATAGCACAGTTTTATAATAGCAGAATTCTAGTAGGTACATTTCACGAAAAAATCTTGAAGCCCTGAGGTCATGATTAATCAGCAAAACTTCATCAAACCTCAGTCAAACTTCAGTCAGCATCACTGATATCACTAATATCATATCTGAAACCCTTTGTTTATTATTTATGCTAACATCAACAGACTACATATGAGGAAAAGCACCTGTAAAAATATTTAAGGCTCATTTAAGGCCGTTTTATGGCTGATAGTTCAGGTGCTCATGTGAATATTGATGGAATCATGAATTCTTTTAAGTACCAGGATGTTTATTCAACCAAAAGCTGGATCTTGTGGATCTTAAGATCTTGTACCAAAAATATAAAGCAATATTTTCATTTCCCCATCTCTCAATTTCTGTATCTGAATACATCAGAGCTTAAAATATCCTGCATGATGGAATGTACTATAATTCCTCTAAAATGTCTCTAACCTGTAGACATTACATAAAAAAACATTAGTGCTATGATTCTAGAGGGTTTCTTTTTTGCTGACTGAATTTTTTACCTTTTTTTAATGGCAGATAATTTTGGTTCTTTCTAAAAAAAAAACAAACAAACAAAACAAAACAAAAAAAAAATCAAGTGTATAAAATAAGCAGAATGAAGAGAATCAAACAATTTCAAGCTTGTATTGTAGAAAATGTTTAGGAAAATCTATAATATTTAATATATAAATAATTGTTAAGAATTTAATATTAATATGATATAAACTCAGTCAATTTAATAAATAGAAATATAGAAAATAGAAATATTAATTGAATTAAGTGAATTATGTTCAAGCTATTTTTACTTGCTAAGATATTTTATTTTGTAGTTTAAAAAGAAAGTTTAAATTAAAATGTTATGTTTTCCTCCTTATTTTCATTAATCCTGGACAGTAGTGTAGCTTTTTTAATATTTGATTTTTTTTTTATTTATTTTTTATTTTTTAGTCTTTTGGAGTAAACTCAAAACGAAAAATTTTAGCTGCTGGCTCTGTGGATCTAGTCTCCCAGTAAAATGCCTAAATGAAGAAAATACGATTTTATTTTGTAACGTATGCTTTTGCATGTTAACATGATTATATTCATGCTAGCCTTCGACCTTAATTACAACAGTTCAAGCATTTTTTAGTTTCAGCATAAAATCTAAAAACCAGGAGGATTATGTATGTCATTAAAATGTTTTGAATAAGCTATATATATATAGTGATGAATTATACTAATCACAATATAGCTAGCTATTGCATGATACAACAAACAACAAGTAAAATTTCTCCTTCAGTATGACATTTAAGCGTGTTAAGCTTTCCATTTGCAGCGAGTTCATCACTGTGCGTCGTTAAAAGTTATTAACATGATGATTTTTAGACTCCGCCTGCCTTGCTTGACACTTCCAGCTAATGTTGAGCTGGTGTCGGTTTGATGGAATAGATGTGCCATATGCTAGCAGAGCCAGACACCTTCATTTGCCTGAGCAACCTCGCTGTACGTCTTAAACGTGCCATCCTTTTGGCTTGTTTATCTAATGTGCCTGTTAATCTAATTTATTACATTGTTTCATGGGGCTAGCTACAGTGCCACATGCTAAGGAGGAAGGCATAAGATATGCTAATTCCTCCGCTGGCCCAACGCTCTAGCAGTAAAAAAAAAACCCAGAAAAAAACATTTGCATTTGACAGAGCACATAATAAACCAGTTATTAGCATTTTAAATGCATCATAAGAAAAGATGGGGAGAAAAAAGGCGATGTGCGCTATCGGTGAGGTAAACGCACAGCCACACATCATAATCCTGTCCACCGTAGCAATAATTCAACAGTACTCAATGACACTAAACAGCTGACAAACTTTACTGCCTGCAAAGCCTTACACTGTATGTAGTTTAAGAACATGTACAAACTTTTAATGAGTCATAATAGGTGGACGTTACAGGCCAGTAGGCCAAGATTGTAGCCAGCATAATTTTTTTGTATAGCAATATGAACTGCTAATCTGAATTTCTTTTGCTTCTCATTCAGCCTTATTGTTGAGCTCTTTACATGCTAAGGGAAATTATGTCATTTGGCCAACTAAGCGGTTAGCAGTTAGCCAGGCAAACCCCATCTCCATGCTAACTGTGGAGACAGGCTACATCTGTTAATTAGGCTTGCTCAAAGAGAAAAGGATTGATAGACAGAGTGAGAGATGTAACGCAGCAGCAGTGGAGAGAATGGACAGGATGTGGTACAGATGGCCTTGTTAAACCGCCACTCTAATCCTCTAGCGTTATTGTCCTAAACTCACCAAAATGTTGTTAATGAATTGCATTTGATGAAACAAAATACAAATACATTATTTGGATTCAATCGATTATGTGTATTAAAGTGTGTGTGTGTGTTTGTGTGTGTGTGGCCAAAATAGGCATAAATGCTCCTCGATCATGGGTGATGCATGCTGTCCATGCCACCCATCTCCCATTACTATGGAAATGAAGCTGGTGTGACAGGTGGCCTTACAACCAACACAATTAACTTCCTCCATTAGCCAATGGGCTGACAAAACCAGTGAAAGCTCTAGGAGCACACATAGTGTGTTTTGGGGCAGAAACTCTGTGTTTACTGCCGGGTATTAGTGGGTGGAGAGGAGTAATCCTTCTCGATATCCCTAAATTGCCCTCTGGTAATTATCACTTGGGAAAATAGCCCCTTTATCCTTCACATTGCCATGTATAGTGTGAGGCTTTTGTTAGGCTTGGAACTCTACAAGAAGCTATTTTGTATTTCTTTTGCTTATTCAGGCTTTAATTCATCTGTTGTTGAATATACACAGTTTAAGAAGCTCTCAAGGGATGTAAATGTTTCACTCTGACTTACTGCGTTTGTATTAAGTAAAGAATTAAACACAACAGAAGCGGGGGTGGGGGGTTATAGAGCGTGACGCAAATTACTCACTTATAACAGCATGGCATATAATGTTTTATTCTATTTATACCACAGTGATTTACGAACAAACTTTTTTGTTTATAGTTGTATTTCATACTGTGTAAAGTCCACAAGACAAGTTATTTTTATCGCTTACGCTATAGCAGCACTAAATAGCTGCTGCTTCAACATGTTTGATTTTTTTTTTGTCTCTCTTCTGAATAACATAACTTGCCTTGGTAGTCCCTGCGAATATTTTCTTGCCATGGAAATCACATTTATAATTATAATATAAATCTGTGATTTGACTTATAGAACGAATTATTGACAAACTCGGCTGTAATAGAAATGTATCGAACACAAGAATACAACAACGAATTAAACGCAGAATTATTGATAATAGATTTGACATAAGAATTCTATTTGTTATGACAAATCTAATTAAATGAGGCTCAGTCCTAAATGAGACTGTTGTTTCTTCACTTGATGTCGTAGCTTTTTTCTAGCGGCTTCACAGTATCACACTCCTGGATGGGAAATGTTTGTGTTTGTGTGTGTGCTTCAGGAATCAGCTGAATTAGGCTGCTGTGTGCCTGCTTTGTCAGTAATTAGATAAGTGTTAGTTTAACTCCCTGCTGCCCTAAACCTCTCCTCTGTCACTGACGGTTTTACCTGAAGCGCTAATGGCCCTTTACTAGTGAACGTTAATAAGATGCGGCTCTGCCTCCCTGGGGAAACGGACAGAGAAAGAAAAAAGGAGGGTGGCTAGCAATGGATGCTTTTCAGTATGTGTGTTTGAGATCACTTTTTATTAGCACCCTAATGATATTGACGAGAGCTGTTTAATACCCAACAGAGAGAAGTTCAAGTCCTCTACTACGGAGCTGTCGGATAAACCTCCTCAGAAACAACCAACCAACGTTCATACATCAGTTCTTTTTAGAGGCTCGTTTTAAAGCTTTTACGGAGACATAAATGGACAGAATGTGAAACAAGACCACCAGCACTCACAGTTCAACTTCGGGGGTAGCCACAAGTGCAGAAGCGTTGATCCGAGAAAGGTTCACGGAGAGCTAAGATTTTGCACGATGCTGGAAGATTCAGAAGATACTTGCAGTGTACTAAAGTGTGCAAACAGTTTGGTATGGAGCTTGCAAGCTGACTGTGACTTCTCTATATTTTAATGCAAGTAGTCATAAATATAAAGACATACAGTATGGACATTGTATCTACAACATTAACTGGATTATTTTTAGATTTTATATACAGTACTGTGCAAAAGTCTTAGGCACCATATTATCTGTAGTACAGATTTTGTTCTATAAGTTTAGGATGTCTGCATTATTATGTACAAGACCATTCAAAGATACACTAAAATGAATGACTAAATAACTTTACAGAAGAATATTTACATGCCTGTAAAGAAAGTGACACAT